>CM065923.1:36348311-36705811 GCA_033439105.1 Magallana nippona | reverse complement strand
TTATAAAATTGCACAAATGTGTTTGATATTATAATAAAAAATATCAAATTTATTAATAGGTTAAGTCCAATTAACGTTTAGCAAAATAGTTAAATCTAAAAAGACTGGGATATATTTCATTTTTATTTTTAAATTTAGTTTTTTTCTTCAGAAAACGAGTTTTTTCTGCGAAACAGATTTTAATTATAAAGGTTATTATAAAACAAAATTTATCTTTATTACAATACCATGTTTAGACCAATTCATCCTGATACCTGATAGTAAATAAAATGATAGAAATCAATTTCAAAAATTTGTACGAAAAACCAAAATTACATGAGGATTTCACAAAAACAAAAGAAAGCAATGTTATCGATGCTGATAGGAATAAAAAAATATTTTCCTACAAACAGGAAAACAGCCCAGGTTATGGATCTCTGTGGTGCCATACCGGGGGTATGGACGGAGCAGTCGTTTTTATCACCTTGTCAAGTTGATACAGCCGCTGGCTATAAAGTTCTAACAGAAAGACAAGATCTTCCACCGCGGTGGGAGGAAGCTACCATTCCGATTGCCTTTTCCCCCTTCTCCTTGCATGGCAAGTGAAGAAATAAAAAGTCGAAAGAATACCATGAAAACAGAATAAGCCCTCCTGGGAAACATAACTGTCTTGTTAGAAGACCAACTCGGCAATTAAAGACTTTTTTGGCAAGATACGTCAGGTTGTCTTTCATCTTGGGCCATCTTTGTTGAATATTTTACAAGTTCACCTGATTAGCTTGATTTTATGATCCTCCCTTGAGCTTGGTAGCTTCTGCTGGGAATTTTTCTTGGTAGTCACTTCTCAAATCTAGATTTCTTGTGCGATTTGATTTAATATTTTCATTATTCTTAGACTGCTAGATCAGTATGCCGTTATACTTGGACCATGTAATGTCACACATGCAAAATACGCGTGTAAAGTTGCAATAAACACCGAATAAAGAATTAATTTTAACCTCTAATTATTCAATCCAACCCAATGCTTTGACTCATCCGCCACTTTTGGAAATATGAAATAGAAGGCAGTTAACAAAATTTTGACTAAATTCTAATATTGTTTTCAAAATGTTTTAGTGGTTAAACGCGTTATAAACGTAAGAGAGTAAAAATGAAAAATCATATGCATCTTTGAAAAACCCGAGTTTATGTTAACAGGCCAAATTTAAGCATCACTTTTATTTTATTTTTTTAATACATTTTATGAAAATTTATAAAAATTTTAGATGATATATGTGGTTATTTGTTAATGATAAAGATAGTTAGGTAATTATAGATTTGATAAGTTAACAATTAACACAAAACCAAATGCAACCGAATCTTACTTCTTTATAGAGCAAAGAATAACTTACTTAACAAAGGGCAGACATGGCAAGTTGGTAACTAATAACCTTAAACAAACAAATGTCTACTGTCAAACATTCTGGTAGCTGCACGCGCGTGCCAATCTATATGTCGCTAACCGTATCGTGGAAAAAGAAACTCATTTGAATCAATTTTCTGAATTAAATGTTATAATCAGGAGCTTCCAATGGGAGACTTTCATTTCGCTCTCTTTGAGCATGGCTAATTTGTGAAACTGAATGCCAACATGCAGTTAGAATTTGTAAATATGACGTGTAGGACTTCGATTTTCTTCCACAAAATATGAAATTTGATTACCCACTTTTACGGCGTATTAACCCTGTCTGAAATACCCTTTGACTACCATTTTCTAGCCAAATGCCTCTATGAAATCACATCTGCCCGTCACGAAAATTTAGATATCAAATCTTTTTGATTAAAATATACTTAAACGAACAAAAAGTCATATGTTGTGAAAAGAGAAATAAATAAACATTTTAGTATGTTGCCGAAATGTCTAGAGCACTGATCCATATCAAAACATGATTGATTTGGCGATGTTTCAGACTAGGTAATGAAAATTAAAAATATACAAAGATAGCAGAACAACGGACTTATTATATATTTTCCCTTTAAGCTCTTCTGACATTTAAATGGTGCAGAAAAAAGGATTTGTACTTCTCTATCTTTTATTGCCCTATAAATAAGTTTCCTGCAATCAATGTGTATACACATGATCAAATATGAATTTAAAACCATATTGTTGGATACTAGTATATAATTTGTACTGTAGCAAGTTGATCTTTTTTGATTAATTCCAAAGCAGAATGAACATATGTCTCCTTAAAATCAATCTGTTCACCCGGAACAACAATTGGTGGACTGTTGATTAATCAATTATTGAAAAACATCTGTCTTAATGAATAATAAGGGATACATCCTGGATTAAAACAGAGAGATACTGCAAGGTGTTTCACTGCAAAAGGATCAAATTTAAAATCAACCTCCACCCCCCTCCCTGTCTGCGTTGTAAAACAGAACTCGCCAGTGGCTAGTTTTGACACTTGAATTTTAAAAAAAAATGGAAAACTTTATTTTTCTGTCATTTAACGAACCGATTTTGTCGTGTTCAACAAAAACCTCTGTTACCTGGTAGTGGCTTAATTTGAAAGTTGCTTTCACAACAAACAATTCAAATCATCAAAAGGAATGAATCCAAACAGAAACATTTTAAAACTTGATCAAAATAATATCCCTAAAGCTAACTGATCTCACATTGCATCGAATCAACGTAATCTCTTACAGACACAAAACTGATATTGGAGTGACAAATATGGCGACGGCACTGTCGATGATAATAACGAGATTTAGAAAATTTATATTATTTAATTGTAGGTTTCTTATTTCAAGAAAACTGTCGAATCAAGTTTGTCCTCTGATGAGCCTCGGGCGTTTGTGATCGACCAGTTGCTTTTAATAACGTTGAACTATTTTTGAATGAGCCCTATTATCCTCTCCTCTTTCTGTTTCTACAATGGCGGGCCGTGGCATGCATAGGTTTGGCAATTTGGTTCTAAAATGTTATTAAATATGTGCTATTTCTATATGTCAGTCCGTTTGCCAATTAAGTTTTTCCTTTAACATGTGACTGCATAGCCATACATCCGGCGAGTTTCCATGTTAAATCAAAATTGATGAATGTTTTTCTTTGGAATGATAGTTTCAAATATCAAGAAAACTAGCCTCCTGGCATTAGCATTGCTTTAAATTTATGGAATGAAGTGCAGTTCAAAATTAACAATTTCATTTTAATATATCTAGAAAATGAAAGGAAAAGTGGTCTTTATACTTACTTTATAAAGGATGCTATATCTTATATCAAAAGTCAAAGTCGACTGTGAAAATTTATTTTTGTCTAGAAGTAAGCTATTGTAATTGATGTTTCTCTTTTTTGAAAGCTCTTATATATCCTTGGTAATCGATTTTATTGTTTATAACATATATATAGTCGGAAGAAACTCTTTAAACTTTAGCAATTATTGACAATAAATACATAGTTCAATCAAAGTTTTATATAGTATGCATCGATATTTGTCTGGAAAAAGAACTGAAAACTTTGAACATTGCTTTTATTGATATTTATTTGAAAAACTATTTATGATATTAAACTTATCTTAACTAATAAAAAGTCATCAAAAACGGCAATCAAAATTTGTAAATATTTATGAAACGAAACTTTCAAAAGTTGCAAAAAAGTAGATTATTTGTTGTTGTAAGAAAAATACGCATTTGATGCATTTTTAAAACCCCGACAATCTTCATCTATCAAATTATTTTCATTCATTAAAACTTGCGGATGTTTTCGTCATAATAGTTTTTTTTAAAAATTTGCTTGATTATGTAAATACTACAATATTTTTTTTTTTTTTTGCATTTGGGTTTTTGTTCCATCTGATACATTATATATTTGATAAATCATTTTTTTTTTATTTCAAAGTTAATCAACTGTTGTTGGAAAAAAATCAGGAAAAACAATATAAACATAACACTGAAAATTTAAAATAAAAAAAAAAAGGCCCCACAAAAGTGCCTGTTAAGTAACACATATTATAGATATTTAATTATTCAGTTTTTAAACAGAATATCATATCTAATTAATTTGCCACTCATTATGATTAGTCTAAGCAAAGAGCTTGAATCTTTATAATCAAGAATTTGAAATTTTAGACTGCTGCATTTAATTAATTAACAGCAATTTTTCAAAAATATCATATTTAAAATATCTGTTTGGTATGATGATTTTTAAAAATTTGTAGAACACGGGGGAAGAAATTTTGACCTTATCAAATATAGTCATTTCGGTTTGTCCAAAAATGTCTTATCTCTAAGATAATTTTTTAGGATCTTCTGACCAAACGATATTATAACTTGTGTTTGAATTTGTTAAAATACATAAAAAACAAAGTTATAGTTTTACTAATATTCATTAATTTATATGAAAAATAATCAGGAATATGTTTGATGTGTCAATATTGATAATTTTACATAAATTGTGGGATCAAGATGAGTTATCTGTCCATGCTGTTATGCATCATCTGATGTGTCAACTTCAAATTGAATATAGTAAGTTAGTATCTATATACCAGTCGAGCACTGAACACTGTGTTTATCTTCAATGTTTAAGTGAATAATAGCATTAAAATAATGCCATTTGAAGTTTTTCATTGGATCATTTCGACATGGCATAACTTTGAATATAACATTTGTAATTAGCCCAATATTCTTGTAGTATATAATGCAATACAATGCACGTGAATACGTGAATACATGTATGCGTTTTCTTCTAATAGTCATGCATTACATAATTAATAATATTCATTATAATAAACATTCTGTATTAACCGTACCCAAAAGTTTTACACGTTTAGATAAGTATTTAAATTTTTCTTTGAAAAAAAAATCGTTTTATGAATGTGTATAAAATGACTCCTGAATTCTTGCAAATACGATGTACTGAAGACTTGATTTCTTGTATATCTATAAGAAAAAGAAATTTCTTATTAAAAAGTCTCTTATGATATAATAAATGCTGATTTTTTTCTCTTTAATTTTTTTTTTTACATTGATTCATTTGTACGTCACGATAAAACAATAAGAGTACATGCAACTCTACACGTGTCAATTTATGGTTAGACAGTTATGGTGGTGTACACGTCCATTTGTGTCTTTGACAAGAAGTCTGTCCTGATAGAAAGACCAACATTGTGAAATGAATCCTAAAAATATGTTAATGCATGTTTCGTCTGGATAGGTGTTCACTTGTGGAGGTAGTTTTGTACAAACTTGTGAAAGGTTTCAATTGAAAAGTTATCGGTAAGTAGACAAATTTTGGCTATCCATATCAGAAAACTGAGAGAGAGAGAGAGAGAGAGAGAGAGAGAGAGAGAGAGAGAGAGAGAGAGAGAGAGAGAGAGAGGGAGAGAGTTTGAGAGTTTTGCGCTGTGTAATTTAAACGGAGAAAATTAAATATGTATGAGATAATCACAATGAATATTCATTTAACATACTAGTATTTTTCTGTCATGTTCGTATTGTGGAATATTATTTATAAAAAATTTGGAAGGAAAAATTCCACTTAGATAATTAATAATTCTTTATGTACTGTACAGTAATTTTCATTTTTTTTAAAGGTACGAACTTTGTTGAAAACTCACCAAAAAGTTTTTTTTAAAAAATCTATACTTACAGCCCTTTTATCATTTTTTTTTACTTGCTCTTTTTCTGTTGATTATGAAACTATTGGTAAAATCCTGATAATATTCACTTAGAGGAACTACCTTAGATGAAATGCATGTCATTGTCCAGTTAGAGAAAGTCGGAAGGACAGTAAAAACACTGTAGTTCTTATTTTTATATTTATTTATATAATTAAGTACTAACCACAACGTAAGAGTTATTAAAGATTATCAGAGTGATCAGATCGTTACTATTTTTTTTAAAATATATTTTTCCGCAATTTATTTACTTTGACATTTTCGATGGGGTTAGTTTATCTTTTATTGGTACAACACAGGGCGCGCCAGAAAAGGTTACATCAAGGGCAGTAATTGTCTTCTGTGTGGTCCCCCCCCCCCACCCCTGCCCCGTACAATCACCTGTTACTCTCCCGGAACCTTGGTCCTGGTGCTAGCTCTAGTGGTGAATCATTTAATTTTATACAATATTCAATTTACAACATTCTGTAAAGAACAAAATCGTTGAAATGATGATTTTTAGTGTACCAATAGAAGTAACACGTTTCATTTCCTCTTGCAAAAGAACCCGGTTTTTGTGTAGATCTTCATATTACAACTTTGTTTGCCGTACTGTTCCAATATTTACTGTATTTATTTACCGGACGTTCAGACTACGATTTTTAAAAAGCATATTTAATCTATAACCATAAGTTAATTATAATATGCCTATTCTGATGTCAACAAACCAGACCCTCGCGGGGGTAAAAATTACAGACAAAACAACTAAAATTCAAGTTTTATTATTAAACAGAATCTTCAATTCTATTTTCATTTTATTTTTTTTTAAATGCATTTATATTTTGCAAATTATAAAAAATACAGCTGCCCCTAAATATATATATTTTTTTCGAGCCACACAGAGACATTTAATTACATGAAACGCTAATAGTTACGAACTATGTTTATTTGTTTGAAAGTGGTGTACATTAAAAATGATTAAAATATTGAGAAACAAACACATTTCCTGATAATGTTTTATTTCAATAAAAAACAAATATAATTTTCACCAATTTTAGATCAACGGCGACCTTAATATTCCCTAGTTAGGAAAGATTCATTGTTATATGAGTATACACTTAATTTTATTTCATCACACATTGAATGCGACCAGAAAGTGACCTGACAATCACCAGAAATTACAGGATTATATTAAAGATTGAACTCTTTTTTAAAAAAAAAATGGATATTAACGTTAATGGATGGAATCTTTCAGCACACGTGTTTCTTCATAAAGTTGTTTTCATGCTTAGAATTAATAATAACCGTAAAAATTAATTTGCCAGTACTATTGCAATTGTATGAATTATATCGAACTCGTCAAAGACCCTCTGTTAAATACATTGTTTGCTATTCTAATTATTAAAATAACAAATTATAATTTTGCTTTTTCAATAGATTCTTTTTGTGGTGCCAACCTTAGGTTTATTTCCATATATGATATTTTTATTTATCATCAATTTATAATGTACTGATTCAATAGCTACATTAAACCGGAAGTATTTCATGCATGTAGCAATATTACTGCAAATAAGAAACAAATAAGAAGCAACATACTTTATTCCGTATAATTTTTTTAATCCATACATCAGAACTGCCCTCTAGTATTAGTCCGTTCCTGGTTTGACTTCTACAAAAGAAACAACGTCTTAAGATATCCAATCAGAAATTGATTAGAGCCACGATTCTCGGCGAGAGGAGACAGACATTGGGAAGCGCTTTCTTGGAAACTTGACATTAATTTCGGAAGCAAGGGAAATTATATTGGTTATACTATATGACAATTAAACGCTCCACATGTTGAGTTAGTATGTCCCCCTCTCTCTCTCTCTCTGAGAATTATCTGCCTTAAAAAGAGTCATTCCATGATTTGAAATTAATATCTTCACAAGTAACAATATCGGGCGCGTTCTGTCGGTTAGTCGAATAGTTAGTAATAAAAGTCATTTCGTTAGAGATATTGGGTATCAAAATTGTCTTTAGATAATGACCAACTATTACATTGCGGGGTCAACTTTTTTTTCAACCCGCCGAAAAATCAAATACAAGTCTCTGTTACATAGTAAATATCATTTCTACCAATCGTAGAGCACATCGGTGAACTGCAATAGGATTCACGCCTCACCACACAAGCCAGGCCAGGAACGATTCAGCGATGGAAACAAAGCAGTCAACGAGAAGGGGGTGGGGCTAAAATTAAATAGATAAGAAATTCCAGTAGTTCTGCATTTATTACACAGATAGTAAAATATTCTTATTTCTCTTGAACAGTGATCGCCTAGAAAGGTTTAACCTGAGTCGAACTTGGCCAGAGAATCCGAGACAGAGACCTGCTATATTTTTTTTTTTGTATGTGGCCGAGTGTTTTGTTGAGTGGATCGCTTACACTTTACATGACTGGGACGACGTGAAAGAGTGTAGCGAAAGAGAGTCTGGCCACGGATCATTCACACCTGCATCCAAGTAAGGTGAAATCAAGATGCAGGCGCCCATGATGGACCCATATACATACTCAGGTAAGTGGTGCTTTTATACCTTTACCTATTCCTGGCCCGGACTGCCGTGAATTCTCCACATAACGAGGGTACCCGTATTTCCTATATTTATCATAACGGATTTTAAATGTAAACAAACGGGGACACGACTTCTTGGATCAAATTTCAAAACTTTCTAAGTTTATATCTGCCAGTTTCGCCGTTTTCCTTGATTCACTTGGTCATAAGTAATAATAAAAATCTAAAATGACTGTGTGCTGTGGATGTCTACAGAGCTAATGTATGCAGGAAAACATGAATGACAATGCCTTCACTGCCGAGGATGTCAAGTTTTTTTCTGTAATATACAAAATAACACCCGCAAAATTATGGCGCTGACATATGTACAAAGATGTACCCTTTCAAGACTAACATGTACAATTCTGTTCACAGTCATTAAATGATGTTTAGATCTTGCCAACGCTAAACATACTACATGTGTGTTATGTCAAACAAAAAATATAAAGTTCGATTATTCTCACTTCCGAAAAAAAAAACCCAAATATTTTTTTATGGATTCGGTCATTCATATTTTCATATGTGTATTAGGTCTTGAACATAAACACGTTTGAGCATATTTTCATCAATTTTTTCAGATGAAATCTATTTATGATTATCATTAAAACTAAATGAGTCAATATAGTACACGAATATATATAAATTGCATACATATTTATTATAAAAACAAAATCGCATTTTGGGTCTTAAAAATTTTCAATTGACAAAAACTGTATTACCGACTATTAACAAGATAATAAAATATTTAAACGGACAAAGAAATGATTAAGTCGCTTCAATGGAATATTTTTAATGGGATTTATTTTTTCTCGCCTTATAATTTTAATTATGAATATTTAATAAAGTGAAAAACCTTTTATATCATGTAAATATTAGGGTTTTTTTTTTTAAATTTTAATCAGGAAATTATTTCCTTTATTATATGTTGTACAATTATATTGTGTATACACACATACAGAATTTAAAAAAAAAATCTCATAATGCGCTGAAAAAATAAATCAAAATGAGGATATAAATACCAATTCTCACACAAACCAAATTACTATCATTAGACATTATAAAGATAGACAGTGTTTGGATGTTAAAACATCTTGATAGAAGTGCATAAACAAACCCCTATAAAAGCACCATTTGAACACGTGCAGAGGGGTTATATGTTTTTATTTCTTCGAGAATTGGGCAGTCAAGGCTTCTAGAAGTTTTGTAGGCTTATCAGTTTACAGATTTTGATCATAAAAATGTGCAATGTTGGGCCACAGTCTTCACTTTTATGTGATCGAAATGAAAGAGACAGGCTATCTCTTTCACCTATTCCTCGGTGTTTGTTTTGGATGGAAATTCGCCTCCAAAACTCCAAATATGCATGTCAGTTACCCCGAAATGAGTCCCACAATTCTTCGCCTATGAGTTTACCTCAAGTCCAGGTGACAAAATGAGGGCAGTTGGCTCAAATTTTTGCTGGACAAACACTTACGGACAATAGTCGACGTTTTAAAACCAATGTGCAAGATTGTATATGTCGCGAAACAATCGGCTTCATTAGTTTTCTAGCAATGTTGCAATTATTATTATCATTTTTCATGTTCAGGTATGAAATATTTTTTTAAACAAACATGATATTATCAAATATGATAAATAAATAATTTAATTAGAAAAATAAATAAAAGAAGTTCAACATATAAATTCCTTTTACATTTATTTTATTTTCATTATGTATTTGGATTCCTTAAAAAAAAAAGAATTAAAAAAAAGAATTACTCATAGTCCTACCCCCTTGAAAACAAACAAGACCATGGGTTATGTTTCTGATCCGTATCTATAGCTTATCAAATCCATCTATTAATAAGGAACAATAACCCTATTGCTAACTGGACACGGAATAGGGTTCCATTTGTTCCAGTGCCGGGACTTCTTTTTTGGCTTAATCGAATGATCTGTTTGATTGGGGATAGGGATTGAATGACCACTCCTCGATACAGGTGGATATATTCGATCTGAAGATAAAACACTAAAAAAACAAAACCTGTGTCATCTATTAGGTTTTTCTGTGGATTCTTTAGCCTGGTCGTTTATATGACGAGTAAGTACGCGAGATGGATTTATTACAACTACGTCTGCATGCCAGTTGAATCCCATTTCCTCTCGTCAAGTTCAGGAATATTGATATACTGTGTGTTTAATCAGTCCGAGTTGTCATCCCTCATTATGACATGCTACAGAAAGTATGTTAACAAATGAGTTTTTGACGCTTTGTCTTCATTGTCTGAGTCATTTTGATTTTAGTAAAATAATGAAATTTAATGATAAATACTGAAAATTATCAACTTTTAAGACAAAAAAAGGGGGGAGGAGAAAAAAAACCCACATATCTGTTTTATGAAGTTTAAATATTTTTTAAAAATTATTTTCATGTTGAATTAAAAGAGTTATAACTAAAATATATCAAAAATTGGAACACTCTGAATCGTTAAAACTGAAATATTCGGGAAAATCCTTATTAACTTATTAATGCGCTCGGGCCCTAATTTTGGGGGTAGGGTGGGATATTTATTTTACTGCATTTTTGGTACAGCAAGGTTTGTTTTATTGTAAAATATTATAATATCAGTATGAATGTTCACATAAATCTTTAATTTAATGGGATTTTCCGGAATTAATTTATTCATTACAATTTTGGTTTACTACAAAACACGTACAATTTACATGGTAGCTTATAAGATATCTTTAAAATCGTAATTATGATAACAAATTTTGGTATCAATATCTGACAATTCAACAACCCTAATCACTCTAAAAAACCAATATCTGACATATTAACACGAGAAGATATTTCTTATGATTTTCTAAGTCGATATAGGTCGACCCCTTATTAGGAATTCAACGCAAAATAACGAATTGTTTAAAAGCACTCGGTATCTTATTCTTTTAAAGATAAAGATTCCCACCCCACCCTGGTAGGTCTCCATCAGTGTTAAGGTAGAGAAGTTTTGATGATCCGTGTGAAATTGAGCGTGTTCAATGAAGGGGGCCCACCACCCCGTATATAAACCACAACGCGGGTTTAAAACTTGAAAAGATAAAAATAGAGATGCGTATTACCATCAAATTAATTCGGTTGAAAAAAAATTCACTGAATCTGAAAATAATATTTGCACACATAAGCTAAACTCGATTGTTTATCAAATCAAAGACGGTAAATTGACTTTCGATAAATCTTATCATTTAATATATATGTTAAAGAATATATTTTTGCAGTTTCATGTTATGCTGCCCATCGCTACGATAGGGATGTTCGTAGTGATTTCAGGATACTTTCGAAAGTATCCAGTGTCAAATAAATGTAACATACTTAATTTGAATATATTAAAAACTGATTGACAAGACATGTATCCAATTTCTAAAAACTCCAGAAGTTACAACTATACGTTGGCAAATTTTTAGGGATTTTGCAAAACCTTGTGAAAATTGGGGACAACTAATTACGGGATGAAAAGGTTTCTGCAAAAGGTACTACCAAGCACTTGACAGGAGCTTAAAAGATTGGTCCAAGATATGTTTGCTTTTTTCGCTTAAATCGTCTTTGTTGGTTTTTCTCGCCTAAGAATATAATGATTCCAGTCATTTATCATAAGAGTCGATCTGACAGTAACATAATGAGAAGAATCGGAAACGGGCACCCTTTTCGCGAAAAAAGAAACGCATATTGACACGCATCTAAACTATCACATTTTGATTACCAATTTGACATCGCTTTTTCTGTTACAGCTATTAATTCTAGCAGACTCTTCATGAAAGCCATTGTCTTTTTTTTTTTTAAAGACGAAGAAAATTGAAACGTTTGCGACGGAATTATTCACTACAAAGATTTGTTTAATTTCTAACGAACAGATATTCTGTTTTATATAAACTAAATTTGTTAAAAATAAATGCTGGTTGCTGTGTGGGTTTTTAATATGCATGTAAAAATATTTTTTTTTCAGTCAATAAATTCTGTGCTTTCTATAGTCTCAGTAAAATTCGGAATTTAATTAAGTTATCAAAACGTATATCATCAAATTGAAGAATTATCAGATTTAGCTTCGGTCTACTGCCCCGAGAATCAGAGACACGCGTGTATCGACTTCAATGATATCCCCACTCAGTATCTCTCCATCTCATTTTGGAGGAGTATTTTCTCATTTTCATTTTTCATGCAGGAAATGTATTTCAGTTTTATCATTCTATAACTTTAATTTAGCCTTTCACTGTATTAATCATCAACAAGATAGTAGTCGGCCCACCCAGGTTGGAATTCTGCCTATGAACAGCATTAACTGAAGAGAACCAAACCAGCGTTCAGTGGGGTTTCATTTTTGACTTGGCCCAGCGGGTTTTGAAAGCTATTCGGAGTCTCTCGGTTAAAGGTATCAGAGAATAGGGATGCCTTCGGATATCACTCATTAGCGTTTAATGCCCTTTCTCATTATTCGGTACTATTTTCTTCGTTGGCGGTAGGCAGACTTACCGTCGAATACTCCCCAGTTCCAGGAGAGACTAATTGAGATTCTCGGTATATAAAGACCGTTTGGCAGATTTATTAGAAATATGATGTATGGAATTTTTGACGATTTTGATGACGTTATCTGAATTTTATAAGCAATAAACAAGGCTAAACAAGAGACACATTGCTGATGCGTAAGGGAGGGCCTCTTGTAAAACCATGTATATCTCAGATGACTGTAAAGATAACTTTGAAGGAGTAGCCATTGCTAGGAACATCTATCGCACAGGTAGATGTTTTTCGTCAGGTATTTTAATTCAAGTTTTGGTTTTATCTTGATTTCTTTTTATCGGAAGTATTTTTGATTAAAGTGTTGAAATAAATGAAGTATTGAATGAGATTTGGTAAATAAAATAAGATCAAATCAATAGCAAAGACGGGAAAGTTTTGCAAAACAGGAGTTTTTTCATGTATTGACTGAAAAACTTTCTTCAGTCAAAATTCTAAACTAATGACAAGATCTGACTACAGTTGTTAAAAATCCAGATTATCTGTGTGTTTAGTGTTATTTGACCGCACAGTTCTAAATTTTTTATCTCCGTTTTTGAAGAAGTTTTCATTTATTGCTTTAGTTTACTTTTTGGGCAGATCGAATAACATATAATCACTTCTATCAACAATGAGCTGAAAGCAACTAGTATGTACGGCCGTTTTCAAATAAACCAAATAAGCGTCGAGTTAGGCAAAAAAGGAAGACATTTATGGATGGCGTATTCTTTACATTTCCCCTGGATAAGTATATCACCCAACCACCCATTTCATTGCATGATCAAAGCAAATTAGAATAGCTTGAAACTTTAGACGCCCGACGTAACAGGCAATAGTTTGGGCCCAGTGAGGCCAACTGTTACACTTGGGTGGGTGTTTAAACCCATCTTCTTCTAGTCCAAGTAATCACCATAAATAATTGCAACTTAATGGCGAAAAGCTGTTTGACAGTGTCGCTTTATAACTCTTCCCGTCTTCAGCCGATAAAACTGGTTGTCTTTTTGTGCATGCCTTGAACAATTGTTTCTTCTAGACTGGGAATCAATTGGACTATTGTTCTACGACACGCAATACGTCTTTTGTTCAATACCTACAAACTTTGCCTAACAAAAAAAAAACAAAACAACCAAACAGTGGCATTCTTATTTTGAAAAATAAAAACAAATATTCAGCTGCATTATCACTTGATCAGTGCGTCTAGATAAGGAAAGGATTTACTTTTCGTGCCTTTTTCGTCGAAGCAAGACCACACACTTTGGAACTTAGGAAGCACTATTTCATGAGCCAAAGTTCTGATCTCTAAGAATATTAGCCTGCTAAAAGAAGGGATGCCCAAAACGGCTTAAGATGTTCGTGCACCTGCACTATAATTATGGTATTTCTTTACTTTGGGTCATATATAGTGCACTTAATTTAACAGACTGGTATGGAATTTCGACCACACATTTTTAACTCATTTCAATTATGACTTTAGTCATCAAGAGGCACTTTTAACGATTCTCTCCGTTAGCTTCCAGGAGAATCAAATAACATAAAAACGCACATTTCCAATGAGGGTTCCAAAAGCTAAAAAGGAATCATGTTTCTTTATTCGGTTTAAAATATTACTACTAATTCAGCTGCTTTAGGTCAAGTTTCTAATTGTGTGAAAAATCAGTAATCAATATGGCGTCTTTTTAACGACTGGGCTTTAATATATGGGTGATTTTGAAGAAAAAAAATGATATCGGTTTTCTAATGTTAGATGTTTGGAAAACAAATCAATTTTGGTTGCAATAGATTTATTTCTACTTATATATATTTTCATGAATAGAATTAGAAAAAAAAGATTTGTTAAAATTGAATAGCCTTAGAGCATATAATGAAACCGAGAAAGCAATGTATCAAATACTGCAAAACTATCCGTATATATAGTTAAATTAGGACAATAAATATAAATATGATGTTTCTGATCTATCTAATTAAGTAGAATAAACGGAAGGGAATTCCTTATTATACTGAATCTAAAATGAAAATCAAAACAATGACGTTGAATCAAAGTGCCGTTTCTATGTGACACATTTTTAGAAGCGTCAACAATTGTATTTTTGAGAAATGGTTTGCGCTAAAGCTGAACATTTATTTTTATACTTAAATATTCATAAGCATACCAGGGTATAATTTCTCGACAAAGACAGTTGTATTATTTTATTCTATAATCATTATATTAATGTTAATTTATTCCATATAAAGCACAATAGTAAGACATGGAGAGTTGTAAGGACATTGCCATTTATCGGAAATGACGCAAACTTTGAGTCACAGCACTAAATACACAAAAACCGACATTTTAATAAATAAAATATACATTAAAGGAATGGGACAAACTTTGAGATTCATGAATAATTCAGTACATACTGAACTAAGTTATTAATCTACTTTCAACATGTGTTTAGTTTTTTTCTAAAAGGGACTTAAATAATGGGCGAGAAATTCATTTTAAAATAACATGCACTAAGAAAAAAATTATTTTCATTGGCCTGAGTGATGGAAACATTGTGCAATTTTTCAAAGAATCTAGACTTCGTGAATTATGTCTGTTGATGCAGAATTTTGTACTTTATTTTTTTCCTTCTAATCAGAGCAAATTTTATCGCTCTATTTTGCCAATCAACTGACTTATGCAAACAAAATGTAAACCCTTAGTGCTAGTCACCATCTTATGAATCGGAGGAAAAAATCCCCTTGTCTATTTGATGTGTGTGTGTTTTCTTTATCGGTAATACGGTTTTCATGTACGATAACAAACTCCAATGATTCAACGCTCTTTTGAATTTATAGAACTTAAAATGAAGGGTATTTTCTTACATAATTCTGCACGTGCGCTGTTTGAAGTCTACAGTTTCCTTTTCTTGTGAAGTTTGGTGACCATGCACGATTTAAGACAGATTTTAGTGAGAGTTTCGGACGATAGAGAGCTAATTTTATGCCCAAGTTGTTATCATTTAGCTCCTGAGAATGGCAGTAAAACAAAAAAGTGTGTTTGAAACACAATCTGGAGAACTCTTAGATTCCTTACATTGTAGAGATAACATTTCTTCAAAGAAATGGGCGTTAAATCTGTTTGCTAACTGTCAGGGTAAATCCAAAAATCAAACTTCTGCACAGTGATGTTTTAATTGAATAATAAAAACGAATTAATGCCTTTGAAATTAGCAATTATTTTGAAATCGTTTGTTCAGAGATGATCTTGAGTAATTACTCCAGCTGGGTAATTTTTTCTTCACAGTAGATCGACTTCTCTCTTCTTTTTTTTTTTTTTGTCGTTTTAGGTCTTTCAAATACACGAGACAGATTTTAAATATTTGAAATTGTTATCACATAAGGTCATAAGGTTTTCTTTGAAGCCAAGCACGCTTAGGAGGAAACTTCAAGGCTGATTGTCCACAATTATTATTTTTTCATTCAATACTTTTTAAAAGTGAGAGAGAGAGGGGGTCCATGATCTATTGTTCTCTGTTTTGTGTGATAAGTAAACTCTCAGCAGGAACAACAATGCAGGCGACATGCATTCAGTTTTGCTTTTGACGCATTTTCGAGATATCCATTGAAGATATCCATTGAAAAATCTACAAAGGAAAATTGTTCTTGTACACGCAAATCTACTTAACCCATAATTTGTTATTATTATTACTGTTATATCATATCATTCATGATGTTCAAATATTATTGAATTGCACTAAAATAATGTTCAAAAATTTATTTTGAAACATTGAAAAACTTTGGTTCAAAAAGAAATAATAAAACATAAATTCACCAGATTAAATTATCAAATTGATATATATTTTAATCAAAATCTAAAAGGATTTCATAATGCTAAAATATATTTAAAAAATTGAACAAAAATGAACTAAACATTTTTCAGAAAGTGTTATTGTTTAATCTAAATCCCTTTGTAAATTCCAGTGGTATATAACATTTACAGTATGGTATTTATTTATCTAAAAATGGGACGCAAAAGAATTTATTTTTCATGTTGATTCAAAAAAAAAATCATTTATTCACTTTTTGATTAATTATTCATAACATTTTAAATTAATAAAACAATGTACAAGCATATCATTCCTTTGGATCATTTATGAATTTCATAAAACGTTTGAAAGACTTCCCGGCCATAACACGTACGTACCGATTCGGTTTCAAAACTCTCTTTATTTTAACAGCGACACTCTTTGTTTTATTTTGTTTTCTCCCTTAGGAGATATGTGCATCAAAATGAGCTTTTACTATAAAATTATAAATATATGATTTAAAATTATAATGATAATATCTCCTCTTTTCTGAAGATTTAGAGTATTTTAAGTCGATTCGATTTGTTATTGTTCATCAAGCATTGTGCATTTAATTGAATTAAAAAAATAAATCATCGACCCAAACATATGAAAAAACACATTTCTTTTATAAGGAAACCATTTTACATAGGCATTATTTAAAATTAAATGTACATATGAAATTTTGCACTAATTTATCTAAGGCATGAAAAAATATTAAATACTGTTAAACTATACAATCACATGCCATAGAGTTTAAAAATTAACTCTGACAATGTAATATAGATGATATAAAAAAAATAAACATATAACAATTTTTTTTAAAAAATATAAATGTGATGTGCATATTGTCTACTTAATGTAATAAATTGTTAAAAATTAAAAGAAAAACCTCTCCGGCGAACTTCAGTTGTTAAAATATTTACCATAAGTAGTCTGATTTCCCAAAACTCAAACGGATCACCTCATGTTTTATTAAATCAGAGAGGCTACCCTCACTGAAGCACGATGTCGCATCAGCTTGCAACATACGCAACTGTCACATATGGCAAAAATACAAAACAAAACCGGTTACTGATATATATTAACAGCATATGGTTTATCCGTAAATCATTCTTGTCATTCTAGATTTACGATATATTAATTGATGAAACCATCAATTATTCAAACCAACCCTGTAATCATCGCGTTTTAGTTAAGTTGTTTCATTGAATAAACATCAAATTTATTTTCATTTTTACATTTAATAACGTATAGATTGTGACCTATGGATTCTGGGTTCGTTGGTTATTTGAATAGCAATGCTCACATGATAACTTCATTAAGAAATACATTACGATCTATACTGCATCTAGATTACCATGTACATAATCAATATGACATGTCATATTAATTTTACATGTCTACGCAGTTACAGATTTCAATATCTTATTTACAAAACATATTTTGCAGTCAACCTTATCAATATGTTCTCATGTAACATCCAAATATAACATTTTCAAGGTATACCCGATTTCTTGGTCTCATAGCTAGTACCAAAGTGTCATCTACGTGCAAAAGGGCCTGCATGTTGATTTTCTCGTTGGTGGCCGTGTCAATGTTATCAGAACTGTCAACCATTTCATGATCTACTGATATATATGCAATTTAAGTACAACCAATACATTGATACTAAGACTATACATATTGCGTCCTGTGTATTTGTTGATCATTAACATGGTCTATCTGGATTTTAATCTGCCCTTCCAAACAGAGGCCTCATACCTTCTCGTTAAAGTCTCGCGTTGTTTTGTATGACGTCCCAAACAATCGTGGGTAACTTGAGATTGGGATTTTCTCACCTTTTAGTGTTGCAGGGATCAAAGACATCGGCTAGTGTTAAAATGATTAGTCTGAAATAAAATCGATTTTAGATATCGATGCCAATCTACTCTTGGATACCAATTGCAAGAAAAAATCATCATGGAGTTGCATCGAGTACGTAAGGGTAAAAGAATTTCAAACCAACTAGGGATGTCTTTGCCAATGAACCTGAAAACTAATCATTATAACTTAAGTAACAATTTTCAACACACTTTCAACTCATTAGCAAAAATCTGCTTTATTGATATGCAGAAGTAGCTGTTGGAAGGGGTGATCCGGTGCTCCGATCTTCATTCGACCCTTGTAATCATAAAAAGAGAGGGAGATAAGTTCGGCTTCTGTGGAAATGATGACTCTTGGGAGGTTCTGTGTGGTTCTCGAAGCAAGTAAAGCATAGAATTGGCCACACAAGAAAGTGAAACAACAACCACCTAGATAGCGTTTCCTCTGGTATTGTAGTTACTCCATGTCTCCGAGAATCTTTTTTTTTAGTCCACAATTTGAATAGAATTTTGTTTAAATATTTTATAATCCCAGAGCATGTATGCGTCCTTATAGCCAAGGTTGGGGAATCTTTGGAATCTATAAGCTAATTTAACATGATAGAATAAACAAAAAATGTGAAATTTTGGTATACATAGTTCTGTAAATGATTGTATTTGCCATTGCATATAGAGCTAATACACTTGCAAAAAATGATCACTTGATTCTTCTACTGGGCGTTTTAAAAAAAATATGAATTATGACGTTTCATTCATTAAAAGATCTTTACATAGCTATTAGAACTGTGCACCACTAACATTGTCAAACATGTAAATTTGAAATTAAACCAATAAACATTCTCTTTCCTCTTCAACAGAAGCAACAATTGCGGCGTCAATTCTTGTTTCTAAAAATTTATTTCTCATTTGGAGTCGAGTGGTGTGCCTCGAGGAAAATGGTCGGCCTTCAATGGGGTCGTAAAACGTAAATGCCGTGTATCTATTTCTATGTAAATAAAGTTCAAATGCTTTTCATAGAGTAGCAGTGTTAACAATACTGAATTAAAAATACACATTTGCATCTTCGTTGACGCTTGTCAATTCTAGATTTCCGGAGGCTGCTATTACTTTAATTATGAACCCTACATGCTGTTCTGGCATAGAATTGAACCTTATAATTTTCTGAGAAGAAGAATTTCGTATCAATTTCATTTGTATTTTGACTAGGCGAGAAATGGAGGGGAAACTAAATAAGGGTTGAATTAATGAGTCATCGATATGTGACAATAAGACGCTAGGAGCTAAGGAGAAGTTCTTAGCTTGCTTTTCTGTTACCAAGCCAGATGAATTCTTTTAAGTTTTTTTCCAAATGTAAAAATGCCTTTTTAATAAGATGCAGGTTTTTTTTTCAAAGTACACTAATAGTATCACCCGTATAGAATATTAAACTTTTTAAAGACTGACCTTTCATTATAAGGGAGAAAAAAGGAAGGGGGAGTCTTTTTGCCTCCAGCTGCGCTGTTTGATGCTTGTTACTTCGAACCCCGAACCCGACGTCATATATTATTTCTTAATTGAGGTTTCTCAAGTCGCACACTTGTGACTTTGACGGATGAAGCTGAGGTCAATTGAAACCCATGATACTAGGAAGAACAATAGAAAGCACCAGAGACTATAACTCACATTCGGTGGTTTTTGTTAGAGTCTAATAGAACGAAGATTAAGAATACATGAATTCGTAACCACAACTTATAAAAATCGCCATCATGCCGCCGTGTTCTTTCAATTAGTTTTCGCGTTCATCACATCTATTATCATTCTTTCCACAAATCATATTTAATCTAATTTGGGACAACTTCGCATTTATCAAACAGAAAACACACATCGCCATTCTCTGGGAAAATTCTTAGGTTTACGTTTGAAATTAAAAAAAAATTGAACATTCTATACGAATTTTTTTTCCTTTGGCTTCAAATTACAAAATTGCAAAACAAGCGTTATTTTGAACAAGAAGAACAAACTAACTTATCAGAAAAATGACGAAACTCTCGCACAAAAATTGATGATTTTTCTTCTCGTGGTCTTTAAGATCTGCGGGGAATTAAGCCTTGAATGACAGGCTATGTTTTGATTTCTTGTGGTTCCTCGCTAGGTTGTGCTGTTCCGATATGACTTTGCTTTTGATGTTGGAAGTCTTCATTCTGTATGAGGAGATTAGTTTACAATGTAAACAGACTCTGAAACCTTCTAATACACCATGAAGAAGACGTTTGCCGTCTTGCTTATACAAATATTTATTCAGAGAACTTATTTGGTTTCAAATTTGTGTTGGCCCAGATTGACAGTGTTTGCTCATCTATTTATTAAAATTGAATTCGGAAGTCAGTCAATTTGAACTTGATGTTCATAATGTATTATAATATTGTTTGACAATTTCTCTGTGTGAACACTGAGTATGACAACATTTAATACGCGTATCGTTTTGATTTTTGTACAGAACCAATTTTTTCACCCGTCTTAAAATAAAATAATTAATGCAAAACAATCTGTTTATATTATTTTTTAAGGTTCACTTGTGCAGTAATTTTATTTGTGCATTAATTTTGTTTTGATATTCATAGTTAACTGCACAACACAATCTCTTTTTGATCGCTGAATGTTCAATAATAAGACCATTAAATACTTCCATTTTTTTTTTTATCATTTTACAAAACCATTTTGTTCACCGTCTTAAACATATGAATAAAAAATATAAATTTGTCTGGACTTATGCAGTGTAAATCTATAATGTTGTTATTTTCTTTTTTAAATAATATTATTTTTTGTTTATTATTTATTTACTTATTTTTAATTTTTTCCCATTTTTGTGATTTTTTACATTAATATTATCAATTAAGAAACTGTTTTATTTTGAAAAACAAAAAAAACAAACAACAATATAACAATAATTTATCAAAATATCAACAAAAAAAAGGATTTTTATTAATATTAAAACCAATCTTCAAAATATTCCAAAACATTCAGCATGAACAAATATTTCTTAATTCGATATGGTCCATTTTTTCAAGAACACTGTGATTGTCGCAATTTCATATTGTTCTAGGATTGATTGCAACAAATTAACATGAATGATACCCAATTCTCGTGCGAAATCACATTATGATGAAGAGGTTGAACAAATATTGGTTGAGCGATGTATCATCACTTGGGGGAAGTCTCAGGGTGAATGACTCGCCAATTCTTTTGTTTTACGACATATCTTATGGTGTTTTCTCCTCTTTAAAAACCAATACAGAAAAATTAAAATTTTGAAAGTTTAGGAGAAGAATATCAACACATCAACGCACACGAGGATAATGTCTGTGTAATGTAACGGCCAAAGGGAAGTAACTTAATTTGCTTACGTAATGCTAATAATTGTTGACAAGACTTTTTTTTTTTTAATTAACAAGCTGTCTTAAGCAACAACCATGTGTCTCAGAATCAAAGGAACAATATCTATAGTTCAATACAGAATTTTTTTCCAAGCTGTGCACTCTCTGATCATGAATATTTTACTCTCCGTCCGCTCCATGGGGCCATATTGTACACCCCCTCCCCCCAAATTAACACGATAGGTTGAAAAGATAAAGATTCATGGATCTGTGATAGCCTGGACCAATCAGCACGATTTTCTCGCCGGAGACAGTCTGCTCTCGTGCATTTCTCGATTCCTCCGATAAAGGATGATTTCAATCGTATAGAATTACCTGCGAATTTGTCCTGTTTATTAATTTTTCATTTCTTTTAGCATTCTCATTTCGCCCAAAGAGAGCTCTTTGATTTCAGATCATTGAATAGTCCGTAACTGAAAAGAAAGAAAAATAAATATATAAATGAACACACGGAAATCGATAGATATTTGTAATACTCAACTGCTACCAAGCTCATGATTTCATAATTGAGGCATCAATTTCACATTGGTGTTCATAATTCTCTTTTGTACGCGTGTTTTGTATAAAACAATAAGAAAAACTAGAAATGTTTTAAACTAAACGCTCTTTTTATTTGCCTTTGGTCCGAACAAAGGGCTTGGGTTTCAGTTTAATAGATTCCCAATAAGCCATGCAGTGCGTTTCAAACTGAAGCTGTGCATCTTTTCTCTTGGAAACAAAAGAAAAGCAAATACATATGACAAAATCCAGTAGAATTGTATCCAAGGCTATTGATGCTGTGTGTTCGTTAAGATACAGAGCAAGCGACATAACCCTGAAACTCTATACCCTTTGTGGCATCTTCCCTCGTCCTACATGAGACTGATGATAATTTATTTAATTGTGGTAATTTGCAGATTACTGTTTTAGATATAGATTTTCCCCCTTTTCCTCTCTCCTCTCTCTTTTTTAATACATTTGGTGACGAATCAGAAGCGATACACTCGATATGCCCTTGGAGATTTTTTCATGGGTTTAGTGAAAAATTTATGTAACAAAAAATGAAGATTGGACCCTAGAAAAAAGCCCATGCATTTCAATCCAATAACACAGACATATTGGGTTTCGGGTTATGGGTTTTAATCTGCTAATGCTGAAATAAAAACCAACATTATTGCGAGATATAATATCATTGTTTAAACTCGATTAGATGACAAGGCCGGGACGTTATTGATTCAATATATTTGTATGGGAGGATCGGGTTTCACTAAATACCGCGCCACAGGCCGATTTGGATGAAATGAACGCCGATCGTTGTAGTAAACAATTCAGGTATTGTGGAGACCAGAAACATGATCTGGGTGATCTATTTCATTTGAAACGCTACCCTGCCAAGATATTTTCGTCCCTTCGGCACAGCAAGTTGGCCAATTATATTTAAATGGTATAGTCCCAATTACTACACAGCCAGAAACGGTTCACACACCTTTAAAAATTGCTTCTAAAAGTAACTAAATGGTACATGAAGTCTTTTATTGAGGCGGCTTTTTGAATATGCCCGGGTAAAACTGTTAACAAATTCAGGCTTTAATTCATCTGGTAACCTCCCACTAGCAGAAAATTGAATAAAAATAGCGAGACAAACAGCGTGTACATCCTCCGGTTTTTGAGGAATGCGATTCCTAACTGAAATAGACACAGTCATATATTTGATATAAAATGGGAGAAAGAACAACGTCTCTATAATGATATCGAGGAAATAGATAGATAGTTATCGTACAAAATACACCAGGAAACAATTCCAGTTCGTTATCTAAACCCTCATAAAAAATAGCATTAATGGCACAACAACTCCAACTAAACGTCATATATTAATTTGCATCTGTTACGGTGGTCCAGGCCTCTTGAGCGTTTGAGAATTTTGCAACCTACCGCACAAACTACAAACATGAAAAACACCTAGTGAGAAGCAGCGAGTGAAGTGTTTTCCTCATCTGTCGAACTAATCCGAACGGCAAATAGACATGACTTATGTCCTTATCAATTTCCCCGTAATAAACGCTTCCCAGAGCCCCAGAATTGCCAGTAATGAGATTTTAATGCATGAAAAATATGAGAAAAGGCTTTTGATTTTTTTTCTTGTGCGCTTAAAAATTTGAATTAAAGTGTATTTTTTTTTTCTAAAATACCAGCAATTTTTTTAATCTCATCTCGAAACCTTTTTTTTGTGGTTCTGAATTTTATTTATGTTTCATTTTAAGAATATTTAGTCCATGTGATAAAATCTTATTTTTAGATTTATAATGTAATATATTTTATTTATCTTGGTTTATTTTTTATTAATAATTTTTATTCAATTTTATGAATTATGTGTCGTTCCATATTTCTCACGAGATACAAAAAAATATGTTAATTTTTTTAATGATTTGATTATGGTAAAAATTATGGCTCTAGAAAAAATTATTATTAAATGATACAAAAAAAAGAAAATGAAATAGAAAATCCAATAACTGTTATTATAATTATCATATACACAAAGGAAAAATTACCAAATCAAAATGACAGAATTTAGGACAGGACTCACCCTCTATATCAGAATCCCATATGACATAGATCTACCCATCTGTTTGTTTGCTGCCTCCAGCGCTGGGGCGCGGGGGCCCCCTGGGAAGCGCAGTGCGAGAGATGATTTGTTAAATCCTGTCACTGTAGGCTGACACGCCTGTTTAATTAATCCGACTTTTCCCGCTGGGTGACGAACGTCCCCAGATTCTTACACATGTATACCCCCTTCTTTGAATTATCTTCATCTCAGATGCCGAACTAGCCACCCGTCATTTTATTATCTGTTCCGAAAAATCGTGCACCTTTTTAAAAAAAAAACAAGGAGTAATTTGCACCAAAATTCTCAGGTAATGGAAATTATTTAAAAATGATTATTCTTGTCATGATCAGATTTAATTTTATTTCGCTGTCACGTTTACTTATTCTATCAAGTGTATTTAAAAACATTATGCTAATTTATAGGATTGCCAATAGCTTTTATATCCGTTAATGCTATTGCTGAAAATGCGATAAATCGCTTTCATAAAATTTCAATTCTGGATGTTTAAAAAGAAGATTATGGAATTCCTCCTCTGTCTAAATGAAGGTTTTATGTTTACAAACTTTTTGTTGGGACACGCGAAATGTCAACCTCGGCATAGGAAGTCGGCTGCCAATTTCGGGATAGTATGTACCGTAGATAAATATTATTACAGTAAACAGGTAGCAGATGAGTTTACCCGGGAAAATGATGACCCCCTGAATTATGTGACCACGGGATCGAGTTCATTTGTGTGTCCATTTCTCCATGTACCCCGCATTCAGAAACTGACGGTTAATTTCACGCGTAATGGCTTTCTTCGCGAGTCGGGACAGCGATCCCATTGAGTTTAGGAGCTGAACAATGCAAAGTAAACATTGATCATTTTGTCATTATGAATGTTCAAATATCTCTGCTTGAATTCAGCAGATAAATAACTTCACGGCTAACCTCTTGAACACGGGTATTTCTTCCCCCCATTTTCTGTGTTCATTGATCAGCTTTGTACAAAAATGATGAACTTGTGCTCAATAAATTTGAATACGTACCCGCCCACTTAGGTATACAGTTACTTGATTGACGTCGTTGCTATAGTTACTAATTTCTCACGGCACCGAGAGAATAACGATATCTTCTGGGGTCGCCAGAAACAGCCAATCATCTGAAAGTAGTGAACCATTACTGCACCTCTATCTAAATAACACAGAATTCAAGACGGCAACAGATTATATATCATAACACTAGTGTGTAGGAAAACTTTGTTGACTTTTTTGTTTTCTTTTAGTTTTTAGTGGAAGAGCCGGACACGGCAACGGCACCCATCTTGGCCACTTCACTGAGTCTGTGCCAATGTTGCACGAACAGACCCCCACATCCAGTGTGGGTTCCCCAAACCCCGCCATGCTTCCGTCCTTTGGATTTACTCAAGAACAAGTCGCGTGCGTTTGTGAGGTTCTTCAGCAAGGAGGGAACATAGACAGACTGGCCCGGTTCCTGTGGTCACTACCTGCCTGTGAACATCTTCATAAAAATGAAAGTGTGCTTAAAGCGAAAGCCGTTGTGGCATTTCACCGCGGAAATTTCAAGGAACTCTATAAAATGTTAGAAAGCAATAACTTCTCGCCTCATAATCACCCAAAACTGCAAGCATTGTGGCTCAAGGCGCATTACATTGAGGCTGAAAAACTCCGAGGGCGACCATTAGGAGCCGTGGGAAAATACCGTGTTCGTAGGAAGTTCCCCCTCCCTAGAACCATATGGGATGGAGAGGAAACAAGTTACTGTTTCAAAGAGAAATCCAGAACTATTTTAAGGGAGTGGTATCAACACAACCCTTACCCTTCTCCGAGAGAGAAGAGGGAACTTGCTGAAGCAACGGGTCTAACTACAACACAGGTCAGCAACTGGTTCAAAAACCGGAGACAGAGAGACAGGGCCGCAGAGCAGAAAGATAGGTAAGAAAGTTGCATGCAAATGTAACATCTTGTTTGTTTACACGTGTAGGATTCCATAGCGTGTGATGTAATCCGAAAAACTATCAATCCCGTTTTGTTCTGAACAAAATGAGCGTCAGTTTTAATGAAAGACTGAATTAACAACGATTGAGTTGCAGACCCGGATATAATGGTATTGCATTTCCCTGTTAGCCATTTTTTCTCTCGAATTTGCGAACAATATGTGGGTATTCAGTAGAAAATACAACACATAGCGGTGCGTATCAAGTTTCCTCTCACATGCCAAATGCCAGTGCCGGTCATGAAATAAATATGTTTCGTCTGTAATAGATAGCAGGAGTCTGAGAGGATCGGGTTACAAATTTTCTGTAACCTATAATCTATTCAGAACTCTCCCCCTAAATGCCAAGAAGACACGCTAACAAATCTTTAAGCGAGAAAATTAAATGTTATTAGACGGCTTTTTCGGCCGGACAACACATTGGTGACACGGTGTGGTAAATTCAACACACGTAATGTGCTGAATTAATTCAGGAATGGGGGGAGAGAAACATTCTCCCCTGGACCTCTTCCAACTAGTCACAGATGTAACTGTTTCATTAATGTAAAGTGACTGATAAGCTGTTTATGATAATGTGATAATTCTGATAACCATATTATAAGCTGGAAAAATTAATACGAAATAGATCAATTTGCATACGATTATTTTTTACAAGAAATCGATGATCCGTTATTATTTCTTTATCATGTTATTGCAGCATGTTATCCGGTTAAAGCTTTTTATCGTTCTAGTTTATTGAATTACAGTATATAAATACTGCTGAACATACTTAATACTTATGTATATGCATAAATAAGAAATATGTTAATGAGTTTTTCTACTTTTTTCTAGAAAGTCATGTTTAAAATTAGAAATTATAAACCCATGACAATAAATAAAATGTATCATGTGATGTGTCTTTGTTAAACGTCATTCTGTCTGTTTTAGGGATGGTTCACAAGGCGGATCAGGCATTGGACAAGATATCGGATCACCCGGAAGTGATAAGGATGACCTAAGTGAAGATGGCGGTATGGTTCAAACTAAAATTGAACCACAGGAAATAAACACTACGCAAGCGCATTCGATATACACAGATCTCCAGAAGGCCATGCCCAGTGGTCCTTATACTGGCCTGATTCCAAATAATTCAATGACTCATTCGGCGGTGTCCAACGGTTCGTCCGTGGATCACCATAGCGACCTATTAGATAATTACCAGACTTTATGAAATAAAGACCGATGTGTTGTACATTCTGTAGGCTAAGGAAACCAAAGATATTTTACCCCTTAAAAGACAGGTGAGAACAGTTTTGTGTTTTTGCAATACTTTCTCAAAGTTGTGTGATATTATGAAAGGTTAAGGCACCGGAAGTGAAAGAAAACCATGTTCAAAATGAGTTGTCATGACGACAACCTTTTATTCTGTGGCCGCCAACCATCTTGCCATTTCTGTCTCAAGGTTTGTGAGGACAAACTTGCAGAGGAAACGTTTATGTATATTGGTGCATGCGTGTGGAACTAATTCACGAATTCAGTGTCACCCGAGATCTACAGAAATAGTGCTGTTCCTTTGTTGTTCTATAATTTTGTGCCATGTTTAGAGATGTTTGTACCATGACATATTGTCAAAAAGACTTACTATAGTTTCATTCTCGCTTTACCATGACCTCTGTTGTCAGGGATAAATTATTTTGTAGAATTTCCTACGGATATAAATTGTCATTTATATCAGTATGTATTTTTTTTCAACAGGCAATTAAGTGCAATTTCCTCATCACCATTAATTAGCTGTGTAGTCTTCGTTTTTCTCTATGTACAACGTGTTTATTCATAAAAAATTTGCAATACTTCATATTGTGCATGACGCAGAGAGCACAATATTTTGTCAATGTTTAACCATGACCCAAGAAAATTTCACACAAAAAAAGTTATTAACACTTATAGACTAAACTGGAAAACTGTTGTAGATATGTTTGAACGTCTTATAATCAACTAATTTGTTAAAAAAATCGTTTTATGCAGATTTAAATGTTCTGCTATTTAAAACAGAAATGTGATTAATAAACTTAAGAAAATATTTTCTTGATAGTTCAATTCTTGTTACAATTCCCGAGAAGCAGGTTTACAATTCATTTCGTTTCTTATAACATGTGATAATTCTGTTGCTCAAAATGTAAACCAAGATGGCTAAACACTTGTAGCGCGACTAAAGAATCAAAATGCCATGGTCTTATCAAATTACAACAGGACTGCCAGATACAAATTATATTTGTCAAACTTAGCTGTTGGTCAACGTTTTAACAAAATTGTCCCAGACAGCCCTTCCCATGAGACCTTGGCACAACAAAATTTATATCGACTGTGCTAGTCCTTGGTGCCTCACACAGGGAACTATATTTATCGTCCCTTTGTCGCTAAGATATTTTAACTTATTGTGGACAACATTCCGAAAAAGTGGTGTCATACGTTTGATTTTTACAATGAAAAATTTTTGTTGAGATTTAATCAAATTACCAGAAGTTTTGCCTTGGCGAATCATTTAGTGTTTATTATTCGGCACGAAAAATGCCTCTGAACAAATGTAACATCACGCACAGGCTTTTCAGGGGCTCATTTTAAAATTTGTTTTACAGAACAATATCATTTTGTCTGTAAAGAAATTTTTTCGCATCGATAAGAATCTACATTCTAAACAACTAACACATTATAATCCAATGTAGCTTTTTAAAGCCAAATAATAGAAATTTATGCGTGTTAAACACCGAATCATAATATATTGCCATATAATACCGTTCGTGAAGGCAGTTAAGATTTCATTATACCCCAAGCAGACTAGAAAGTCGAAGGTTAGAGGGGCTAAAGCTCATCAAAATGTCAGTCGAACTGAAAGAGCGTAGATCTGCTGATAAAATGCAAATCATGTTAGTTTCCTTCATTTTCTTTTCTTTAGGAGGTTTAACTCTCTCAATAAATAAAATTGTCCAATCTAATTTTATTGTAGGTTTATCCCTTTTTGCCTACATTTGAAGATAGCCAAAATAATTTATATCGGGGGGAGAAATTCTTGTACTTTTAAAAGTGAAGAAGAAACTATTGTACAAAAACCAGGAAGGGTGTAAACATCTGCAGGGGATTATCTTACCCAAGCGACAAGCTTGTCAGGGCCACAAACAAACCATATTCTTGATTGCTTTGCTGATAACTGATACAGTTGAGCCCCTCGATGCTCTGCATTTCCCCCCACATCGAGGACTTGTTTTTCTTCGCTGTAACATAAACAATTCACACGGAAACGTAGCGAAACTTGCGCTCAAGATTTTCCGCTGTATTTTTTTCCGATTCATGACTTTCTTATTACTTATAGTGAGAACACACGTGAAGAGCGATTTTTCTTAACAAGTCAGGCTACATTTTTTTGTATAAAGCCTTAAAAAATGAAGAACCAATTGCAAGACGCCATCTTTGGGAGAGGTTGTGCGTGCAAGAGAAACAGAAAGCGCGTCTTTGGCGTTAATTAAAAGCCGGTGTCAAATTTCCCCCTCCCAGCCATCCTTATCGTGGAGGTAACCTGATTTGCCTGATGTATGTTTATATCTGACAGTTAAATATGAGCTACCGACACTCGATACCACTAGCCCCCATCTGTCAATTTCGCTTACGGTTTCCTGAAAGAATCTTCTGAAAAATGGTTATCATAGTTGGAGAAATCCATTTTTTCCCAATATTAAATGTAAACATAAATTCAAAATATTTTCATGGTCTAAATAAAGATCTTTTTTCCCCCTTCAACAACTCGATCATATTATACTGGTCCGATTTACCCACTTCAAAATCTCTTACCAGCCAAAAATGTAGAATATCTCCTAATTCTTGATTGATGGATAAAAACTTTTATCAAATAAACCAGTTCAAAAAAATCTTGCTGCAAAACTTTCGTTTGTACAGGGATAGTCGCGAAAATATCAAAGTAATTACATCGTTTCCTCTGCTTTTGATGTTGTCTTCTCGTAGGAAAGACATACAACTTCAATTACATATACATACGAAGAAGAGGAATTACAGATCTGTCACAACACATAGGATATTCAAAGAACTTTTTCGCCGAGTGAATTAAGGAGCCCATTGTGCCTGTGATTGTTGCTGTAGAACAGACACTTAGCAGACCACCAGTCTAGAAATCTTGAAGCAGAAGGCAAACAACTTGAAAAAGACAGAGGTAGAATAAAAGTACGCGAAAGGTTTGGTTTTTAACACGTTATTATCCTGAAAAAAAAAATAAAATGATAAAATCGGGTTGCGTTTTAAAGGGTATGACAAGTTTTAATTTTATCAACTGTGCATTACAATAGAAATATTTCATTTTGTTTTTGTTTTTTTTTTAAATCAGAAACTAAATTGTATATTTTTTTTTCTAAGGGACATGTTTTGAAGTAAAATCTTATATTTTTAAAAAAATATATTGTTCAATCATATTTAAAAACTGGTTATTGTGGACTGGTTTGTCAAAGCTAAAAGATGATTTGAAGCAATTAATATGATATTAAGTGCAGCTGTATTTTTTATATAGAGAGTTTTTCAAATAAATACAGTAGATACCTTGCATTAGGCATATCAACCTGTTACAGTATGTTTTTAAGTGTGATTTTTTTTACATAAAAAATCTACTGATTCCTATGTTGAGCATCACTAACTTATTACCAAATGCTAATTGTTTCTTTCAAAAGTAATTCTACATCACAAAAATATGAATGCACCGAATTTTGTTTATTGTACAATACATGTACATCCAGTCAACTTTTTCTTGTTTGCTTATTGTTAGATCCTAATACATGTAAGCCTATAGTAGCGTATTCTAATGCAGAAAATCTTACTATGTCTATGTTCACTAGCATATTCTATAGCTAAACGTAAAGCGGAATTAAAAACATCCCTTTAAGTCAGACTTCAAAATGATTTAAAGTTGTGATAATTTTCCTGGATAGAGGTATTTTAGTCCACAAATACACTTTTTCTTCTCTTTTTTTTTCAATAACAAATAAACATCACGATATTTGTTCGCCCAGGCTCTTAGTGACACTGTACAAGGTAATCTATACCATTCATCCTGTTCTTTGATATTTAAAAAATCGACGGAGTCAAGGTATGACACGCATCCGGAAATTAAATGACACATTCAAGTTTTAAAAACTTAAAAACATTAGAAATGTCAATATCAAAATTCATGCGAAGTAATCGCTTTCTATTATATTTCTCTCTTTTTTTTCTCTCTCGAGAAAATCGAATTCAAATAAGAACGTTGAAGTGTACTGTTTTAAAATATGAATTATATGAGTACTATAATAATAAATCTCCAATTTGTAAAATATTTCTTTAATAACAAATACAAAATATAGTTATTGTCACAATATAATGAATATAATATAAAATATGAATTATATGAATACTATAATAATAAATCTCCAATTTGTAAAATATTTCTTTAATAACAAATACAAAATATAGTTATTGTCACAATACATATTTGTAGAATTATGATAAAGCTAGGATATAATGTTCATCGATGGGAACAAATCATGAACTAGTTCAATATCAATATCGATATGTTTAATCATTGATGTACATATGATAATTTCATTATTTTCGTCTTCTGTCGTCATAATCTGCTGCAAGTTTATGGTCCAATCTATCCGAGTCTCTTCATTAACTGTACAAAAGATACAAGCATTTAAGACAGAAACACTAGTACCCAGACATACAATTATTTCAAATTGTATCTCTCTAATTACCTTGACTAAATGTTTTTATTTCAAATCAGTTTAAGCAGTCATGGATCACTAGGTCAGGGGTTCGAATCGCGTACTGGTATCATTTTTAAACTTTATTTCATTTTTTATTTTTGTTTAGAGAGAGAGAGAGAGAGAGAGAGAGAGAGAGAGAGAGAGAGAGAGAGAGAGAGAGAGAGAGAGAAATTGTAACAGATTAATGGAACAAAAAGCTTTGGATCGGAGGACAAAAGTTATTTTTTTTTTTTAACTTTTTGTTTTAGAATGAAAGTATTTCTTATTATCCTAATGCAACAATGCATTCCCAATTTTTTATCACCAAACTTTTTACGGGCAAAACAGTCTCTTCATGTTATCGAAAATCATTTATAACAAACAATGTAATTAAAAAAACTGTTGTCTCGTTTTGCTTCGGTATTCAAGAAATCGACATGCCTAATTTACAATATTTCTCAAGTTTAATGATTTTATCTACCCTAACGACAGCTGTGTAAAAGTAGAACCGGTCATTGATGAACAGTACTGCATTAGTTACCTCTCTAACGGGAAAATATATTTTTCATATAAGAATTTTTGAATAGCTTTTCCCTTTTGTAACGCCACAATATGATAATTGAAAAGTGTATCTAAATCAACTTTTATCTTTGCAAAAAAAATTCTTAGAATTGCTTTTAACTGTTTTCTGCAGATATCCTGTGCAATATAAACTATATTGACGATGATTGATGTAATACTAAACAGAAAAAAATGCACTTGATGAACAAAACAGAAATATGTTTGTTTACATGCCAAATAAACAATTGCATAATTTTACAGGATAAAAGCAGGTGCCGCACTCCTTGTTTTTTCTTTTTTATCTGAAACTTGCTTTGGTCTCTTTCATCACCACCAACAAAAATGTACACGAGGCAAATGTAGATATTCGTCTGTATATCTACAATTTTCTAATTTGGAAGATTTAAGTACAATTTATAAGACAAAGTAGAATTTTTAACAAAAGGAATACATATCTTCACAATTAAAAAAAAATAGTTGCTTCAATTCATAAAAATGATTTACTTATCCCAATCCAATAAACGAAATTACGGCAGCCGTCGATAGATTTACAATTCAACTATTTAGTATTCATTAGATATGGGAAATATAGGAATATATTAATCAAATTGAGAGCACCATATAATTTGAAAACACGATTACAATGTACGTTTTGAACAGCCTATGTTTGATCAAATCTCTTTTCTTTAAATAATAAAATATTTTTAAGAAAAACTTTATATCAAACTACGTTGAAGTTAAATAGTGTATTTTTATCCACTATTTTTTTTTTAACAAAAGACTTAATCTATCAGCACAATGTCGTATCATTAAGGGATTCCGATACCTCCTGGTTTTCTTCATATAAACAAGCAGTTTCTTGCAACTGAAAGTGCACTCTAAATGTTGAACGGCACAGCACTAGAATGTTTTAAAAAAAATAACTTTTTGGAAACTTTTTTAGTTAGATTTCCCTCCTACAGATACAATTTTGGATCCTTACCTTTTTTAAAAGTCATAAAACATCAAACTGTGTACAACTTAACGTTTGTTTTTTGTAGTGCCTGTATATTTGAAACCGAGATCATGTTGTGAATTTTGAATAAACCAGGCCTCAGGATCATGAAGCAATTTCAGACTCAAGTCAAAATTTTAATTAATAATAAAATGATTGTTTATCATAAAATGACGATTGGGATTTGCAATTAACAACGTTATATCAAGACACTTTTATTAGCATTTCAATTTTGACAGAAGTTTCAATCAAGAAACATTAAGACAGTGTACAATTTTTACTTAAGTCTAAGATTGCTTCATGATCCTGGGGCCGGGTGGCAGTAAATTCAAAAGTTACAACATGACACCAGTTTAAAAAAGATTTTGGAACCAAATAAAAACAAATATTACTATTAAAAAATCCATTGCTTTGCCAATGGTCAAGTTGCCTTGTAATCTTTTTCAACATGATTCATTTTCTTTTAATTAAAACAGCGTAAATCAAGTTGAACTCAGGGTCAGAGAAGGTCTAGTTAAGGGAACAATGCCCTGTCCTGTGTTTACTGTTTTAACAGCTGTGACTCCACACAGACCCCAAGTCGACTGCTCAATTTAAAACACTGATTAGTTTTTTGATTGGAAGAATGCAGTTTTATTTAGACTTAGTTAGGACATAGATTTGCGGAACGATTTAACCTGTTTTGAATGTACTATATTTTGAGAACATTTTGTTTCAAGTTTGACTATACACAGATTTCTTCTCATTATTGATGATGCATGCATGAAACAAATGTATAGTAATATAAGTAAAGAATAAAGAGACTTGCTTTGATCCTTGTTTGTTTTTGCTATGTTCATAACAGAAGTTGTACAGAACTAAGACATTTTGTGTATTGTTTCTGAAGATTAAGAAGGCATTCTATACGGAGCACTGTGATTATTACACTCATATTTACTCCGTAATGAGTTTGATATGTCTGTTCTTCCAATCCGTTTCTCTTATGTCAATTCCAGGGAATTAGCTTCCAAGTTCAACTTATTAGCTTGTGGTGTAACCAGGGCCAGTTCTGGCTCCACTCTGCATCAGGGGGGTGGGGCAGCGGCGGAGTTATATCTTTGATTTCCCAGAATTCATTAAGCCCTTCTATTTATTAGTGCAACTCCTATTAACTATCATAGGAACTATTGCTTTCAACACTTCGCTTGGTGCATTGTATACCCAACCCCTTTGCGTAGTAATGTTCTGTGATATTGAATTATAAAGGAAATTTCTTAGGCTTCAATCTCAATAAAAATTATGTAGTAATTAATCAGAGCGGCTTTGCACACCTACATCGGTTGACTGATAATTCAACATTTAAAACAAGCTCTGCACAGAAAACTAACTCATTTTCTACTTTAAAGACCCTGGAAATATTTGGAATTTAGGTTTTAAATGAGCTGTCGCAATGAATTAGAATTCCTAATTCATTCGTCATAAGGAAAGGATTTCCTTGTCTCCCAACGTTGACTACAATTATACAGAATATCTCAGGTACCTTTGAAACAAGTATGGTATAAACGAACTATCTCATCTGAACAAAGGTAACACAATACCTAGATAATTCTGCCCAATAAACACCTGATGCCGCGCTGTAAAGGATCAGATTACAATGTTTATTTTAACACCATGGGAACACAATTCGCCATGAAATTCATCCTCCATTTTTCCGTCCACTTCATTAGGTGCACCGTGATTTGTATCATCTAGAACTCACCTAAACCCCACTTACACACTGTCATAGACGAAGAATCTCATCAAGTGTCAAACGTCAGACCTGTATAGCCTAGTACTTTCTGTCTAAATTAAGAGGGTTCGTGGTCGTGGCAAATTTTAGACTGTACTGACCTCCTTTAGAAGGGGAGCTCTATATCAAAATATAGGAAAGTACCCAAATTTAAAAAGTTAAATATATCGATTTTTTCTTTACTCAATAATAGTTTGTAGCTAAGCATATAAAATCTTAAATTTTAGGTAGATCCGATGAATAAATTTGTTGACCATCCAACCTCCTTAAAAGAGGTTTTTCTTTGACATTGGAAAACTCTGATGATATGACGTGGTTTTGGTTTGTTAAATCTAAATATCTACGCTTTGACATTTTTCAAATCACCATGAAATTTTGAATTTATTTTGAAATTGCATTTTGCACGTGGACCAAATTTATTGATTTTCTTAATTGTTTTTGCTGGGTTATATTTTTTTTCATTACACTGGCAATTGCATCTCATATGAATTCAGTGAACATGTGCAGCTCTCGCATTAAATATACGTGTAAGATATTCATGTGAAGTCAATTTCGTGTTTAGAGCATATGAAAAAAAAATGTAAGAGCAAACATTTTCATGTGAAATTAATGCAAGAGAAATTCGTATGAAATGTTCGGGTGAAATTCATGTAAGTGTACTTTTCACGAGAAATGCACAGTTGTCATATCTTGAGAAGGAAGCAAGAGAGGGGTATGGATGTATTAAAAAGGTGGATTTAGTAGATTTTTTTGTAAAACATAAAGATACGTCTTCTGTATTTTTTAAGGTAACTGATATAATTGGGTAAAAAAAACTCTAAATATTTTGATATTTTTTTTACTCAAAACTTGTATGGAATGTCGTTAACTGGAATGTGAGAAAATAACCGAATTATTTTCCTCTGATTTAAGAGTGAACCATGCTGAAATACGGAGATACCCCAATGAAATGGTAGGATTAATTATAAGTGAAGAACTCCATTTGAATTGTCAGCGGAATGAAAAGAATCGGAAATTATATTATAGGGTATCCACTATCTCACTCATTGTTTAGAAAATGGGTAGCTTGCAGCTATTTGAATAAGAAAATTATTACCTTATTCCTGACAGAATGAGATGATGACGACACGGTTCACTGCGCATGCCCCTAGACCCCACACGCTAAGAGTTATTTTATCCGGAAAGTGGCACCTTCAGACAATGGATTAGTCAGCTCAAACGATTTCTTACCTGAGATTATGTTCTGTTTTTCTATTTTTTCTGTAATCTGAGACTAAACTGATACATTCAGTCTTGGCATTGAATAAATTAAAGCACGTTTTGAAGCCTGTCACGAGAAATTACACTCCATCATTTGTTTTGTTTTCACAGCTAGACGTGTCTTTAAAATTGTTCGTCGTTGACTCAAAATGTTTTTATCGGTAATGAAAATACCTTTGTCAGAAAACTGGATGAAAAGCCTTCTGACACCAACGAAATGTTGATGAAAATGACACTACTGAAGTCTATTCAGCGCCTTTTTCTTCCTTGTCAGACAGCTTTGAAATATTGTTTTATTTCATTATAGAACCATGATATAATTCTAAATATTATCTGGAATCATATTTACTTGGTTTGGAGATCGATAATTTTAAATCATAATTTCTCCTTAATCCTCATTGAAACAATATGGTTTGGAAGATTACAGAAGAGGAAAAAAGGGCCCTAAAATGTACTTAGCTTGTGTTATCTTTTAATCGTATTTGTAAACAAATGTAGAATTATTTAAGCAATGCAGCTGATATTCAGAACGCACTTACCATCACTGCAAACCCCTTATAGAATCATCGCAGTCTGCACTTCGCTGATTCAGACAATTTCACCGGGGGGGGGGGGGGGGGGGGGGGGGGGGGGGGGTTCCGAGGGATAACTGTGTTTGGCAGGGGAGGGGGTGTTCAAGGCCTATTTTTAGTAAATTTACTATGTGGATTCACTTAATTTAAATATTCCAGAGAAGGGAGGGGGTCCGGACTCCCCCTCCCTTCCATCTTCTCTAGATCAGCGCATGCTGCAGATTCAAGAAACTAATTAATTGTTGCATTGTACAATTTGAATCACACCTATGGTGCTTTCTTGTCACTTCAATTTCTAGAAAATATTTTATATTAAAAAGCACATATTCCAGATTATATATACATTATCAAATTAACCCATTAATGTGTTTCTATGTGATTTGTATAAGTTTATTCCTAAAAAAAAATATGTAAAAAAAAAAAGATGCACGAGGCACCAATTGGGTATAGAAATGACAGAAAGACCTTCGAGAGCAACATAGGAAAGTATTATGTGTATATAAATGTAATGTATATTAAAGCAAGACCGAGTGCATTGGAGACAAAGTAAACTGGACTCATCCATCATTTTTTTTCACTTAAAGATTTACAGGCCATCAGTATTCATATTTTTATAATACATATTCCATACGTAAATAAACAAATGGAACAGGAGAATAGACAATATACTTAAATTATAGTAACAAATCATTTCTTAGTTTTAAACGATTTTTTTATAAACTTTGAAAAATTATTTTCTGAGCTTAAAAGTTGCACAAATTTTATCATTGAAGGACACCTCCGAAAACAAGGTTTTATATATTTTTTTGCGAAAAATATTATACAAAGGACATATCAAGATAAAATGAAACTCATCTTCCACACAATTAATATTACAATATATAAAGTTTCTCTGATTACTGGTCGTATTTTTGAATTGACCAGTCTCAACAGCAAAGGTATGAGATGACAATCTAATGTTAGAAATACAATTTTGAAACTTGGTAGGTATGGCTTTTTTAAGGAAGTATTGTAAGCTATGTTGTGAAATAATCAAGGTATCGATAAAATGAACATTTACTAGAATTTTCAATACATGTGAAAATTATTTGTTTGGCCTTGGTTAAAATTTCTTTTTTTAATAGCACATACTGCAACTTCATTGCATCTCTTGTGTAGGTTTGTGGCACTATACATAACCGCCATACCTACAGGTAAATGGTTATTATATTGTTTAATTTGGAATGTCTGTTACATTGTAAATTTTTCTTCTTTTAGCGATCCAATTAAAATATTCTTTTGTAAGTACTAAAAATTAGATATACTAGATGATATCCCGCGCAAGCGGGGGCCTGAATTAACACTTTACACATTAATGATACAATGCTAAAATGAACCATTTTTTAAATTATCGTATATTTATTAATTATCTCCGAATTTTCTCTTAATTGTTTTCTTAACATATTCTTCAAAATTAAAATAAAAAATCTGCATATTTAGACATTGAGCTTAGGGATGAAAAATCTATGCTGTGTTGGATGATATATATACATTTACATGGCCTTAATTCTTTTTGTTGCAGCTGAGTGATAACAATGATTTTTTTTAAACCAGTGTGTGGGTATTTAGGACGTCATATCTCTAAATTGTAAATCTTAAGGTAAAATTTCACTATGATATTTATCACTGTCCTAAATGAAAATTTCAGATAAAAGACTGATTAAAAAAATAATAATAAAATTGGGAAGGGTAGTGTATGCATATTAATTTTCATTTTTTAAACCAAAGTTGTCATATCCAAATTATTTGCCCAATGGTTAACTCGCCCTACACTTTCCGCCATGGTGTAAATTAGCCAAACCGTGTTGTTGATAATATAAATTCTTTCGATCAAAACTAAAATCGGATTAAATTGTTCCATTTTATTTATTAACTTTTTTGTATTAACCAAAGATGCCCCATCCAAGGCACGAATATCTGCCCGCGATACATGATGAACCCCTCCTACACTTTTCGCCATGACGTTAATTAGTCAAACCGCGTTCTTGGTTACCCCGTTCTGGAAAGTTCTATTCCATTCTCTCGCCAGAGGTCGCGCTTCGCTAGCTTCTATCTATCAAAACTAAAATCGCGCACTCAAGGAACGATTTGTCTTATTTCATTTATTCAGCATTTTTCAAATCTTAATTTCTATGTATAATCCAAGTAAGTTCCTAATAAATATATTCACTGTTTACGTAATCATTCAATATTATTTCATTGCAAAGATATGTTTTAATGCTAACCCCCATTGACTTGGATCCGCCAAAGCGTGTCCACCAACTTACTCTCATTTTTGCTATTTCGAGCTGGTATATCGAAAATGAAAGTAGGTTTTTAATTTATTTCTCAATAATTATTTATCAGGTAAAATTCAATTATAGCTTACGGACATCATATCACACATGTTGAAATACCAAAGGTATGAGCAGTTACTCTGGTGCAGGCGTTTCGTAGTTTATTGGCGAAATGTCTTAATTTATAACTATAGGCTTCCCTCCGTTAGTATTCTAGTATAAGCAGGCTAATTAGTAGCAAGTGAGAAATATAAACAGTGCGACCCATGATATTATCAGGTTTACGATTTTTTAAAGACATTTTTATATACGAAATATCTCAAACAATAAATTTAAATGTAATGAATCAAAAATATATTTTGTGTATACATTACAGTTTTATTGACCGATTGAACTAGTTTCTAGAATTCATTTTGTTGTTCCGAAGTTACTAAATGTAGTTTAGTTCAATTTTCGATATGTTCATTCTATAGAACTAGCAGAAAGTCAACGCAACACGATTTACTTCCCTTTGTTATGATAAGGAAACCTTTTAGTTGCAGCTTTTCTGTCTTTTAGTTTCTTTTTTTTTTAAATGTGGGTATAAAATATCTATCGAATAACAACATGAATTTCTAATAGATCTCGTATCAAAAGACAGAATAATTTATCAATATTTGAAGCCTTTGTATCATAATTCTGATGATTATATTGTGTTTCCTGACACATGCCTTGTTCGTAACGCGATATGTAAATGTGCAGAAACAAAGAAAACGCTCTAGATAGAAACTGAATACAGTCATTTTCTCTCTCGTTAAATCAACAATGTTACGAAATAATGACAGTGAGTTTTATTCCCACTGTGAATTACTCGTTGCGCGCTATGCCGGGTTATACCATTATGATAGGGCTTGGACTGCGAGATTAGCAGGACATTGGATACTTTATTATGGAAATAATCTTTATCACTATGAACTCCAAAATCCAATTAGGAAAATCCGTGGATTCTGAGAGAGAAAAAAAGCTTTTAGGTAATCACGTTACCGTCAATTTACGGTAATTAGTGGGCAGATGCAGAATCCAACTTGTGACAAGTAGATTTGATGAAATTTAAAATAAATGAATTTAGTTTGGTCAAAGTTTACGCAATAATTTTGATGATTAGAATTTTAAAAAAAATTATTTTAGACTAGGCGAGGCGTTTTTTTCATTTTATCAATTTCTGAAAAAAAATATTTTATATTTATTTATTTATGATTATTTTTGTGTGTGCGTGCATGGTCAATAAAACTAGACAAATTAATTTGGCATGACAGATAAGGTTGAATCAATATTTGCTATCTTACTCTATGATTTGTTTTGGAGCCATTGTGACTCAGTATCCTTCAGATATAAAATAAATATGACTGATTTGCAAGACGCGGAAGTTGTATCAAAAATGAATAAATGATTGTTAATATTTTTAATATTAAAATAAGCAGATTCTAAAGAAATCATTTTTCGTGCAAAAAGAACTAATTTTTCCAGTTTAATACACTCTAACCAGATTTCATATGTATCCAGAATTATATGGGAAAAGAAAATTTGTAAATTTCAAACGATTCAATTTTTAAATTACATATATACCTACATGTACCTCATTGGATATATTACTGGAACAAGAACAACAATTGTGTGGGAGACATTCGCGAAATTTCGTAGAAGGCTGTTCGAGGAATAGTAATATGAATGCAATGTTAATCAACGAACTCAATATACTTCTTTGATTATGTAGGTAAATTGATGTTGTATAATTATATATGCAATATAATTGGCAACTTTTATACACGATGTTGATCACGTTTTGTTGGAGCAAGTGAATTGTTTTTTAGTCATGTGTTTTTTTAAGAAAAAAAATGCATATTCATATATTTTTTAACTAAACTTTAAAGTTTATCAAGTACACATATTCAATATTGATCAACTATTTTCTCAGATATATCCGTCATTTACCAAACTTTATTCACGTGCTTCATTGTTTAAGTTGCTTTATGTGGGATCAAGTTTTCTGTGCTTATTACGTCGTGTCTTCAACGTTAAGAAATCTTTCTGAAAATGTACGACTTGAAGCGTCATCCAAAATCAACTTGATCTGAAAATGAATATCTACTTCGTTATTCGTAATAATTGAATGGAAACTCGTGTATTGACTAAATAAGCCCTATACTGTTAATTTATGCCCCCTTACCTATTTTATTCCGAAATTCCTCCCACCGATATCCAACATACGGTTTGTCTCTGGATGCTTTCCACTTATGCAGGGCACATAGACATTACAGTTGATGCTAAAAGGAGTCTCGTATGAAATAATATTTTATACACAGGTGTAATTTTATTTTAAAATAGGTCCAAGTATTTGAATTGATTTGATAAACACATACTAATATTCTTCGTAAGCCGCTTCACAACTTATTGGCACTAAGGTTAATGTTAAATACAAAAACAAAAAGTCAAAAACAACAGCACTCCGGCATTACGGTTGAAAATCTAATGACCACTTTATTTCTAAATATCTTAAAAGTAAACACAAGTAATAATAAACTCCAAGGATAAAAACTTGACTGGGAAAAGAAGTTAACTGGTACGTGATTAAATCTTCACAGGATCTGATCACGTGACCAACCAGGTAATATAATTCATATTCTCAATTTGATACATTTTTAAAACCTGCCATAAACTATGTCGTCCAGATCTGACGTTAACGCGTACTTGACATCAGTACTATAAATAATCACGACATACAATGTTACGGTTTTGTTGTTTAGGTTAAGTTTTCATGTATATGTTTTATTTGCATGTTACGTTATGTGTCTAAAAATAATATACCTGCAGGGTTTTATTTATTTTTTTACACATATGTTAATCTTAGTACTCTAAATCAATATTGTTTGCTAACAAGCCTGTCATCTGAATGGCGTCGAAGTTCCAAATCTCTCAGTGTGATCACGTGTGACAGGCAAGCAGACGACTAGTACTTTCACGAGACAAGAAGTGGGCTTTGATTAACCAAGCGATGAGGATGATAGTCTTTAGCTTGATTCGTAAATTGGATTTTGATTAAAGATGACTTGGGTCGACCACCAGCGTTTTATATTTATTACCCGAAAGATAGAAGATGATCCCTGATAAAAAGCGCATAACATTTGCCCGATAAGTCGAGGTCTAATTAACGTTTTGTTATTTCATTTTTTACTATGATAGAATATCTATTGATCTATTACCCGGCTTTCCCTGGATAATGCCTGGCCCCTAAGCGTCAATCAACGGCATATATAGGTCCAAAAGTAACCTATTGGAAAAGATGGTACCACTGATTTCCATTTCATACAATTATTTTTATTCACCAATAAACGCACTGCGTTTTGGGTGGTATGAATGTGACAGTGAATTTAACAACAGGATCTGTAAGCTCTGGTGAATTTGATTTAAAGTATTTGTGATTGATTATGCAGAGCTCTAGAACTTAATGTATCATTAAGTTTTTAGAAGATTTAATATTTTTATTTTGAAAACAATTTCTGGTTGTATTACAGGCTTCTCATAATATTTTTTTGAGTTTATCGATTAAAACGAAACAGATTTATCTCGCTTTCCATGAAAGACCAACGAACTCTCGAAAGAAACAAGCCAAGTATTTTTTTGTGCTTAAGTGTAAATTTTTGCGTTTTTATTCCAAAGAAAATTGCTTAATTTTTAAGTGATTTAAGTTTTGTCTTTTTTCTTTATTGAAAATTGATAACTTAACGAAAAATAAACAAAATACTTTTCGTTCTTTTTTATTGTGATTAAATCCGTTCTGCAGAAGTTTGCCAAAAATTGTAACACTAGACTATATTATTACCTTTTCTATCTTATAAATCAACATACTTATTTTTTAACTGTTGTCCAGCAGAGAAACGTTAGGCGTGGAAAGATGAAACAGTTCACGATACATGAACTTTCTACATGTACTACCTGACCACGCGACGAGCTTGAACTTCTTTTGATCATAATTTGACACGTAATGCTCAATAGTTATACTATGATATTTAAAGAATTGTGTGAAGATATGTTCTTTTCGCATTCTCTCTTTTGCTCAACATGCATATTCCCGTTCAAAACTGTATACCTTGAAATGCAGACATTTTAAAAGGCAATACGAAACGCCTGTGAAATTAATCATTTGAAATATTTGCTCAAATACAGAAAATAATGGTTTAATATAATGTAAAAGTTAATCTCAATCCATTATCTTAATTAAGAAAAAAATGTTAATCATACCAATCAATTGCCAAATACAGACAGAAAACATTGAGATACAGCGTATTTTGATAATTTTGAAACCTACATTTGAATAGTGTTAACCTTCTATCATTTAAAAATGTGTAAAGTGTTCAAAGCAAAGACCTGATATTAACCAATACCAATGTTCAGACTTTTTGTCCATTTAATTTCAAGGTCATATCAAAAGGTCAAATATGATGACGTCATCTAGGATTTCTATCAATTTTCATATTCGTCAAATATACTTAAACCTTAATTTATCTAAACTCAAGGTCAAATTTTCACTGTTTTGATATATTTTTATTATGGGTTCATGATAATGTATACTTTTAAATTTCATTCAAATTTGAATTATACATTTTTTTAGAGACCGTTAATTGTTTCAAATGTTCGTCTTAAAAGACAATTAAAAGATAAACAAAATTAAAGTGATTTAAACTAATTTTTATATTTATCTTAGAATTCTTATTCATTTGTATGACAGATAAAGCTTTAATGAAATTAAAGATGTGGATTTACGGAGCATGGTAAAAATAAAAATTGCGAAAAAATATTTAACTATACTAACTAATTTTTTCTCTTGATTAGTGTTTGAATTCCTCAAAATTGTATGGGGTTTCTTATTATAGTTCCCTTAATACCTATTAACAATTCCTACGTATTATCTTAGTTAAAAATACTTTTAATATTCTCCGATGTATCCTTTTAAAAAATGACTTCAAACGTTTTCATGGAGCAGCGAACCTTGATCAAAATTAGTATAGCGTTCGAAAAAATGTGATTAAAAGAATTACAAATGTTTGATTTTACTTAAAAGGGTATGAAACTGGGTATACGTCAGACATTTTCTTCAATACGTCAGACATTTTCTTCAATACGTCAGGCATTTTCTTCGATTGGACAGATGTAACAATATCGAACAGATTCCAGGATGGACTGAATGGAGTAAATTCGAAACCAAGATTGTTATGTAAGAGTAAAATTATTTCCTCCCATTGGATAAGTAAATTACAATTTTTCAATTAAAACATTAACATGAAAATTGCAGCTCGTATAGACAGTTTTTATCAGAATTTCAATATACTTCAAGTTAGAGCGATCTTTCTGTTGAAACTTTTCTGTTCTAATCATTGACCTCGTGGTTGTTGCTTACAAGATTTGTTCTTAAATTAAAAGAAATTATCTAAGGTAGTATACAACAGAAAAGTGAAAAGTGAAAAATTGTCTATAATTCAATTTTTTGGAAACATTTATATCATGTTATATTGAATAAAACTTGTATAAATATTTCAATATTATTTCATTGGATTGTTAAATGAGATTGGTAGAATTTTCAATACTAAAAATTTACAAATGTTTGTGCTGCTAAAACAGACCTTTAGATTACTTCCCTGATTAAAAAGCCTTCTTAACAGATCACAAAATAAAAGATACATGTAACAAGAATAGTCATCTTTAAAATAAAACATTAAAACAAAGGCTTGCATGGTTATATGGTACAGTTTAAACTTTCTTACTTACATTGAATACAAATGCTGAATTGCAATAATTAACAATAAAACTTCTGAATGTGCGTAAATAAAACTTAAGTCACCTCTACCGGCCGCGTAAGTTTGTATAAATTATCCTAGCTAAGTACTCCTAGGTACGGACTTAATTCTTACCTAAGTCCTGCTTAAGCACTGTCTTAGACTTAAGTACCCTTTATGTTACGAGCCCCAGGGGAAGGGCATAGGGCGACTTGTGAATTGGTTTTAGCCTCTCCCCAGGTTTGGCCAATTTTCTTAATGTCTGATGTTAGTTCTCTTTGTCAGCTATTCTTAGTCTTTCATGCTTTGTAGTTGTGTGTTCCATTATGAAGCTTGCTTTTGTGATATTTAAGTTCGGTTTCCTTTGAGTATGCCATATCCAGTTCCTGATGGATCCTTCCATTGGTTGTTGTTTGGTCGTCCTTAACAAGTCTACGTTGCCGATAGTATCTGACAACCTTATTGGGCTGATCTCATGAATGATGATCTTATTCTCCATGTTTCATATCCACTTAGAAGTAATGACTTCACGTTGGTGTTAAATATTCTAAACAGGTGCTTGTTCTCAATGTCCTGCTTCTCCACACTGTTCTTATTAAATATTACAATATTCCTTTTCTTTATGTACTGACAGTTCTCCTTAATAGGTGAAATATTTTATGTCATCATCTTCGGTGTTAATGATTCTTTCCACTGAAAATTAACACCTACTTGGGTGAAAATGTTTTATATGTACTGTATTTTGCAATCTAAACAAACGAAGAGTTTTTTAAAAATTGTTTACAGGTATTTTTTTATCATTTAATATTTACTATTTTGATAAAATTTCGATGCTTCTGATTGGTCGAACAATTTCTTAGATTTTCATGTCAGATGTTAACAACTCTAAACTATTAATAAATCTTTAACGTATGACGATCTGAAGTTAAATGTCATCATCTGATTGAATTTGACACTGTGATACACAGAAACAACTACATACTGTAATCATATTACATTTGGCTATGTATTCTATTTAGCGTTTTTGCGGAAAACGGCGTCCGCTAAATCAAGTACATCGCCAAATGTGAAAATATATGTAGATAAATAGGTAAACTTAGAAATATGCTATTCAATTCTACGCTATCTTGTTGAAAAACGTTTCCGCTAAATATCGCACACGCCAAATATAATACGTTTACAGTATACTTTGGTTGTATAGATATTCAATTTAGGCAAATCGGCCGAAGTTCGGACATTCCTAAAAAGTGACCCAAGTACAGACAACTTTGACCTAACCTTTCTCGATTATTAAATGCATGTTAACATAATGCGGAAATAAATTGTTTACAACGATTGTTTGTTTGTTTTTTTTTTTATAAATACCCCTTCAATATCATGTGACTCTCAAGTCGATGGCGGCACTAAGATTTGAAGGTACGTACAGCTCATTTACGTATTAAGATTGACAGATAGTCAAATAATCACTTGCAAAAAAAAAAAAAAAAATTAATTTCTACTTTCTTTTTTCCTAATTATGTTGTTAACATTACATTTTTAAGTGATTAATCTTTCCCCACAGTCGAAAACCACACAAATTTTATTCTATATGTGTTCAGAAATTTCTCCCGAAATTAAAAAGCAAAATGTACCTAGGTTCGTACACCCTTCGACCATGGTTCGTATACTGTTCGGTTAAAGTTGTTTAAAATGGTAAAATTTCAACAAAAGGGAATAGATTTGGCCCTTTTCAAAATCTCTAATGTATATAATTATAGACAACTGACTTTCGTATGTGTAGCTTATTGCCGTAAAGCAAAACGAAAACTGTCCGAACCTTGGTCGATTTGCCCTACATTGTTGCAAACCACATATACCAAGATGACATTGAATCTGGTGGTAATAAGGCCCATCTGCTGTCATATTGCTTCCATGTTCCATTCCTTCAGTTGAGCTGCCTCCTTTGAGTTCTTGTTCCGAAGTAAAAATGAATGTCTCTTTCCTGTATAAATATTTGATTTACACAATAATAACATAGGTTGTAATTTTCTTCTTTTTCTTGAGAACATTTGTACTATGTGTATCTATATATGTAGGTGTATATCAATACATGATACCAACTTGCTGTGTATGTGAGTCTGTGTGAAAGTGGTGATCTGTCTGTATACTATAAAAATATATTTTTTTTAATTACAGAAATGAATGCTTAAATTGTAAGTCCATGTTCAATAATCTTGATATTTTGTGTACTCTATATTTACTTAATATTCAATACAATAAGCACACTTTGGTTTTTTCATTCCCCAACTACAACACATTTTATCAATTTTTTTGAGGTTTTAAGGTTTTTGGACATAACCAATCAGTTCAGCTGGTAAGCTTTCATTACCTCATTTACTGATACATATTCTATCAAAGTATGTTGCGTGTTAAAATTTCTCATTTTCTCAATTAAAACCAATTAAGAGACATTTTTGTGAAAAAAAACGGCACTCAAATTTGGTCATCATTAAAATGTTTGAAAGATAATCCTTTCACGAGATTATTCTAAATTTGAGAACTAATAACATACCAAAGATTTGCAATTTAGTAGAGAGCATTCAAAATTAAAACACTGCTTTGCTAAATTCTGAATCTTATTTATATCTGTCATATTTACAGTATGAACGGACAGTAATAGTTTTCGTCATGAAATTTATACGACATGTGTAGATAATGTGTACAGGCCATAAATGTGCATTTCTACTCTATTTGAAAATTTATTGTCTACATTGCTCCAAGAAGGGCATATCACGTCTTGCATGCCATTGTTCGATACATTATAGCATATATTACATGATTATACGTGGGATATGGAGATCTATTCCCCCATAAAGAAATCATATTTCCCAGAGGACATCGCCCGAGAGAAGCATGTTTTTTCATGGGGAAAAATATTCATTTCTCACGAAATAAATTGTTTATTATATCGTATTGTATCGATTGTACAGAATATGACGAAATCTAATAGCTTTCCAACTCTTATGATGCAAATACGTATTCTTGTTTTTCATTAATTACTCAGTTATTTTCTTCATTGATAGAAATTTTATATGGCTATAAAAGGTTAATATTTCAAAGAAGATTAAAACATTAAAATTTAGGTTTAAATTCAATCATTTGTTTACGTCTTCTGCTTACCCTAGAGCTTTTTCATACCCATCAAGGCTTGTTTGGTAGTTGTGCGTTCTCTACGGGTTTTACCAGCCCTGGCTGCCGCGGCTGATCAAAGGGCAAAGAAGTGGTATTGAATTGATTGCAAGTACAACGTTAGATAAACGAACTCTTGACTTGCCAGTCGTTGCTGCCACGTACGATTTTATTGGATGCAACGTGTGATGCCCGTAGGGAACCTACCTGCGTCTTACGATTGTCATGCAACAGACGTACATTCGCCTTGGAAATTGTAGAACTAGCATCCACATCGAGGGTCACTAAAGCCTCAATACGTGTTGGTGATCGTGCGAGTGCTACGGGTTTTGCCTGTAGTGGCTCCCGTGGCTGATCGTAGAGTTAAAATTCGTATTGAAGTGATTGAGAGTGCAACGTAAGACAAACAGACGTTTGCCGTGCCAGTCGTAGGTGTCTCGTACAATTTTGTTTAAAGACGGGTTGCCACTCGCAACGTGCGATGCCCGTAGGAACCATATTCCGTCTTACGAATGTCGTGCATCAGACGTACGCTTGCCTTGAGAACGACAGTAGTAAAATTCGCGTCGTAGGTCACCTGCAAGTCAATCGTACCGACGTCTTTCTGCGTCCCACGATAGCTGCACGGACAATGATTAGTTTTCAAATTCAATAAAGAACATGTTTTTCTTTGGACATGTACTGAAACATATCTACTATAAGCAAATAAAAATTGAAACGTCAAAAGAACTTATAGAAAAAGAAAAATACCGTTCTTTTTAATTAATTGCTGCTTTGTTGATTATACTAGCTAAACTGAACTACACAAATGAAAACTGTTTTGAAAACATAATTTATCTTTCGTATCTAATACCATAAAATATATGGAAAACTTCTCTGAATTCTAGAAGAAATTCTGCGAAAAAATCTTATTTTAGCGAATTGATTATCAACTGATAATTTTTCCGGCCAATGTTAATATCTTTAATTTTTTTTACAATTTTGTTAACTATGTGTTAAATTTTACAACATCTTCGAAAAGGTTTGACGAAACTTTCAATCGAAAGTAAAACGCTACATCGAATTACTTTAATTTTTCTAGTGATATTATCAAAAAGAGTGACACTATCTACAATTCATTCATTTTAAAAATCAAAGTCCACAGATTTCTTTCTGGTACTCTGATTTTGATACAATCATAAAAATAATTTTATAAAGTTTTAATGGTTTTTTGAGATGATAATCAGTATTTTCAAAATGGAGAAAATTATCATACTCACGAAAACAACAACTTCCTCCAGTAGGATGTGTTTGAGTTTTTTTGAATAGTTGATTTTAGTTAAAATAACGTTCTGTGCGCATATATATATATATATATATATATATATATATATATATATATATATATATATATATATATATATATCATTTTTCTTCTCCTTACTCCGGAAATGTATATGATTTTATCTAAGCACGCTTGCAGGTCGAAGTGATTGGGAAATCATATGCCTTTCGCTACAATCTACTTCATTATCTATTTCCTTCTCGGCCTGTTTTCCTCTTTGCCTTCCATCTTTTTGTAAAAAAGAATGTATTTGTTTATTTCCTGTTGGTTTTTAGAAGGAGGTTACTAGAATCTTTGATTTGATCTCGATGAATGGTAAAACTGTCGATTCTATAATCCTTATGGGAATTTTTTTCATAATCATTTCTTATTCGCACGCACAACGAGCAATTTGACGTAAGTATGACGTACGTTTACTCTGCGTTCAATTTATATGTTGATGGTGAGCACATGCGACTTGTAGTCAACGTACGTGTAGCGCAAGGGACAAGTGAGATCCCCTTACGTCATTCGTACAAGTAAAATCGTACGGTTATCTTACGGGTTCCTTGAGTGAAGTGCAAATGCAGCGTACGTGTTCTCGCAAGGAAACCGTGGTGCGTATGTCCTTCCAAAATCGTAAGATGCAATTGCCTGTCTCGCAAGATTTTCATTAAAATCCGCCCGTACCCCACCCGTAGAAGCACGTACGACCAGTTCTGACTAAGGCTTAATGTACTAACGTTTTTCTTTAGACCCTATTTTTATAAATTATTTTTATTATAGAACTGTTGTAATCAAGTAAAAATAGAAAAAAAAACATGTGTCCAATTTTTACTCGAAGCCCTACTGTACAATGTTCCTTCGTTAATTGAGATTGTGTAAAAATGTTGCAAATCTACTGCAATATTTGATCCCCACTCTTTTTCTATTTTTCTTTGCCTCCCATCTTTCTGTTAAAGAGATCGTTTTGTGTGGGGGAGAGGGGTTGTGTGTTTTAGTTTTTAGGGGGTGGTCGTCACTGCAAACGCACCACGATCAAGTGAAGTTTGTATGGCATAAGTATAACGTACTTTTACGGTGTATAACAATTTCAGTGTTAATATAAAATAAAATCGCAATCAAATCACTATAATTGATTTTACTGGAAACAGGATACACTGTATTTACGTATGTTTGAGTATTAATGACGTCATAACTACCGTCACGCGCCAAGAAAGCACAGTCGACGATAGAAGGTGTTTGAAAAAAGGCATACACACTGAAGGTAACATCATTTTTGCTCATAAGAGATTTTTAAAAAGGTGATTTCAATAACATATGAAATATTATAAAAGTTTGCTTGGAACGAAAAGTTGAATACAATGCATGAGATGAAAAAAAAAATGATTTCTTATCGTTTTCATTTCATTGTTGAAATATAGACCTACCGTCTTCATTAACAGGTAACAGGTTATACAAAAACAGTCTGCCATAAACCTTGACGACTGTTATTTTGATACAAGTCATGTTAACTCATCCTGATTATTTTCAAATCCAATCAGAACTTTCCGTAATAACTGATGTATAAATAAGGAAACTGTGCCGATAATTAGAATTCCTGAAATTCAGACTATAAACACGGAGTAGGAACATGGGTGCAGAAAGGCTTGTGATAAATTATACTGTTTTTGTAGTTTAAAACTATTAATTATTTATGCTGCTAACGATGTAATATCGAGTTTCACCTGTCAAACACCGATAATATTGTTCACCCGTTTTTGACTATATTATCGCGCTCCATTGGGAAATTCCATTCTGTGTTTGGATATATGGTAAGTAGGGTTATTTCTACATGAATTACTTTGATAAAGTTTATGGTTTATTAATTACATAGAGAAAATATTCACAAAATTCTTTTTTGCATCCACGACTTTTATGCTGACACGCTTAAATTATATAGTAACACGATTGTAGGAAGAGAGTGATCACTATAGATTCTATGAGTGAATTATATTTGTCATCAGGAAGTTTCATAATACGCAATAGTGCATTTAAAGGTCCTTTCCTGTGTTGAATCGTAGTTCAAACTGAAGGATATAAAATTTTTGTGATTTCTCATCTGCCTATTAGTATTAAAGTAATCGGATTATTGCTCATTATTGCATTTTGTCATGCAACAAAAAGTATCTAGATGAACATGTGCTTTTTTTAATGGTTGTTAATGCTTGTAAAGATTAACAAAAGCTTTCAATAATTGATTGCGAGTTATTGTGTATTTCAAAATTAGTTTCAGCATCTCAAAATGTCATCAAAGCCATGTTGAAAACGAAAGGCCAATGAAAAAGAAAGGCCATTGAAAACGAAAGGCCATCAAACTTTACCAGTCGCGTGAGTAATTATCTGTGATCTTTATTCATATACATCATGTATATAACAAATGTATACCCGACATATATATAAAAAAAATCTACTAGTATATAATCAAAATGTACATCATCAGATGATTAAACTGGGTAGAAATTTTTCATTTAGTTTAGATAGGTGTTTTTTTTAATAATGTATTTTTGAAGGCTGGTAAGGTTAGAACAGTGTAATGCCATCCAATCGGGCTCGGTGCAAGGATAAAGAAATTGCAAGTTTTAAGAGAAGAATTATCTATAATTAGTGAATTATAAGCAGCTTGTTATCATGGCCTATGGCACCTCCTGTGACGTCATAATGAGACACAGGTGCTCCCTTAATCATTAACCCTGAATCAAGGGTTGGACAGTTTCTTCCCTACTTATCATGAATATGATGCACAGCATAGAAGATAGCGATCCAGTTTCATGGCTATAACTCGTATTACCTCATGCCCTACATTAAGAGCTGCTTTCCAAACGGATATTTGAGAGAGTCTCTCGCTTGCCTAGTATATCATAAATGGATACTCCATTTGAATTAATTCAAAATGTCCATTAATAGGTAAACATTAATTTTAAAACTCGCTCCAAAATGATGTTGATAAACATCAACATTAATACAAAAAAAAAAGTTGAAAAAATTATTTACATTTGTTCTTTTACTACATATACACCATGCCGTGATTGAAATTGATGAAGTGAACACTTTATTCCAATCAAGTACAGTTTTTTACGTGTAAAAACACTCCCCTTTTAAAGACCCAAATAGAGCAAAATAAGATCATTCACTTGTAAAGATACAGATGGTGCCACACCTGTTGACTTTATCATCGTACAACAATGGTGAACGTCACTTGATCAGCTCCGATCATATATATATATTAGTTCATTATAATTATCAAAAATAAAAAAAGCAATAAAATGGAAATTAAAAAAGTATCATACCATTTTAATGCAGATTAAGTACATTAGCTGTTGTGTTTTTGTTAGAGATATATATATATATATTTTTTTTTTTTTTTTTTTTTTTTGATATAGAAGAAAGCATGCAGGCAGACTATGCGTTCCATGATAGCATGGAAAAAGCCAGTTAGGGACTTTCACATGGGTCTCTGGTATATTAAAATTAAAATTATGCGCTGCATGGTCACACACTTTAAAATTCAGAACTGTCAGCTGTTGGAGTTAATTAGATTCATCGGATTTATCGTGTTATCAATAAGTCTTCCTTGTTTTAATTAACTTTTGAGTTTGAAACACTTTTTCCCTTTTATATCTTCACTGTAGGTCTAAAAGGGAAAAAAATTGAAAACATTAACAATTAATTGAAGAGACGCGCTTTGTGAAAAATTGATAGCTATTCTGAAAAGGCTTCATCGAGTTTGTTTGAAATTAGTTATTTTCGACAAAGAATCTTCAAGCTACAGTAGATATATGAGTTTAAAATTGATTATTGTCTTGAAAGATAAGCTCTCTCTCTCTCTCTCTCTCTCTCTCTCTCTCTCTCTCTCTCTCTCTCTCTCTCTCTCATTACTTACACGTTATATTTTCAAATTTTTCTTATTTAAAAAGAAATACGAGTTATATTCAAGAGAGTTTAATAAATTCAGAACTTTTTTCAACGGAAGAACACAAATCTTGCCTTGTTTTCGTCATTGAAAAAACACCAGTCAATCGTAGAATTGTTATATACTGCGGTAAAAAAAAAAAATAACATGGTTTAAATTATGTACAATATGCCAAGAAAAGCAGATTTCGTTGCTCCCAAGAGGCTCCTAAAGATATACAATTTAATGCATTTTGCGCGTAGCAACTAAATCTTGGCCTCAATTTTAAGAATTGCTATCATGTTTAAACCTAAATGACAATGTGCATATTATTTTAAGGTTATTTTACAATAGAAATATTGAACACAAACAAGTGATAAATACCATGCCCCTATATTGAACTCGCCACCGAGTCTTAGTGATGGCGCTTTGTACCGACTCCGTGAGGGAGGTGTACATTGGAGTTTATTGATTTCGCTATACACGTGGTCTTTCTTATTTCTGCAGTATGTACAGCCAACGGAGGTTCAAACTTCAGCATATATAAGGCAAAAAAAAGGGGGCGAAGCAAACACCTTCAATCGACTTATCCTACACACACAAAAACCGTCTGTTGTGACAAGGTTTCCATTGACACGAGTTGAAGAAGACACTTTCGGCGGTGGATGGGGCGCAGATGGAGCTTCTTCTATCGATTTGTAGCTCCATGGTTTACTAAGAGGCTACTGGATCACAGGAGGAATTAATGTGTATTATTTACGATACAGAATTGATACCGTGACAAGCAGAATTATGGAACTCTGACGGCAGTAGTAACGCTATGAAAGGTATGGCTTAGAATGTGTATTCGATTTATTCAATGCAACGGTTTTACGCGTTTGAATATGATTGTTTTTACACGCATCATTTTCAGAATATTACTATATATGATCAATTCATAAATGCTCACTTTTCCAATGTGTAATCGAGTGGTCTATATGCAATAATTGACCTTCAATGTAATAACCATTTAGACATTGGTGATTTTCATTTCCTTGAAATTTTGCAGTGTTAGCCATTTCTGAAATGAACGTACTCGCGGAACTGCAAAATTGCTTGAAAGACAAATGGTGGGGCCCTTCAGACACCTTGCATTTTACGAAAGTTCCAAAGGTTCTTCGGGAACCCGCTATCTTTACAGGCTATCGCCCGGTGAACAGATCCTGGAACTACTACCTCCTTAGTCTGTTTCGCATTCACAACGAAACATTCAACGTTTGGAGCCATCTTGTGGGCATTGTCACAATAATTCTTGTTCTTTTGAATCTTTCCGACACTTACGGGACCACAAACAACAAGCACATATGGCCCGTGATGACGTTTGGTACATGCGCAATCATCACCAGCTTACTTAGCACCGTGGCGCACCTCTTCCATTCCAAGTCTGCCAACGTTCACTATACGATGTTCCTGCTGGACTACATTGGGGTTACGTTTTATTCCTATGGCTCAGGTGTTCTTTCCATGTATGCCTGTTCAACGAAAGCGTTTTACGAAGCTTGGTCGCAACACTACTTGCCAACTTTAGTTATTGCTTGTTGGTTTTCTTACATTGTTCTCTGTTTTGCAAAATGTCTCTACGGAGAAAACCCTTTTAATATATCCAGAAAACTATTGCAAATTGGTTCTATTTTGATTCTTTCAATTTGGCTTATCGCCCCGTTATTTGATAGATATATCACATGTTATATGCAAAAGTCCTGTTCACTGTCCTCACTCCACCATATTACTGTCTGTATACTATTATTTGGTTCACAGGCATTCTTTTTTGGGAGCCATCTTCCGGAAAAGTTGTTTCCGGGTAAATGTGATATCTTGGGTCAAGGCCATCAGATTTTTCACATCTTGAGTACCTTGACCCAGATAACACAGATTCGTGCCGTTATTATAGACATGGAATCAGGCCATTCTGACCACACTGACCCTGTCCTGTCACATTTGTTTTTCTATGGAGTTCTGTTAATGTCTTTGTCGTTGGTCACTTTTTTGTTTGCCCGAAAATTTACGCCAAACAACTGATATGCAATCGAACACGCGCTTCCAAAGCAATCAAAATACATGCGTCTATTAATTAGTATTGTATTTACTTTGGTTGAAGCAAATCTGTGTATAGACTTGTGTTATTTTCTACATTTTTATTGTTTTATAATTTTTTACTTAGTCAGAGGCCTGCATGGATCATTCTGCAATACCAGGGTATTACACATGTGGTATGTTGGCACAATTTGGTGAGAGGTTTTCAGAGTATTCAATGTTATACAATACAATTGCACTTTTTAACTGGATGTTTGGATTGACATATCTTTATTGAATTCTCTGTAACCTTTAAAACATTGGGGTTTTTAACTGCTAAAAAAAACGACTTCAGTCGATAGTTTCTAAAGCATTTGTTACATTATCAAAGGTAATGTTAAACATATGTTGACATATTACTATATTATTCAGACGTATAACGTTACACATTTCATTGGTTTCTAATCGGCGTTTTAACACATTACATAATGTGTATTGTTAATCTTATTGCCGATATTTATTGTTTTATTTAAAAAAAAAAAATGAGATTAATCCATCGCTTTTCGTTCGAATACCACGATGTCAATCAAATTAAATGTTTGTATTTTTGGATGCACTGTGTTCACTTTAAGTATGTAGACAAACAAAACTGAAGAGGCCCGTTTCCATTTGAATATGAATACATGTTGTTGAATTATCCTTCGATTACCACAAAACCTGCACCCTTGTTATACAATACATTATGCACTGCATTTAAATTTTAATGAATTTTGATATCCTTGTCTGTTTCTATGTATATAAATTAAATATGAATATGTTATTAGTTTCATTGTTGATTGATTGTTTGTGTTTATAAATATTTATCTGACCGAGACTCGGTAAATCTCACTGTGATCAATGGTCATACTAAACGTATACCAGTGTAATTATAGATGATAGGGTGGACAACGCCTAGATAAATACCTATACATACAGATGATTATGTACACTCTATAATCAGTATAGGGTTTAAAATATATATTTCAAATAATAATTGTCATCGAAGCCGGAATATGGCGATTAAAGCTACCTTCTCTCAGGAACTGGGAATATTGGTAGAACAAACCTAACCTAATTAACGATAGTAAAAAAATGGAAGAGAAAATTATTTAAACAGCCTCGCTGTTTATAGAAATTACACACTGAAGTTGAAAATGCTAATGTAGTATAATAAGATATGCTGATTACCACATATACGCTTGAACCTCTTCTGTTCCAGTTATCCGTGACCAAAGGTTATGTTATTTATAGGCATTCAAGAAATTAATTAACATTTCGCCAGTAGCTCTAGACGGCCGACATATGGGAAGCAGGCTCATGATGCGGATGTTTGTCCATGGCCAAATGATTCCCATTACATCATAATCCACACGTAAATTATATATAACCTTTACTCTACCCAAGGAACAATTACTTATACAATGGCAACAATCTATTAGCGCGTGTGTAGGCGAGAGGTACAATGACACAAAATCTATAGTCTTGCCGGATTGCGAGGCCTAGTATTGATCTGGGCAGGAAGGAAGCCAAATTCTGGCAAAAATAATCGGCCGTGAAGCATCTGGCGAAACGGAAGGAGACAGAATCCCGACTTATTTGTATATATTTTCACAGATAGATAAGAATACACTCCTCTTAATTCAAATATATTTTCTTTCACTTTGAAGGTACATGCAAACGCCCTTCGTGGCGAGAGAGGGGTTGGGGGGGGGGGGGGTAACGGAACCTTCTCTTTTTCAGGTTTTTACTCAAAAATTGCCCTAAATTATTACAAAATTTGTTGTTATCATTCATTGAATTATAATCATACAGCATAGGGAATACTGCAATACGATGACTTGCATGGTGCTTAAAAGGGGGGGGGGGGGGGGGGGGGGTGGGGGGGGGGGGGGGTGGGTCAGCGTTGTTATAATGATTTTAGAAATTATTTTAATAAATCATCGAAACTGGTGGACCTTTAATGGAAGGTACGGTTTTTTTTTTAATAAGGCAATGAGAGCCGTTTGAAATGCAATTAATTTCGCTACATGTGTATATGTAAGTATAGTTCAGTGAACTCTCAAAGAGGTCACAAAGAAAGAAACAACCTTCAGACTTACTGTGCTTAATTCTCAATTTTTCTAAAATATTTCTTTCGATGTAAATACATAATCAAAAACTTTTATAAAATTATATACAGTATGCCAAAGGATTTTGAAAGTCTTTATACAAAATAACCTATAGATGCTAAAATTAGAACCCCCCCCCCCCCCCCCCCCCCCCCCCCCCCAAGAAAAAGAAAAGAAAGGGGACATGACTTTGGAAAGTGTGGGTTCAACTGCGCCGTTTATCTGTGCCGAGAGAGCATAGTTTTTCAAGTACCTTACTTTGTTATACAGAAGCGGTCATGACATATCTACAGAAACTAGGAGTGAGTTAATAGTCTCAGTTTCACAAGGTCCCAAAAAAATTAAACAAATGAGAGGAACAGAGTCATATATCAACAGGCGTCTATGTAACGATATACATGTATAGTAAATTAAAAAAAAAATACGAAGAAATGTTAGCTTCCAGCAACAAGTTAAATGCAAATAAAACCCAGAAAAGTAAGTGCATAGGTCAATTTCTTAGAAATCTTCTTGATAAACCTTAGATAAACGATCTACACGGAGAAAGAATGCATTAATTTGGTTTTGTTCAAGACCGAATTAATTGTTGAAGAATCATATAAAGGAAAACGAAAGAAGAAGGCATAAAAGACATTGTCATTTATAACCTAAGAAAGTTTCCTCCCTCTTTCCTCCTTATATGGATCCTTTGCCACTGAACAGGTTGTGGTCGGAATCCTTTTTTGATCTTGACTTTTTATGCCGTTCATACTATGGAAGTAGATTTTCTCTATATGCTTGGAGAATATATTGTACATGCGCAGATATAGAGTGGGGTATGGAGTGGTAGACCCCATGAAAATTCAATTAGGCATCAGACACCCCTCCACCTCCCCGGGCATATAAAATAATGTTCCTCGATCGGACACCCCCCCCCCTTTTGAAAAAAAAAACGTTCTGGGTCCGTGCATGCTATATTCTACACAAATACAATTAAGACCTGTTTATTAGCCTCGTTAAAACTGAACTTATACTCTTAATATCAACTAAATAAATAAATTGGTATTGACATAGGTAACATTTACTGTTATATTTCTAATCAGTAGTATCATACATAAAAGACTGGTGGTAAAACAGTCAGAGGAAATTAGACTGTTTATTCTTCTTTTTTTCCCCACTAAAAATTCTTTATTATTTTTTAGTTACACTGCCCTTATACTTTATTTTTCAAAATGTTTATTCATTTGCAATATTTTCAGAATTTATCTGAAAAATCTCAATCATAGTGTAACATTTTTTAAGGGACTAACACGTATAAAAAAAAATAAGGTCATTTACTTGAAAAGTATGGCATTTACATGAAATTTAGCTTTCAATCATGCTTTTTTCAAAGATGAAATTAAAAAGTGACAAGTACTGAAAAAAATACCAAATGGCCTCATCCACCAAATCGGAAATGTAGATTTTCTTCAGTTCAACTTTTAGTTTTTGCCAATAGCCAATGAAATTCGGTTTAACAAAGTATATAGGGCGCGTGTTGCTATTGACAAAACATGGCAGGTGTCTGGACAAGTTTTCGATAGAATTGTTATTGTTTTTCTTGAATTTTATTCATTATTACTGATTTATGAAGATACATTGAAGGTAATGAATAACATTAAAAGTGTATGATTAATGCAATTAAAATATAGATAACAATATTTCCTGTGGAGAGGTAAAATGATTAAGACATGCTTGAATAAATATTCCACGTAGAGCATAGTGTAACTCCTTTCAGTGTTCCTCGAGAATGAGGGCTGTGCAGTATAGTTGACTCTTGTGGTAGGATGGTCATTATTTAATTGTTACATGCTTTGTAAAAAGTGCATTGTAAATCGAAGGATATAAATCTACTTTGTGATTAGGGGCAACTTGTACTTGTAAGGTCCCAATTTTTCAATTAACTTATCAAATCAGGATGCATATCTATAACTTCTTGTTAGATACATTGGTTTTAGAAAACTCAAAAAGACTCATGTTCATTTTGTTACATCTAAACTCATATATAGTATTCTTGTAAAATGTCATACTAGTGCATTAAACATATTGATCATGTGCCATTCAAATTACTTTATAAACTCGTGTTAAAACATAAATGGATGATTTTATATTCTGAAGTTGTATTTTTTACCTCCATTTTTAACTCCCATTACATTTGGGGAGTGATACTAGTCATATCTGAACAGACTTGTATGTTGTAGATGAACATTGTTCATGAATATTCACATCATTTTACACTTAGATTTACCATACATAATTGAATCTTTGTCTTTCAGTAACAAAATGACAGCTGGATCTATCCCAGTCCCTGCCATTATACCCATAAGGACCCCTCTTCCAGGCCGGTCCAAGCTATCAATAGACTCCAACACCAAAATTGAGCTATCAATAGGTATGTAAGGTTTTAGTTGAAATTTATCTTTATGTTTCACATTGATTGCATGAAACATTACAGAACTAATGGTGCTGTAGACATTTATATTTTAAAGAATGTGAATGTTTTTGAATGAAGAAAAGGGAAATTTGTTATCCATTTTCACAAGCTCATTAAAATAACTAATAAATTCATACAACTGCAGTTATTTTACCACACTTTTGCAATAAATAAAGCTTTGTGGGTTTTTTTTTCATATAGATGGTAAACAAGAGGCAAAAATATTTTACACAATAAATGGAACAAAGCCAGATCCATTTCCAAAAGTTGGAGTTGAAAAATGCACAATGCAGTACATGGGACCATTTACTCTTCCTGCTGGAAAACAGACAGTAAAGGCTTTAGCGCTATCAAAGTAAGTAAGACCTCAGCAAACACAGTCATTGCTTTAGAAAATTCGATTTGAAAAGCCCCTCTCCCATAAACCATTTCAGTACTTGTATAGAGTAAAATATTTCTTTGTACCGGTATTTTTTGTTTGAGAATTGCAAAAAGAAATGTTTTGTGATTTAAAAAAAATGTAATTGTTGTATTTTTTGTAACAGAGATGGAATGAGGGAGAGTAATGTGGTCACCAAGGTGTTTGAGGTGGAGTTTGCCCCTGTTCCTCACTCCCCCGCTGTCGATGATGACCTTGGGTTTCAAGATGAAATCGATCAAGAAAAAACCAGGGTTAGTAATCAGATTATTGTTATCTGTCTGGTACTGTAAACATATTACATTTGGCTGTGTATTCTATTTCACGATTTTGGCGGAACACTGCATCCGCTAAATCAAGTACATCGTCAAATGTAAAATATATAAGTAGATATTTAGGTACATTCAGAAATGCACACTAACTTGTTGAAAAATCCTATTCCGCCAAATATCCTACATGCTAAATATAATACGTTTACAGTAATTTATTCCTCATCATTGACTCAGTAGCTACTCCTTGATATTCTATCACAGTATTAATGCTTATCTTGTATTTCCTTAAAGAATTAATAAATAAGTGCCCAATATAATGTAAAGATAAGATGTTGAAATCATTAATCATTTTCCCTAATTAAATGCATTACAATAATATCTGTTAGCATAAAACAATAAAATTTCAGGATTATTTAACTGATATAGAGAAGAAATTCAAGAATATAAGAATAATTTGTGTGAAATTTTGTTTATTGTAATACTGCTTGTAATTTCTTTCACAGCTAAACACAAAGAGAGCAGCCAAAAATTTGATGTTATCAGAAGGTACAGCCTGGACAGATGTATCAGCTATGAAAACAGCAACGCAAAAATTATCAGGTACAGCTGTTATGTGCCAGTATAAATTGTTAGGCATTGTAAATATAATTATACAGTAGTCTAACAATCATTTTGTGAAATTTTATTATTTTATGAAAGATTAACACAATTGGCGTTGAATTTATGGTATGAGAATAAATGTTAAATTTACCTAAAAAATGTTTATAACAAAAAACTGTTATGTCCAGTTAAAATGAATTATATTAAATCTTGTACATGTACTATTTCTTAAACATGCCAGTATGTTTCAGTAAGCTATTGTTCCTTTAAAATTAATGAGCTGTGGTGCTGTTTTAAAGAGTGTTTTTGCTGCGAAATTTTACAAATTTGAGAATGTCATCATATAATACATTCATTGTATGGTCCATCAAGCATTGATGAAATTGTAAAGACACCATGAGCAAAAACGTGTACACATGGGTTTAGGATAGTTTGTATTTAGTCAGATTTTAGGCAATTCCAACACGATCTCTTAGGTGTGGTAAAGAATTTAGAATGTAGTATTTTGAAGAAATGTTTCATGTAACTTCTACTTGTGTGTTATTTTCCCTAGATATGACAGTGTCAGGATCCTCTCACAGACGTCCTTATGCTGATGCCAGATTTTCCAGTGCAAGGAGAAACAGAGAGGTCTGTACTTAACAAGTTTGTCAAGCATGCTTGCCTATCCACATTTATCTCCATCTTTTTGTGCAAAAACGTGCATTATGTTTTTACTTGAATATTCAGAGTGTGATTACTCTTTTAGACCAGCATGCGTCATGAGTCCCCGCAGAGGCCCCACTCAGCTAAGCGGCTCCCAGAGACCACAGCTGCTATGAGACTGGAACAGGAACTGGACCAGATGAGGTATGATGCAACAGACTTCAAGGGAGATAACTCTTGTAAACCTCTAAACAGAGAGATCTCCACTGATATTTATTTCTTTCTGTAATGTATGACTTTGCTGCAAATAACATGTATATCAAAATTGATCATCTTTATACCATGTATTTTAAATTTGTAATGAATTTATTTCTAGAACTTCTTATTACACTGGTGATATGGATTTATTTGGAAAATATACAAATGGAATGGATACCACCTCACCCTCCTCCCCACCAAAAGTCTCCGTCCCTACTAGTGACATCAGAAAGGTGGTGTTTTGTATAAATTTCAATGTATCTGATTTTATAGAATACATGTATTAAAAATTAATTAAAAATTATTATATTCAATGAGATTTTATTTTGAAATGTTTTCCCATTTACGATGAAGTTGTTTATTTTTGAGTTTCCCCATTGTTTATTTTGTGCTGTAGATGGGTATGTGTCAGTACTGCCGGTCAGTGGTACCTTTCTCTGTCCCCACCTGTGTGGTGTGTGAGGGCCCCATACCAGGACAACATAAGCCACCACCGCAGGTCAGTAAATCAAGGATGTGTCTGAATCTTGAATGTATATTGACTTATAAATCCCTTCTTATATAAACAAACATTGCCTATATTAGTTTATTATTTAAAAAATAAATGAAAATTATTGAATATTGTAAACTTGGTAAGGCTTAGTAACATGGAGCTGTAAGGTACACATATCTTTGTTTTATATCTTCAGACACAGTGGTTACCTGTTAGTTACCCCATCGTGCCTCCATCAACCACAGCAGCGCCGCGCCGACCCACCGCCAATGCCTCCACCCAGACGGTGGGCCTCTTCTACCCATCCGACAGAGAACTAGCCAAGAAGCAGGAACAGGAAGATGAGAAGAAGTCATTTGAGAAACAGCTGAGAGACAGGCGGCCATTGCTGACTGCCGTCAGTCCAGGCAAAGGTATAGGCGAGGGTCCAGTTCTGGGGATTTCTATGCAAAATTAATTTAGATGTCTGGAAGTCTAAGTTGCCTTCAGTCAGCTTTTGTTCAACAATTGTTATCTCTGACTTAATTATGAGTTCTTTGTAGATTATAAAAAAACCTGCTCTAGTCTTTTGGTATTCAATATGATATTACGTAATTTGTAATGACTGAAAGTTTGCAAAAGTCTATCTGAAAAGTGTTAATATTCATTTAAATATCCTGTATTAATCGAGTGTCTGTCCATACATGTATATCATTGATGATCCAATTTTAGGTTACTGGAGAAAGCAGGTGGATCACATGTGTGCGCACCTAAAAGCCCATGCACAAAATGAGGCAGAATTCAGAGCCCTCATTGGTGAACCCAAAATGGGCAAGGTAGGATTTATTATCTTAACATTTCTTAATTTATTTCAGATTAAAAAAGGTGATAATCATGTAAAAAACTGATTTTAATTTTCGTTGCACAGCTCCTGACCAGCACAGTACAGGAAGATGGCTACGAATTAAGTGTGACCTTGACCTTTGCCCTACGCAACAACAAAGACCCTCTGGCTGGGCGCAAGATCGCGATGAGTGGAGACTACCTGAGCCAGCACACAGAGCAGGATAGCTGGCACAACAGTGACTCAGATGGTCAGTGGAACAGACTATAATCACTTCATTGCAATATCATTTGATAAACACTTTCATCATCATTTCACCATATTACAATCCGATGATTTCACCACTGAACTGCTTCAAATATATTTGTGCTATAACTTTTATTTGATGTTTTTGTTTTGTTTTTTTGTAAGTTTTTCTTTATACCCGGTAATTATAAGTTTATTTACATGTATTTTTATCAAGGTATACCAGTATTCAAAACTAAGATTTATTTATGTGATTTTACATAGGAAAGGCTATTTAAGCTCACTTTATAACAGTAACTGTTTCTTAAAGCAACATAATTAGATGGACAAGGTTCATCTTATGTAATCTTTTGTTTAACAGAGAGCGTAGAAGTTGTAACAAAGAAAACAACCAAGAAAACAAAACCCAAGAAAAAAGTAGGACCAAAGATTGCAGTAAGTAATGGGAAATTACAGTGCAGAATTAATACAATGACTGCAAATTGCAGTGGTATAGAACTTCAATGTCAATATTCATTTCCATTACTTTATTTGATGACATGATTTGATATCTTACTTAAAATGTGTTATAGTACACAAATATTGCAAATGGATGTATAAGATGAAAGAATTTGAGGTGTAACAAATACAGCTTTGTAATGATTTTTCCAGGCAATTGATCAGAAATTACTACGGGAGCTTGGTCCCAACGGTGAGGGGGATCCTTCTGAAGTGCAACAGCTTATAGACGAGGTCAGTTCACAGTGGCAATTTGTTTAATTAAGCAGTTTACCATGTTATTGCTATGAATTGTACATATTAACAATGGTTTTCTCAATTGACTTGTTTAAAAATACTGTAGATTCCTTATTTTACGCGAGTACTGAATTCCGCAATTCAACTGATGTGCATCAAATCAAGGGAATATAAAATGACGAACGCCAAATTTTTATTATAGTTTCATTTAGTTTACATCTGTCTGAAAAACGAAAGCGAGATTTTAAAATCTGCAAGATGTACTTCTCGCGATTTTTACGCAGATTATAATTCCTCACGTTTAATTGGGAATCTACAGTAAATCAGTAGAGTTTTGGTATACCTAGTGATAATGAAAGAGCACTGACAGTAGATAGTTCTTTTACAGGGAGCTAATGCTGAGTGTACCAACAAAGATGGCCTATCCTGCATCTATGTGGCTATCAAAAATAAGAGAGCAGCTTGTATACCAGTCTTAGTGGAAGCTGGAGTTGATATCAACATGAAGGGGCCATCCTCTATGTATGTTATTAGTACACCTGGTATTATTGATAAATGATTAGATGAATAGCAGTATTTACTGTATTTTTCTACCATATTCTTTCTATCTGTCGTGAACAGTTTAAAATTACAAAATCAAAACTCACAAAGAAAAACAAACAGAAATAAAATTTTGAGATGTATGATTGTATTATGCTATAATTTCTACAATTTGTTGATGTTTTAGCAAGGGCAACACCCCCTTACATGAGGCTGTTGGGCTGGGACCTTCAGGGTCAGAGGTCATCTCTGTTCTCCTAGAGTAAGTACCGGCGTAATGCTAGAAAACATTAATGTACAGGAGCAATACCCCTCAAAAGACATGCTATCTTCAGATCTACAATGTCAATTCCCAACAGCTAGGATTTAATTGCAATCAGTTTCATTCTGTGCTTTTAAACTGATCAGGCATTACTTCTGTACATAATGTGCGTTGATCTACCACGATCAATTCCCAACAGGATTTAATCAGTTCCATTCCATGCATTTTACTGATCAAGTTTTACTTCTGTACATATTGTGCACTGCATTGATAAAGAAATTCTTCATTACAGAAATGGGGCAGACCAGACCAAGAAAAATGACAGAGGAGAGACCCCATATGACTTGGCTGTCAAAGGGGGGTACGACAGTACAGTGAAAAAGTTCGCCTCAGCCATGGGCAGCTCCCAGCTGAAGAGGATGGTCAAACCCAAGACTACGATACCAGCATCTTAATAGATACTTTCCTATTGCTGAGAAAAGGTTGTTTTGGAATGTCTGATGTTGAGGATGGTGTATTTTGTGTTTATGGATACTAACCCTACACATAGACTGTTCTTTCAACATGTACAATACAGACTGACGAAAGTTGTAATTGATGTTGGAGATAGAAGGATATAGAATGTATAGATGAAGTAGAAATGATACTGATATTTACACACATTTTTAATTGAAAAACGGTGGGACATATCAGAGATATTTATTTTCCTGTTATTAATCATTGCTACTGAATGTTACAAAATACTGATTATTTCCATTGATACTGTAATTTAAGAATTGTTGATAGTTGACTGTTTAGTGAGCCCTAATCTATAGCCATACATATTACTCCCACATAAAGTTCTGACTACTATTGTTACCCCAGTAAAGTTCTGTTGTAGTGGGCACTGGGATTTTGGCTTGTTTAGATTTCTTTTCTAGAACTTACTGTCCTTTACATATATGATAATCAGTAAGCTGTTCATTCTCATTTTGTTGTTTGTTGTAATGAAAGTACAATGTACTATGAAGAAATATTTCAGTATGAACACGCATGCTTAGTGTAATGTCAATTAGAATGACAAACAGGGGCTGAATAAAAGAAAAAGCAAAGATATTTTCTTTCTCCTTTTATTTTGTTATAAAACATAAAAATGTATTTCTTACTTCGCTTAGATTAAATAACAATATACCTATTCATCAACAAAATTCTTATAAACGGGGTCTGAGCAAGTGCATGATGGGAAATTACAACATGGTTGAAACCATGGTCTCCAAAGTAATTTAAAGAATGTCATTCTACTTTCTGGTGTACCCACACTCTTTTTGTGCTCAGCTGTGGCAGCTGATATTTTATCCACAATGTCCTGTAAATGTTTGTTATTTTTGTAACTGACTGGCTTTTTCTCTCCTGGGTCTGTTGCTATATCAAACAGCAAAGGTGGATCATATTTTATAGTATTACTACATATACAGGCTAGTCCATAACATTTGTCCTCTCCTGGTTTGTAATTTGGAAGTTCTGTCACAAGTTTCCATACACTGTTTCCTAAAAAATAAAACATGGAATTGTCTGAAATGTCTTGGATATTAGTGATATGGGTGGAAAATGTGCAGTAGCCATGTACACATACCTTGTGGGGGTCTATATCTTGTCGCCTGGAGATGCTGCCCACAATAATGGTACATGAACTCGTGAGGTGACTTGCTCTCCTTGAACTGTAGGAGCGGCAGCACGTCCTTCCCGTCAATGACTCGGTCCTTGGGGATCTTCCCGCCTATTAGCTTGGTGATGGTGGTGAACATGTCAAGCTGCTGAGTCGGCTCGTCTATGACCTTACCACGCGGCAGAATCCCAGGGAACCTGATAACGGTCGGGACTCGAATACCCCCATCCACCGTAGGGTGGCCTTTTCCACCTGTGTGAAGAGATAGTGAAAGTGAATTTATATTATTTGAGTGATTTTAACTTTAGCCAATTAATACTTATCTAATATTTACCTCGGAATGGCAAGTTGGACCCTCCGTCACTTTGACCTTTCATCCCCGTTTCTTCTAAGTGAGCGCCATTGTCGGAAGTGAAGTATATCATTGTGTTTCTGCCAAATCCAAACTGATCAAGAGCGTTCATTATATCGCCTATCCCAGAGTCCATTTCTTCAATTGCGTCACCATAGCGATCGTGTTTAGATTTCCCGCGAAACTTTTTCAAAGTCTTCAAAGCAGTGTGCACGTGGTCCCAGGAGACGACCAATAGGAACGGATTGTTGTCTCTCTCCCTGTCCTTTAAAAACCTAATGGACTCTTGGGTGTATCGATACGAGAGTGTTTCCAAGTGAATTGGTTGTTCCACGAGTTCGAAGTCACGGTAGAGAAGTCCATTCAACCACACCATGTTATTAAAGACAAACAAAATGTAAGCCATAGGAGAAATCATCAGAATGAACAAAAACAAACACAATCCCCATCCTATGAGGGCGACCTTTTTTAAAAATATCAAAGTAGTGATTCCAACAAAAAAGACGGTGGCCATTTGAAGGAACATGTTTGGTCTCTGAGACGTTAGAACTCTGTCTCCTTCGTTGCTCCAGTCTTTCATATTGGTTAGGATATGGCCATAGTAGAAATCAAAGCCTCTATTTCTGGGATGAAATGCCAAGTCACCTTTGTAATCTCTGTTCAATCCTAGATGCCATTTTCCTAAAAAACGTATAATGAGTTTATATATATTTATGTATTTAATTTTTGCTTCATGTATGGAATGGTCCATGAATCAGACTGTTTCTGATCTGTGAAAAGTTGCCGGACCCCGCCGTTACCAACATTTTAAAATTTCTCAAAGCAAGTTCTTAAAAGACAAGTGCATGTATGAGTTGAGGCTGAAATTTAGATGAGGGAGGTTGGAGGCGGTGGGTACGGGACTCTTATTATGTGTGTTTTGATTTGTTGTTCTTTTTTATGTTTTTTTCTTTGCTTTTGTTTTTAGTTGTTTTGTTTTTGTTATTGTTGTTTTTCGCTGACCACCAAGTGTTAGAATAATTATTGCTGCTTCTCTGCTGTAACATGTACTTGCCTACTAGAGCCGTTTTGTATCCCACGGTCTTTGCGACCTCTGCCAGCGTGGTTTCTGACGTGGGAAGGCCGACTCCGTTAGCAGCAAATATATTCACCACAACACGCCCGTCCGGAAACATTCCTACAAAAAAGTCGTTGTCAAAATCATATATCTTTTACTAGAAAATTACGGTAGTTAAAGAGGAGACTTCTACATGTAATTGATTTTTTTTTTCAATTTGACCCTCACCCCACCCCAAGCAAGCGATAAATCCATAGTGTGAGGAGACATACCCGTCCTGATGGGCAGCCGCCCGGTAAGCATGGCCGACCTGCTGGGGGTACAGACGCTGGCAGCGGCGAGGTGATGAGTCAGTTTGATCCCGTCACTGGCGAGGGCATCTATATTAGGTGTCCGTATCGTATTGTTTCCAAACGCACCCACATCTCCGTATCCCAAATCATCGGCCAAGAAAATCACAATGTTCGGTTTGAAGTTGAGCGATCCTACGGGAGAAAGGAGAGCTGCCACCACACACTGGACCAACACGCTGAATCTCTGTATGTCCATGTCGCCACGAAGGTCTCTGATTATCCGTGATATATACACAGCACACAATGACGGCCTCGGTACAAAGTCAGTGTTTTGATGTGTACATGTTTTTCTGTGTGCGATATGACACAAGTGGATTAGAAGACTTTGCCCTTCACTAGTTTGTAATTATCTCCATTGAATAACTATAGAGGAAGCAAACGCACAAGATTATCAAATGCCGGAATTTTTTTTACAGTATTTAGATGAGCCATCGATGCACGGTACCCCTTCCTCCCCCATGCGCAGATCTAAGGAGGGAGGGAGGGGGAGGGTCCTGACCCCCCCCCCACCCGCTTTGAATATTTAGAACAAAATAAGTCTTTGGATCTCACCGGGACAAAAAACTTCTTTGGACCCTGTGGTAAAAATATCTGGGGAGGGAAGGGGGTACAGATATTTTTACCACAGGTCTGAATTTACATATTAAGCTTTAATGCGGAATGATAATAAAGCTTCTTACATGTATATTAGAGGGATCAATGTAATCTGCGAAAGCTGAGCTGATTTTTGGAATAGATATCTGACAGTAAAACGACAATTTAACTTACCTCTGCTTTAGTAAAATAAAACTTTCACAGCGCTCGTTGCATTTTATATACGTGAATGGGACCCCACTATGTCAATAGGCCCAGTTTCTGACCTTATCGAAAGACTACAGGTACGTTCAACTATAGGTGTTTATTGGACAGCGTTACACTTTCTGACCTAACAAATATGGACATTCGTTTAAAGTATACCTAAAGTAAAATGATACGAATAAAATGCATTCCTATTTAAATTCAAGTTTATATGTATGGGTAAAAAATACATCATACACAAAGCATGAGGATGCTTTAGTTTAGACCTTTTGTGTTAAAATAACAAGGTTATCGTTCATAGCATGTGATCAAGATGTTCCTTTGAAACTGTAGGGCCTAGTCCCCTCTTTGTTCTCTATTCATTGCCTTCAGGTTTTCTTTCTTTTATTATCAAAATATGATAAATTAGCTTCTTTTAAAAAAAACAAGAGATGTTTGTGAAACACTTATGCCCCCTCCCTTGGAGACCTCTGCGAAGAAAATGAACGGAAAGTGCAAATAATTTGAATTAAAGTTTCTTGCATTTTAAATTTAAGGCTTTGGCATTTTCACAAAATCCCCATTATAATATTTGTTGAGATTGAGCCTAGCTTGCAGGTTTGATAATTTCGAGTAAAGGATTTCATTAAAGGCCAGGGTATTGAAATCTGGAAGAAGAATATTTGCTTATCTTCTTCCTATTCATAATTTTTTTTTTTCATTCATCAAACATTTGTGAAATAAAACTTTTCACAAATCCTTTTAAAAACAGCATTATTAGTTTTACACGCTTACGTAAAAACTTGAGGATTTCCCAGTCTCTCAGAACAGACCATTTTACCCTAACTCGACACCTCTTGTATACTAAATTCTATGCAAATCTCTCTCTATCTCTGAGTCTATCCATCTCTCTCTCTCTTCTCTCTCTCTCGTTCTAAAAATGAAGGGGGCCAATAGAAATTGTTTTTGATGCGATAAAAAGTGTGTGTGTGTGTGTGTGTGTGTGTGTGTGTGTGTGTGTGTGTGTGTGTATATATATATATATTTTTTTTTTTTAGCACAAGGATATATCACTATATTAGAGCTCCACCTCCGCCCCGGTCGGGGCTTGAACTCACGACCTATGGAACCAACTCTCCTAGCAGTGAGCGGCCACCGCTCTAACCAATCGGGCATCTCGCAGGTGCTTGGGGACGCCCCCCCCCCCCCCCCCCATATGGTATAAAAGACTTCTCTTTTTTTTTTACACATAGTTTATTTCGATTTAATTGTGAATTTTTTTTTAGTGTAGCATACATCAACATAAAAGTTAAAAAAATAAATGATGAAAAACATAACTCGGGAATGTAAGTATGTGAGGGGTGAATGTTGGGGTGGGGAGTCCAGTCCCCAAGCACCTGTGGGCCATCTAGGCAAGATTATTTCGATCTATATCCTTTACTATGGGCAGGTATATGTCAATTTGAGAGTTAATGCAATGGCTGTGCTTATTATATATATAAAATCAAATCCCTATTGATGTGAATTTTTCAATTGCGTCACGTTAAATTTTGACAGCTGCATCGGGCAAAAACAAAGTCATATCAGATGCATGTGATCCGCGCTTATTCCATGCATATAGTGTATTACCATCAGTTTAGAATACTTACTTATCAAAGTGATACAGATGAAGTTCTCAATTTAACAATGATATGAAAGAATTCGAGACGGAAGTAGGATGTGCAAGGTAGTTCACGTACGTGTATATGTGCCGAGTCATCGCTAGCCAAGGGTCGGATTCGTGTTTATTTCTCATCTCCCTGATAATCTTTTCCCCTACCACATTCTTTGCAAATAATCAAAAATCAAAATATCTTCATACATTTGACTACAGATGTCGTCACTTTACCTGCCTCTAAAATTATTTTAAACACCATCATCAGCCCCGATAAGTGGTGAGGTTTATTACATATAATACAAATGGCGACTCTTAATCCGCTTTCCGAGGTCGGTTAGACTAGCGTGTTTAAAGAGAAAGTCTAAAGCAAGTAAAGCGACATCAGTAGTAAATTGACTAATATAAACTTAAGAATTTTTGATATGGATTATTTGCACAGAATGTAGGGTTTTTAAAATCAGTTCAAAACTAGTGCAACTTTTTGTGCGCTGTAAGTTTTTAGTATGCTGTACAGTCGGTCAGCCCAAGTTTATTCACATAGCTATGTACAGATCTGCAGCTATGCGTATGGCTGTATGTTTTATAGCGTACATGTGCTTTGTTTGTTTGTTTTTTTACTAAACAATCATATCAACAGTCATATTTTTAAAAAAAAGCCAACTAAATATAGAACTCTCTCTCTCTCTCTCTCTCTCTCTCTCTCTCTCTCTCTCTCTGAGACAAAGAAGCTGATTTTCTATATTTTGTTCACGAGATTCTTTATTTTATTTTACGTGTAAAAAAGATATGATATTATAAAGGAAGGGAAGTTAATCAGCAATTAGTGACGTCACTAATTCCATCGTCTGACCATCGGCTTCATCGATTTGCCAAGTACCGTGCGCAAGAATTGCCAAACCATTACATCCGGGCTTAATGGACGGTGTGTAGGGAAACATCTTTAATAATTCATTATTTACGACGTGCAAGTCTATAGGTAAATTCATTACATTTCTTTGATCAAGTACAAACTACGATGTGGTTCTTTTGGAGCTGCATGTTAAGAATAACGCATATAAGAATCTAATCAAAAGAAAATTAACCCCATATTTTCATAAGGAACAAAGACAGAGTTTTGCCCCCCCCCCCCCCCCCCCCCCACAAAAAAAAAAAATCATCAATCGATCTAATCTGATATGAAAATAACTGCATTAGATTCACTTTGATATCTTTACCCGGGGGAAAATTTGAGGGTCTTTCATATATTTATTTTCTGAAAAGATACTCGCAGATTAAAACAGTTATTATTTTTAATTAAAAAAAAAAACATATTTAAAGCCACTTGAATAGAATGATTGGTTTTTTAATGATTAATCACGACATGGAAAAATATAGGATAAAAAAAACGCATTCGAGGATTTTTTGCATTTTCAGTTCAGATTTGGAAGATTTGATTGATTGTTTTTATATAAATTATTTGAAGATACGCAAAAGAGCGCCGACGTCTCCGAAAGGATTCCAAAGTCCTCCATCAATTGAGATGTATCATTCAAGTCACCATTAATAAACAATGAGAATGGCGATATCTACTGTCATAGATACCATAATTATATCTGTGTTTAATGGACCGAATACGGTACAGAGTCTACGCGGCACGCGCCGAGGGAAAAACTTCTCCCATTGTTTATGGTTACCATGAAAACGTGAAGCTGGCATTGGTCAGTGTCTGAACATATTAATTTTATATATCTCCGTCATACCCGAGATTTCTTTCTCTAGGAACAGCACGATTTCGACATGAAGCGGTCTTCTTATTACGATACTGGTGCTGATTCGGTAAGTCATATATCAAATTCCTATTGCAGTAAACCGCAGCCATTTGACGTCTGTGCCCGGTAGATGAATCTGCAAATGATCTCAAAAATTTCATACTATGGCTGCGAAAAAAATTGTAATACATATATTTTATAACCGTTGTTACCATAGTATCAATCAATTTTATACCCGTGTTAGGAAAAAAAATCTAATGAAGAATTTAAGACGGGAAAATCTTTTATTCTGTATGAACAAGAATATGACTATCTATTTAAAAACGGCTTCAAAAACATTTGTAATTTTTTTGTAATTGATTTGTTTGACAAAAACACCGTTTTATTTTCACTTCACTTCTCTTGTAAATAACAAGGGAAATTGTGTTGCGAACGTGATATCTAGGATGCAAAAATCGCGTCGATGCACCGAATAATTAGATGAAGGTCATTGATTAAATCAGATGAAGATAATTGATTAAAGTTTCACGTGGTTTTCGTTAAAATGTTGATTTCTTGGTACCATTATTTTCGTGAAAGAAACACCGCGTATAGGATTACAAGGATAAGATCTTCTTTCAACAGCAGTTTTTAGTGTCTATTTTACTTCGTGAATCTATCGTTCGTTGCGTCTTTTAATGGTCAACAAATATTTTAGGTAAGAATAGTATACTGGAAAGCTAAAAAACAACAAAGAATTTTTTTTCATGAGAATGATATTTTTGTTTAAAAGTAGACTTCAAGTGGAGCTGTATGTTGAATTGCTGGGCATTAATTAAAAGGGTGTGCAAATTGTATTTCATCTGTTACTGACATTCATGTAATTTTTCTACATTGACTATAGTTTGTATAAAATATATTTCAACTGAATGTATTCCTTGTAAATTTTCCATTCCATCAGTAATATTTACAAAAAAAAAACATAAATAGAAATATGTATTCATACTACTCGGCAATATTTATTTATAATAACACACACACAAAAAAACCCCCAAAAACTTGATTTCACTTTGAATTATGAACTTTATACCTTATAATCTGAATAAAACCAACTAAAATAAAATCATACATTTCGTTTGTATATTTCAAGAGGGCTGGGTGATCGTGGCCATTTTTAGGCTATATTAATCTCCTTTAGACAAAGAGCTTCGTACGGAAATTAATTATAGCAAAATATTCAAATTTTACAGCTATAATAATTATATTTGGATAATTTCTTTACTTAAATGATATTACTAAAATGATATTCAAAATTTTAAACCAGATCTGATGTGTATAGTTTGTTGACAATCCTTGACAATCTTGACAAACCTTTTTATATCAAAATAATATTGATTTTTGAGAACATTAGTACATATTTCATAACGGAACATGTATAAATTTGTTTTTAATCTCGATAGTGTAACAAAAGAGCGGGAACGCGTGTTATACAAATTTACCTATCTGTCTATTGGTGAGACGGGTGGTGTTCAATATCTTCCCGACCCTGACTGGTACTACAAAGTGTAACACTCGATGTTATTCACCTTTATCGGCTTCGAGGTTGTAGAAATTAATTAATAATTAAGGGACTGGTTGCTTAGGAAACAATACTCTTGGATCGTATAGCGGACTCCAGCCTCCTAGCGATATCAACGCATTACCGAGAAGCGCTCTTTGTAATGCCATATCTTACGGACATCATTACCAAAGTCCATGCACCCAATACCCATTGATTGGCTTTTCTTACATTTGATAAGTTCCATTCCCGTGAGATCTGTCTCCATCTGATGTTACAGATTTGCAGTACGAAATCTGAAGCGCGGTTTGAATTTTTCGAGCATCCGTCACAACACACTTCCACCCCCTGCAATGAAGTCTCGCCTATAAATCTGAGTTGAGTTAAAAGCTATCATCAAATGATATTTTTTTTTGTAGAGAGATCCTTACCAATCTAGTGAGAGCGAGGATTACCCCCAGCCCTCATACCGCGGCGGAAACAGAATGTCCGTCTCTAAGCCCCACCAGAAGAGGATCCGACAACAGAATGGTTACAATGAGTATCGCTATGAGCGGTACGAGAGCTACCCACCCAGTCTCCTGGACCGCGAACAGCACAGCAAGGCCATCAGGGTCAAATTCTTCAAAAACCGAGACGCTCTGCACAAGGGCGTGGTTTTGTCCATCAGCGAGAAGATGTTTCCCTCAATGGACAGCCTGATGAACCACCTGAATGGCAAAATAGATACCCCTCAGGGCGTCATGTACATCTTTAGACTTGAGGACGGGAAGCTGATCCAGAATGTCAAGGACTTTCAGCCGGGGGACGAGTGCGTGGTATCCAGCACGCTAAAGATTGACCGAAGAATACAGTACGGTCAGATATCCGGCCCTCCCTCCCCCACCAAGCGTGGCCTGCCGGTCCAGCGGAGCCAGGGGTCTTCCAGAGAACACATGCTCAGAGGGAGTCACACCGGCGGAATGAACAGGTCTCCAAACCAAGCAAAGAGCAAACCCTTGACGTTTACCATCATCAACAACACCATGAGGTCTGTGCAGGATAAAATGATCATCAACCCCCATACAGAGCAGTCCTTCGAGCAACTGCTGGCAGACATGGGGGAGGTGGTCAACATGTTGGACAACCCAGCAACAGCTTTGTATTGTGCTGTCCCACCTTACAACAAGGTAAGATAATAAACTTAAAAGTGAATGCAAATCCAGCCAGTTGCATTAGTCAACATTGTTTCAAAGTTTAACGTTTTTAGTGATACTTTCAAATTTTGCTTTGCATTTTCAATCTAGATCGAGAGTTTTTCAAATCTTCGCCATGAACATGTTGTGAAAAAGGTGGACAGCTTTTTCGTTGTTGGGGGTGAGGGTGCTCCAAAAGAAATCCGACAGAAAAAAGTCCCTGTTCGTGAACCGACCCCACCCCCAGAGGATGACATGGATTACTATGAGGAACCACCTCACCACCAGACCTACAGAGAACCATCTCCACAGCGACAAAAGGAGCGGGGCAAATGGAAGCCTGCGAAAGAGCCTCAACGGAAACATCAAAACAATCGACCGAATCAAAATGGCTACAATGATGACAGAAATCAAAATGGCTTTGTAGATGACAGGACCCAACCTCGTCATCGTGGAAATCAAAAAAGCAACAACATTACAAATAAACCAACAGCTCAGTCCCAAAAAGTAAACACCAGCCGAGAAGACCGCGGACCAAACAACAGGTCCCAGGATTTGAGGAGATCCAATGAATCACTGGCGTCCAAACCAGCACGTGAGGCTCGGCACAACCAACATGAAAAGGAACCTCCAACACACAGAAGTCAGCGAAGTGACACCCAAGAAAGCAACAAATACCCTTCAAAATCCCAACCAACACGACAATCACAGAGGCAGTCCAAATTCGAGGAAGAGAGAGACATGGAGGTTGATGAAGGCGAAGAAGAGATGCAGCATAATGGCTATCACGATGAAATAGATAACAGGGACGATGCTTATGCGAACGACAATGGCGAAGAGACAGAGGACGAGTATGATGACGAACCGCCCCAACAGCGCGCGGCGAGGAAAGGGCCCCGGATGGAAACCCCCGAATGCTAGAAGCAACTGTCGTCTGCTCACTTCTCCTGTGATACGGGTGCTTGAAATGGAACAAAGCTATTAAATATCTTCGATTGAAACGGATTACCATCCAAAATAGTGAAAGGGTCTTTGTTTCCTCATAAGGAACGGATTTCGTAAAAAAAAAAAAAAGAGATAATTGATGATAATTATTACTCTTTAATTTATAAGTGTAGTTTGTAGATTTTATTAATTGAACATAATTTATGATATACTCACTGACGCATTTTTCATCATTATCAATTCATCTTGATGAAAAACAACCGAGATACTTTACATTGCCTACATCAAAACAATAGAATCAATAGATGAACATATTCCAAAGGTTCTTACATACTTTATATTTATTTATTTACTTTATATTTCAATCATTTGTGATATGACCATATGTATATTGTATACAGTCTTTGCCCTTTGTTGATAAGTGTTGAATAAGAATAAAGTTATTGTTATTAATATATGCATTTCATTTCATGCTGATATCAGTTGGAGTGACAACACATTGTATGTAGTATTGGATTCCTGGTAGAGTAATCAAATATACCGATCATGGTGTTAAAAAGTAGCTTCCAGAGAAAAATTTAGCGATGCACTTTGAAACTGAGTTTGCAAACTTTTCGTGAGCAGGGTCCAGAGGACCTAGTCTTGGAAAGAAATACATGAATACTCTGATGTTACACCTCGAGAGTGTCCTGCGCAGAAGAGAACATACTGTTAAAAACACAATGAGTTCCTGGTTTAACGCAAAGATCCTTAAAGGGAGAGCGTAAAATAATTACGTATTCTTGAAATATTACAATTCCAGTAGTTTTCCTATCGAGAAAAAGTAAAAGCTTTTGTCTGAGAGTGTTCGAATATGTTTGTTGCAATTTCATTTGCATGAAATGGATCATAATTCAATGTAGAGATTTGGTGTTGGTCCTAAATTAGGAAAAAAGTATGATCAATGAACCAGAAAACTAACAATATAGCAGGTCCTATTTAACACGAAAATCAGTTTCATATAAGATGATGCCAGCATATGTTTTGTTTCAATCAAATATTTATAGTTGTATTTTTAATACTTCAAATGGTTCCATATTTAAGTATTCTTTTCTTTAATTCATGAGATCTATTATATGTAACCTTTGAAGCCGAACAAGTAGCTTTGGTAGCAGTTTATCACCACTACACAAAAATACATAATAAGCTTCAAACAATAGTTTTCAATTATTCATTATATTTCTCTCTCCTTTAGCTTTAAGCTTGTTCAACACTCTGAGCTGAAAGTCGTGTACAAGCAGAAGTATACCGGTTGCTATTGGAAACTTCTCGCTAATGTTTACAAACAAATCTTGATTTTCATCAACATGTGAAAAACCTGGCGTACCCGGTGAATTTGAAGCAGACGACCGCGGTCAGGTAATACCTGCAATTCCTGCAGCTTTCTGCGTGCAATTAAATAGAATTCCAATTAAAAGCCATTTGATTGAAGTAAGACTAACGGGATAAGGTACCAATGGCTGGCTGATTGGGTCACGCAAAAAAAAAAAAAGAGCGAACAGACGACGTCTCGGCATTAACACGTTCTACCCAATTGTCTGAAAAATTGCCGGCGTTTTCTTTGTAAAAGCCAGAATACTAAAAAAAATCAATTATTATTTGTCAGGTATATGAACAATAACCTCCAAGTTCCGGAAGGCAGTGGTAATTAAGTTACAAGATTGTCAGATACAGTATGCGTAGTGATCTACAGAGAGCAAAGCCAAGTCTTTACAGTGCAATTTCAAAAGGAGCAAGGCGAATAGTAAAACAAATTAGATGATCTTGAATTTGATTACCAGTAAAGCTTGTTTTAAACCCAAAGTACTTGAGGTTTTACACAGTTATCGCAAGTCGAAAGTATCATCATTCACAATGCAGCAACAAATTCGTTACATTTTAATTAAAGTTTCGTTTTAATATTAAAACGATAATGGTCAAAATTAAACAGTTTGATTGTAACAAGATATGGTAATTTCTCGTTTAGCAATTGAAGTTAAAACAGCCTTTTTGTAAAAAATCGGGAAATGGTCACCCCACCCCCTTTTTGAATTATTTTGAAAATATAAAACATGGGCCCAGCACAATTGTTTTCTTGTTTACGTTTTTTAATGTGCATTATACGATTTAACTTATTTAAAAAAAAACAAAAACGTTTTTCGACTGGTAACACGTAAACGTAAAAACAACTCTATTTTACGAGAGCCCGTTGAGCTCATTTTCCTAGCATTTTTTTTTTTTTGGCGAAATAACGCCCAACCTTTGCAAAAAAAAAAAATCGCGAGTAAACGCTAATAACGTTTATTTATTTGCTTTCTGCAGAGTTGACGAAATTCTAGCTTGCATCTTGATCAGAGTGAAAAAAATACAACCAATTAGTATATCTGTAAGTCAAACATACGTTATGGAATGCTTAATAATTTTTGGTCTTCAGCATTTTAACTAAATACAACTTTGAATGAATATGCATAAGTAAACTCATTCATCATTTTCATCATTAAAAATAATTAGTGTTTTCATATAAGATAGATTAAATTTTTTTAATATTAGTTTCAATCATTTTAAATTGTTTATTTGCCCATCCTCTGACATTCTTTCAGTGAGAATATTCACGAAGTTTCTGAAGGGGTGGAACATGATGTTTATTCCAATATTTCAATCAGTTAGTGACATCACTTTCTAGACCAATCAACTGTTGTATTTTAAAGAACCATCATAAATGTAATGAGGTGTATAATAATGTGAAACTAGGTTTCATGATCATATTACAAGAAAAAAAAATTGGCCAAAAATTTCCGTAGACATTCTAGATTTTTTGTGCCCCCCTCCCCATAATTATTAGAAAAAGTAAAAAACAATTAACATATGTTTATTTTTATGATACAAAAAAATTGCAGTATACATTTAAGAAAAACTATACATAATTCAAACAGCTTAATAATCTACATGATATACACAAAACATCTCAATGCATAAGAAGATAATCAATATAAATGGCACCATTTCAATAGTCATTATAATCACTTCCCAGTGCTGGATTCAATTTTCAATCAAATCAAGTTTACTGATCTCCTCATGGATAAATAATGAACAAAGCACTAGCTATTCCATCCACATAATTACTAACGAGCAACACTCATACAAGACAGGGGAGAATATTACTTTTGTTATTGCGGGTAACAGATTAATATTTCAATCACAGAATCTTGCTGTCCGCGGCATCTGAACTTGGCGGTCACTCCTTTAGACGAGGGGGGCCAGTTTCACACTCTTCAGGGTCTGCTCGAAGTCTCCATTCATTCCACGAGCCCTGAAACATTCAAAACAGATATAGGGATAAATCAAAACATTTCTAATTAGAGTTAATTAAACATGACATTTTCATTTGTTTTGACCTGATGGACAGGGTGTAAAGAGTTTATGATCCATTAGATTCCTTTAGAGTTTACATCTCATCTCCTCAGCAAACTTAAATCAGGGAACTATTTGCTTATGCGAAAAAATCATGACTGAAAATGGGTAGGAGTCTAACAGTGTTTATATTAATTACACTTCATTTATTTACAATGAAACCGGCTCAGTGGTAAATGGTGGACACTAAATATATATATGTGTATGTATATGTAATAATTCAGCTTGGAAATTTTGGGGTTTTGCCCTTCTCCACAGCACTCTTTTTTTTCCAAACAACTTGACACAACAATTCACTGTATACTGGGTTATTTCGCCCCATTTTTTTTTCCCTTTCAGTTTGCCCTGTCTTAAATTCACCCAGACACAGTTAGAAATAGATACTCTTTCTAAATAACACAGTTATTAAAAAAATGTTTTGAATTTGCTGATGCAGTCTTAAATTTACCCACTGATGAGAGCAAAAGGGTTGAAAAATAAAAGGGAACAATTATTTCCCTTTATACAGTATTATTTGATGGATCAATCAAGAATAATTTTGAAATAAAAGAGATAAAAAAAAAAATATAAAAAAAAGAGACCAATATCAGCTTTTCATAATTTTATATGATTTTTTTTCAGAAATAAAAATTGTTTTGGCTGCAAATAAAATATTTTGAAGCTTAAAATTTTGTCTTGACGCATAAGTACAATTAATTATCTAAAAATACATGTAAAAGATGGTCTGGTCAAGTTTTGGACACATTGGTGTGTCGAGCCAACTTAATAACTGGTGAAGCACTTTTTTAATTTATTGCAATGCATTATTACTGGTATGTACAGTATTTATTTAGTGAAATGTGTGTGTGCATTAGCATGTCATGTAAATGTATAAAATTACTTAACGACAACATCCACAGCTTCCCAGCTAATTTCAACCAGTAACATAAAATTCCTCCCACATTACAGCTCTGGTACAAGTAACTTGTGAATCACCTGTTAAGGTGTAAACTACATTATGTAACACAGAAGAATAAAAAGACTAGCACATGAATTAATAATTCATCAGCACTGGATATCCTCCCCTAGGACTTTAGCTTACAGTACATTAAAATCTCCATGAGTAATGAATTATTTCCCTTCAGGGGCGGCCATCTCACGTCTCTGATTTGTTTATCATTCCTGTCATAGTAGCAACTATCTATACAAACACCACAATGGAAAGCCCTGATATAACAGCACTACATGTAGTGGCAAAATGTGTAGGAGTTTCAGCTATTATTTCTGTTATATCTATGAAAAGCTAGATTAAATATTTATGAAGGTCATATCAATGGTCAGCAGTGGTCCTCTGGTTCGCAATCTCCCTCATAGTCTAGATGGCATTTGGTCTAAACTAAACTAAACATTTGGTCTGATTCGAAAAACCTCTGGACCCCGTTCCATAAAACATTTGATGAGCTCACTTTTACTCCCAGTCTCTCTTTTTCATTGTTCATTCCTTTTGTAAAAGTGAGACAGTGTAAAGTGAGCTAGTCTTAGTTTATGACTTCAGGGTCTGGTCTTTACAGTGTACTTTCATAGAACACTTATCAAGAATACTCTTGGTCTATATGACCTACATCTACATGATGAGAAGACCTTTGTCCAACTTAGTTTTTATACTGTATATACAGGGTTATTTTCGCCCTTCTTTGCTTGCAAACCATTTCGCCCCATGTTGAATTTGTCCAGACAAAGTTGTGTTTAAAGACAGATAATTTCAGCCCTTGCAATTCGCCCAGTCTTAAATTCGCCGGTTGACAACGAGGGCAAAAGGGGCAAAAATAAAACGAATATTTCCCTGTATACAGTACCCATATAGAAGACTTTTGGTCTAAACCGCATGCCTACATGCTCAAAAGGATATACAACCCACAAAGCATACGACTTGCTGTCTTAGTTTCTATTATGTATCATAATAGCTAGAGCATTATTATTTATGATACAGTATTTAAAGTATTAACCATTTCTATAAATACATCTGCATGTAATGTCATATCTTTTGTTTATCAACACTATCAGAATGTATTAACAGACTTTGTTGAAAAGTCATCCAATAGGTCCTTTTACATAAACAGATAACAGGGCAGAATTTCTCTCTCCTGCAACACACCCAGAATGTTATGAACATGGCAGTATACAGTGAGAGACTGGATATCAAACACCTAATACACATCAGCCAATGATATTTATTGATCAGCTTAATAGGTAATCAAGCAACAATGTATTTCAAGTTCCTGACAAGAGAAGACTTTTCATGTAATTCACACAACAGACAAGCTATGCTATGAATGGTCGAGGACAAATCGGGAAAAAAATCTGTGATCTATAATTAGGAAATGCTTTAGTTATTAGTTAGTAATGCAAATCATTGTATATAGATAAGAAATGGCAGCAGCAATGTTCCATTGCATGCAAAAAACACAGAAACTATCATATATTTCGATATATGTAATACCCCCTCTTCAAAAAACAATTAACAAAAAAAGGACAAATTGTATTGTGATTTGATCATTAACCAGAGCAAAATAGTGATTTTAAATAAGATATCAACCTCTGTCATCTCTGTGAAATTACAAATAGTTGGACAGAAAAAAAAATCCAATGCATTCAAAGTGCACTCTCTTAATTTTTTAGCATGAAAGTATGTAGGTTTATTTGCACCTGGCAATGTGACTTACATAGTAGAGGGCTGTGTCTGGTTTGCCCATCATGTGGGCGGTAAGGTTGACAGCGATTCCAGTAAGCCCCAGGAAACAACTGGACACTATAGGCTTATTCATGTCCACTCCAGCATCCTCAAACACTGTCCAAAAAGGCATACATATCATAAATCATATCATTTTATTTCACACTTCGAAGTAAATTGTATTACCGTATATTAAGTGAGACCTTCTGTATCTAGACTAGAGCCAAGATATTTCAATACTTCATTGACAATAAATTAATCAATTTAATAAGTGCTTAAACTCTAACCTAGTTAGCTATCATAGAATTCCCCATATTTAGGTTTTTTAAAAATGTATAAAATCAAAAATATTTCAGATTTACACTCCGAATGCATCAAAAGCAGCATCATTTAATTATTCTTTGTTAACATTCTACATGATCAATGTCTATTTATGGTGTCTGTAAATCAATAAATTTGAAAAAAAAAATCACAGATTATGATGTATCATACTTGTTGTTCTGTCAGTACTTACAGTCTTCAATCTCCTCTTTTGACTTAAATGTCATGTTTTCATTAAAGAACAATCTATAGGGTATGTTAAGTGACCCCGGTATATGCCCATTCCTGGATTCTGAAATAGAATGGAAATTCTTGACATATTGCAGATGTTCAATGTACCACCATACTGTGGAATCATAGGGGAGTGGAAGAATCCATTTTTTGGATTTTTTGGAATGCCTCTCCAAGGAATTTATATTGCCTTCTTCAATGAATTATGAAAAATAATCTTTACGCAGTATCCATTAAATTATCCATGATATTAGTTCACACTTACCTGTAAATAATTAGCAATTGACAAAAATTTTACCCATGCAGCTACCACTAATTCAAAATAATATGTTTTGTATTAATAATATAAACTTGATTGATAAATGCTCCTATAAAAAAAACAATATTTCTATATTGTATATATGCATCTGGATTTCTATTGCTTTGTAATATATAGTAGAATCATAAATATCCATGGTGGATTAATATTTGTGGATCTCGTTGGAAACCCTAAGGCTTACTTACAAATTTACATCCGTTACAAATTTCATACCGATAATTTGATCTTTAATCATTATTCAACATATTCAATCTATGAAATAAAGTTCCACAATCCTGTAAAAATGTGGCATTCCATAAAATTTTACCCCCATTTTAATATATGATTCCACAATATCTTTACCTGGAGTATTCTCCCCAGCTGAGTCCCCCACCACCCCCTCAAAAGAATTGCTGTCCCGAACATCCAACACCTGCTCCGCCCCACTCTTTGAATTCTTCCGCACGTCTTCAAAGGTACGCATCAGGGATTTATTCAGCTTGCACTGGAAATTGCCTGGTTTCTACAAATTAATTGGACGGGTACAAAGTTAAAGCATTTTACATACATGTACTGACACATTCATGTTTATTAATTAGTACAGTACTTTACTCATATTTTACCATTGGTGTAATCCAAAACTGGAATTTGTACTGAAATGCAGCAGATTCATAGGAAATATCACTTAAAGCATATCTTTTTAAAGAGCCTAAAAGTTATGAATATCCTTAACATCAAAAGTATTTCCAATTGATATCAGTTTTATCTTTTTTACCTCACAAGGTAACAAATTAAAGTTCTAATTAATATGCAATTATAGAGAAACGAATGTGACTTTTTAGTCAACACAAATGTAATATTTCAGAAATTTTTTGACAATACAAATGCATTATGTGTCATTTCAAAAAATATTATTGACAAGTGCATGAAACATCTCTTGAGCATTAAAGTTTTCTTTTACCTTAACTGTTGGCTCCTCCACAGTTATCTCATAGCCATCTTCTGCCCACTTAATTAGACCTCCATCGAGTACAGAGACATTCTCATGACCAAACAGCTGAAACAAAAGGGATAAATAAATACCCACACTCCACAATAAACAAAACAGGTATCTCATACAACGTAATATAATTGTTACATGTAAGTTTCAAAATACAGTCAAACTTCGTTATCTCAAAATAATGGGACTGTTTAAAAACTATGAGATATTGAGGGTAAAATACTTAAAAAATAAGTGGTTAGGACTTACAAATCACTTCATCATATCCATTGTATTCGAGATAGCAGTGTTCGATATATGGAAGTTCAACTGTACATCTCTGCTTTAGGTAAGAATCAATAGTGATTTTGAAAGGATTTTAATTTCTTTACAAATTGCAATGGAATTTCAGTGAGCTTACAGGAGCAAGGTGAGGGAGAAAGTAAAAAACCTCAGTACTGTATCATCAATCTTAAAGTGAATATGTAAATATTGCTAAGGAAAATGAAAAATTACTTTAACCGGTATGTAACATTTAGGTTTAAACTCAAAAAACTTAACAACGGTGATTTTGTCATATAATTTAAATGATGGATGAAAGAAATCAGTAAGAACTTTCAGGAAGTTCAAATGAAAATCTATAATAAACTTCACTTTTTTAGTTTCAGGACCATTAGATATTACATATATTATGCTTTTTGTCAGTTTGTCCCCATGTATTCAATACTCATCTATTTTCACATAGTACCCAAAGGGTTTATATAGCCTAAGCATACTATGCTGAAAAAAAGCACGGCGAATGTAGGAAAATCTTAAGAGCGCAGATAGTGGATATTGAACTCATGACCCTAAAATCATTAGCCTTGAGAACAATAGCCCAATAATGCACTACTGATTACACCACAGCAGCCTATAAGTTATGAGCCAATTTTAATATAATGTATAAAACGCTGTTACATACCGGTACATTTGACATCAAACAATAAAAACTAATTATCTTTCCAAAAATGTCTCATTACTGGTAGGGATTTTGAAGTACGGTAAACTTTTCCAATAAACTTTTGAAAAAATTGATTAAACAATTTTAAAGGAATTGTTACATGGGAATCATGAAACTGCTTTTTTAAATGACCCTCAATTTAGAATGTACCAAAAAAAATTCATAAGATTTTGTCTGCTTAAAAATTTGAGTTTCCTCAAAAAAGGACAATAGTGTCTCATTTCTTGGATAGAACAGAAACATTTGTTGATTTTTTGTGATTATACATTAACATGTTAAATGAATAATCAATCAAAATCAAATGAAAGAGCAAATGCTTGATTTTCTGATGATTATTCTTAGGACTAGACACCACCCAAATGTCACAGCTTCTTGGCAAGGCACATCAGTATACAACAATTCATGACAATTAGCATGGAAAAAACAATAGTGTTATGTTGTGCATGTACTATGCCTATAAATAGAAGTTGGCCTCTGGCTCATGCACTATGTATCAAACCCTGACTACTATTCAGGCATAGTAGATGCACAACACAACACTGTTGTATAAATCTTTTAGGAAAATGTTTCCCTTGTGTAATTTTTGGTTCAAATTTGACAAATTCTTCTATAGATACAGTTTCTACTAGGTTGGGCAGTGTAAGAGTTACTTACCCTGAACAGCCACCAGGTCCTGAGAGCAAGCCTCATGTTTTGACCGTCGTACACCACAACATGGGTGTCTGAGGACACGCCCAGTGACTGAATGTACTTTGTCCAACATTTGGGCTCTGGCAGGTTAAGGGGGATTTCTTTAGTGCCGGTGCAGCATTTGTACAGGTCAAAATACAAAGCATGAGGGATGTGTGCTCTACAATAGCCAAGAACATATCCATGCAGATTTCATAGTTAATAAAAGCTAACACATTATCAAAGTAGAAATCTTTGGTTCTTGATCAAAAGATTTTTAAAGAAAAAAAAATTGATAGAGGACTTTTAAAAATCAATCAATAGATCTATACATGTATATCATTGAAGCTAATACATGTAACAATAATCATTTCAATAATGTTACTACACAGGCACCTGACGTTATAAGTTTTTCTCATAATAAAAATAAATACCCTTTACCTAATAATAGACTATCATTAGGTATATTGTATTTATTTTCATTATGAGAAAAATTTATAACATCAGGTGTCTGTGTGTTACTATTGAAATATAATATTTAAAATAAAATAATAAAAACATCATGCCTATACCTGTATATAGTTTACTTAGTTTACAAGTTTTAAAATACTTGTAAGAATACTCTCACTGTTTGTATAGCTGTTCATATCCTTGACCATTTGACTGCCATGATGCATCCAGCACTCTCAGTTGGGAGCTGAGTTCTCTCGATGCTGCCAGTTGGTTTCTTAACCATGTTGATGAGACTAGTGTTTGGAAATGTCTTGTGCTAAATGTCTGATAGGATATGCAGTGCTTTGGTGATGTCAGAAACAATCCGAGTATTCTCATCCTGAACAAAATAAACATTAGCATGTCACACCTTTTAATCATATTGTTAGTCTTTCAAATGGTCTTACCACGATCAACAATACGACCATATTCTATTTTTCTTTCAATTCAACATAACAAGAAAAATCATACAGCAGACAGTTTTGATTAATTGTACCGCAGCACAGTAAAACATGGTTATAGCTAAATGCCAATCCATTGACAATCAGTTTATAATACATTTTAAAGATAAAGGGAGTGAAAATGAATCGATCTGCGACAAGCACTAATTTGCTGCATTTTGTTTGCTATAACCAGGCTTTAATTACTGTACATTGATACTGGTATATACCAGTATAAGAAATGAGTGAAAAACAACAATTGGAATTCACATGCAACGTACCACTTTTAATCTGATCTTCTGATTAAAGACAGTCACTAAAAGTTAGGCAGCCTTGATATGTCATGGTATATATCTAATTGTGTCTCAACGTAACCAAATTATCTTTGTATGAATTATGATACAAAATCTCCACAAAAGTAACTTCAACCAAAAACAGTATAACGCAGTACAAGAACTGATCAATGGAAGTTCAAAATTTCCCAAAGGTGGTTGAAATTAATGTGCATCTTCATGTTTTGTTTTATTGCTTTCTTTTTAATTAATTTAATCATTTCCTTGGTTTTTCATTCGAAATGAAAAGGAAAGGAAAATTCAATGTTTTTTATCCTCAGAATTAATTCCTAGCAGTACAACTATGTCATATACGCTTCATGTTCTAATTAGGAAATTTAAATAGTAAAATGAGGTCAAAATTACGTACACAACCTTTAAACTCTATGCACAAGGGCTTGTATAGAAAAAAAAACACCATTACAAAAAGTAGGTACTTTGGAGGAAAAATAACAAGGTAGGACACAACCATTTTGGATACCACCTTGCTTCATCAGCTAATTTCTTATATAAATTGACAATTTCTTGGAGTCTGCAGAAAGCAAAAATGTGTCATTGGAATTTCTGTTGCTTAGTCGGTCTCGGGAGAAGTCAAGGAGTCGTCAATTTTGGAGGTTTACATAAAAAATAAAGCAAGTTAGTTAAGGCTGTTCAAAATTAATTCTACGTTTAACGTCACATTAAAATTAAAATTAAAAACCTACGAGGGAGGGAGGAAAAAAATAAAAGAAACAAAAATTTCAAACAAATGTGTATTTATTGAAAGTCACCCATTCAGTTACCAATACATCAACACTGTCATATAATACATATGGTAGGATTCAGTCCATGTTAAATTTTGCATTTTCCAAGCACACACTTTAGTGTAATTTTGTTTTATGTCCTTTCTGTGGGTACATCATTATACTGGACGAGAATTGGAGTGACTTGCAAGCACATATAGTGGTACATCCAATGTATTTTCATCATTATAAACATAGCAAACCAAAGGAAAACTTCTCCTTTTGTGGAAAAAGTTGCCCAACACATGTGACTCACAATTTATCTACAATCAAAATATTAATGACATTATTTCATACATTTTCATAATGACTCATTTTAAAATTTATCATATCAGAGCTGTGTTGTAATATTCACTGTACCTACTTCTAAGAACTCAAGATAGGGTTCTTGAAATAACTGCCACCCTACAAGTGTATTCCACTTCTTCTTTCCATTCTTCCATTAAGCTGGGCCACCTGTTACTTTCTTCCTATTATATTTTACGTATGAATTTATTATTATTTCTTAACATGTTTTCAAAAATGTAGATACATTTCAAATGTAAGGGATTTGCACTCATTATCATGCAAGAACTTTAATCAGTAAATTATGCTGACTTGATGCATAGCGTTGGGGCTCAATCATATTTATTCTTTGTCTTTCAGTTCAAGGTATTACATCCATAACTATCATATTTAAAATCAAATATTGTTAGTTTGAACACTAAAATCTTAGTATGATTTTAAAGGGTTCATTAACCTCTGAAATTGAAGAAAAATTAAATGGTAACAAATTTATCACATCTTGAAGTTAACATTGAATTCTATGGGGAAAGGTATAATTTTTAAAGTCTTTTGAATATATCTTTTCAGTACAGTGTTGATAAGAAGTTGCTTAAGCTTTCCCTTTCTTAAAACAAATGCAAAAATCGTAACTTCACTGTACACATTTTCATTTTTTTTTTTTTATTAAGATGGGTAGTCATTTCAGTTGTTAATACATGTACTACTTTAATAAATATATACAACAAACCTCGTATTTGGGCGAAAGTTGGTTCAGCATGGTTCAGGCTCTATGACTTGACAACTGGCATTATACAGTCTCAAAATAAGATTTCTACCGTCAACTTCGATCATGTGTTGATACATTGTTGTTTGTTTTTATATGGTTTTTTTTTAAACTTTGATAGTGGCGTAGACTCTCATGTTCTTCGTATTATAAATAATGATTTTGAGCATGTTTTTCTCTCGTACAGGATGTAGAATTAAGTCGCTAAATAAAAACCCAAACTGGAATGACTTTTTCAAATCCGGATTTGTTTGTTTTTTCAAAACGACGATTTTGCCGAAACCTACGCGAGCGGGTTAAGTTAAATGTAGAATTAATTTTGAACAGCTTAAGGTAGACAAACCGAAGTTAAGATTTTAAAGAAGAATCATTTATAATAGGAACATATGACGATTGTAACAATTTAAAAGAGGTGGTATCCAATATCATCCTCCCTTGCTATATTTCCTCCAAGGTAGTTACTTTTATTATGGTTCTTTTTTTCTACACAATCCCCTGTGCAAGGTGCATCCTTTGTGGGACTGTTGCATCATTTTAATCTGTGATGATTTGTGCAAAGTTCACACTTTCTGGCATCAGTAAAGAAGTGCTGTACATGAGTAGTAAATGTGGTTAGTTTGATTAATTGCAAACAATGACGCGATCATATGATGAAGCACATGTAACGTTATAAAACTTTAAACACGTGGAAGGTCACCTACGGTCAGTAGTGTTATGAGATCGATGTTACACACACTTGTACTTTCATTTTACTTATCAAAACGATTAACTCTTACCTTAAGCTTCAGATTTTACAATGTATGTTGCACACAGTCATTACTGTCATACTATCCTGTGGGAAGGACTTTTCCTAGATTAAAATCACATAGGAAATTTAACACACAATATAAATGTAGAGTTAAACAAACATTTGTAAAATTTCCGGCGATGACTCTTCTTAAAGTCCAACAATTATATTGGAAAATTTTGGTGGCAATTGTCATTTTAAGCACCAACCGCAATAATACTGATCTCTTTATAAAATATTTTTCAGCAGAATTAAAAAAAATATCCGTTTTTATAAGTGTCCGTGTAACATTCGAGTGTTAGTTTTAGAAAATTTAATCTTCCGGTTTTCGTGACCTTCGAAAAATTGTTTTGCCTGGCCTGGTCCACTTTGACCATGGCTTCAGCTTCAGGGACTAAATATAAACAAGACATGCCCCCCAAAGGGGGGTATGGTCCAGTAGATTATAGTAGGAAGTTATTCAATCGAATCAAGGGTAAGTTTGGGATATTAACAGTGGTTAACTTGTAGCAAAGGGAGAAAGGGCACTGTAGTCGGGCATAGTATTATACTATACCTGACTACAGTGCACTTTCTTCATTGCATGTATTATGATCAGGACACAAGATTAAGTTAGTCCATCCATATCTAAGGCAAATTTAACAGTTTTGATTGATCTATACTACATCAAATACGTATTTTAAAGTTAATATGTTTTACGGTGTGACCGTTGGGGCGAGCGCAGAAGGAACTACACATCTCTCATCATTGTTAAATGCAACCCGTGGACTGACTTGCCCCAACCTAAAACTTAGGCTTTCTCTCGAATACTTTTACCCCCGCAATAAACCCGAAGTAATCAAACATTTATTCCAATTGTCCCTTCCTAGGCTTATATACTTAAACAAACTAACACTAAGATTAATTAATGTAAAACAGACTTATTAAAATATTTTGATAAATAGAAAGCCGTTTGGATTTCTTAATGCAAATACAAACATGAATTATCATTCCTTTACTTTTTAATAATGATCAATAAAATCAGTAAACAATAAATTGCTTGTGTATGTTATTTCTCATCTTGTTCTTTGTTGTTAACTGAGTTTTAATTATTTTCCTCTGTAACATCAATTTTGTTTTTATTTTTGTATGCTATATGTGCGTAGAAGACATGTGCGCTCCCCCTTTTTTAGTGTGTGATATCCCACTATTTAAAGGTTTGACCATATATGCAACTAACAAATAGATATTTTAACAGTTTATTTTTTTCTTCACTTTTTTGTTTTAATTATTTACAAAATTACGTGGCTGCACGTATTTCTAATAATTAGACTTATTTAAATAAGTTTTTGTCACCTACCTAACGTATGCATATATACGATTGGATCAATATGACAGTAAATTAAGCATGGAACTTGCAAGTGCATTTTACTGAGCAAAAAATATATATATCAAAACAAAAATTATCAGCCGAAGAGTCGCCGTTAACACTGATACTGAGTACTTACTATACGTTACACCCAGTACAGATGCTTGATCCACCTCTAAATTTATCGCGGGAAATTATTATAGCGCGAGATCATTATGACGTCATACTTGACTTTCTTTTGCTCTCGACAATTCTCGTAAATTGTCGGATAAATTCGGGGAAGGAAATGACGTCATATGTTAGCAAAAGTTCAGATAGGTACATTTTTTTCGCAAGCATATGTGTTGTTTACTTTCGTGTTTTTAAAGGATTTTGTATTGTTAAATGAAATAGATGTATGCGATTTAGAGGTAAGAATTTTCCTTAGAAACGCTTCCTGTTCCACCATGTTGCTATGCACCGCAAAGGATTATTGGGATATGTAGAACGTTTTCACGCGGGTCCACAAAAATTTCTTTGAACAATGTGCAGATTTCAACTCGAATTTCCTCCGTTCGTACACGTTGTCTATGGAGCTCGCTGCGCTCGCTATTATGAGGCTGACATAAACCAAACTCGGGAGTATGTGTGTAGTCAATTAAATGAACTTTTTGCACTTAAATTTTTTTATACAGTTGTACGCCCTTTAAGAAATATTTTTTAAAATCATTTTCTGAAAAATGTATGGTAAATTACGAATTATTTTAGCATATTCAAAGAAAGGGAAAGATTTTGCAACTTTTTACCAAGAGAAATGTGAGAAAATTACTTGTACTAAAAATATATAATTAAAAGTGCATTTTTCCCATAGACTTCAATGTTAACTTCAACATATGGTAAATTTGTTAATATTCATTTTTTCTTCAAATTTCAAAGGTGAATCTTTATTATTTAATAAACCCCTTAAAGTCACACTAAAATTTTAATGATCAAACTTGCAATTTATTAGATATGAAATATGATAGTTATGATGGATTGACTACCTTAACTTACATAAAAGCTATGAAAGTCAGACATTGGTATATTTATATTAATGGCAAAGCGTGAATCAATAAGATATTGAGATTAGACCAATCCACACTTTGCAAAAGTTGTTTCCCTTTGCAGGGTGTACATTTGGTTTGCATACTATTTTTATTGACTGTTGGTATGAAGAGGCAAATAAGTAGCAATGAACATATTTATTGCACATCGGCTTAACCTCAATGAATTATATAAGCAAATGTGGTTGTATTAAATTGTAACTCTGCGTAAATTACTGCCCATACCCCATGACGCCTCGTCGCAAACCATAGTTATTGTGTATAATCCTCTCCAATAAGATCTGGCCAAAGAGAGATCTGAACCATGGCTGCAGATGATACACATGGCCAGCCTTTCTGCTATATTATATTGAGACTGAGGATGCTCACAGTTGGACCAGAATCTTACCAATTTCATAACTTAAATTGTTCAGATTTCTTTAGAACAGACTGTCTGATTTCTTCCCAGAATTAAAAACTACAGAGAGCATTTATGATTTAAAGTTTCCCTGCGTGCGGACTAATAAATGTCTTTTTAAGTCTGTCAGTTTCTTTCATTTTGTCTTTAAAACATAAAATATAAACAATTAAGATAATGCAAAGATATTATTTTATTTAAATAATTGAATACAATCAATATTTTACACAAATAACAGTGATTCCATTTCTAAATTTATAAGTTTTACTGTTATAGTGCCAAGAATGTAAGAGGGAAAAGCTTGCATGGCCTGTAGACCAACAAGTAAACATTTGAATGACCAAGACGGTCAAATTATTACTGTTTTTAGCAATAGAATTTCTAACCTTCTTTGTCTAATAGCTGCAGATATCATCTGTAGCTCTACTGGAAACTTGGGTTGACATGCTGTAGAGCTATGTACATTTCCTCGGCTCCCATACAAAAAACATGCAGTTCACAACTCACTAAAAGCTGTACTTAAACTACTATAGTTTTGGACTGATTACATTATTTTCTAACATGAACATTCTGAGGAAATACTTAATATCAAAAAATTTCTTTGACATTTTACTGCTGATATCATATCACTGTACTTGCCTCAGACTTTCTCTAACATGCTCACAGAACTTGGAAAGTGAAGTATGTTAAATTCACATGAGATCGAGAGTTGCCACAAACCACATCACTTCATTTCGCAGGGTGTAAAAGTTCAGTGGCAAGTTAAGCAACAATATCTATGAAAAATGTTTGAGGAATTATTTGGTATCAATTATTTGTACAAAATATTTTGGAAAATAATGTAGTATTATGGTATTTAAATGCTATAAATTTTCTAAAGTTCCAGGGAAAAAAAGTTTTGGCTTCACTCTTCATTTTGCAACCATTTTTGCAACGGTATATGAATTTCTCATGATGGACAACTCCTATAAAACAGGGAAGCATTGATTAATCATTGCACCCTGAATCTATTGGAGTGTGTTTTCTTGCATTTTTTTTCAAAATTGTATGTACATTGTAAGCTTCTTGTGTCTGATTTATTGCACTCTATAACGTGCATCACTTACCGGTAATAATAGTCAGGTTTGAAATACATCTCCCATTGTGTTGCACATACTACATAAAACAGATGGGAAGATCTGGCTACATTGATACTGTAATATTGCACACTTATCATACATTATCTGTGGTGCAATATAAATTAGACAACATTGATGTCTACCTTTGTATGAATTACATGTATATGTGTAGAAAAAAATTATTGTGGATAAAACTGAATGATATGTTATTTATATACTCAAAAAAAAAAACCTTTTAATTTTCAGGTAAATACATCCTTGGGTGTTTTATCCCTTTTACTGCATATGGTTGGTGGTTGATATATGAAACAAAGAGACACAACAGGTTGGTTGTTATTTGTGTATTAACTATTACAAGATAATTCTGCTTGCACCAAAAAATTACCTGGTGTATTGTAGAAGTTGGATGAATTAACTAGAGCCAATGAATTTGCACAAAATTATTAATTTGCTTACAGAGTAAATATGTAAAACTATAATCAAATTTCTCAGTCTGACAAAATTTGGTTCAGTCCTGTGTGTTTATTGATTACACATGACCGAATGTCCTGTTTGATCCAAAAAACTTTTGCATAGCCTGAGGTTCAAAAATTGCTGTATAGATTTTTTTTTTAAAACAAAAAAATCAGTATAATGCACTTAAACTAACAGGTTACTGTATAGAGGGTTATTTTTGCCCCGTGTTTTTTATTTTCACCATTCTACACTTGCAAATGGTTTCTTGAATTTTCCAAGACAATGGAATATACGATAGATACTCTTTCTACATGTTCTAATAAATGAATAACACAGTTTAAAAATTCACCCATCGACAATAAGGTCTAAAGGGTTGAAAATAAAATGAGGGCGAATATTTCCCTGTATACAGAATATGTTCCACCCTCTGTAAACCTCACCTCTGTGTATTTATCTTATTTTACAGAATGCATCAACTAGAAAATACAGAGGCAAACATCGCATTAGAACCTTTGTTGTTTGCAGAAAAGGATAGAATGTAAGTGTAAATGCAATGAGTTAGCAGGAAACAAGTGATTTTGACAGTTGGAAAAGGGGTAGCTAGTTTTAAGGAGAAAATTGTAAACTACAATTTTAGTATGATTTGCAGAAAAGGGGTGGGGGTGTAACAGGCCTTCCACAAACACAACCAAAATATCTATTGAAATGCAATTTTGTAAAGGATAATATCCATAAACGTAATGTGTATGTTGAACATATTCCTGTGATCTTTCTTTTGTCTAGAAACAAAATAGTCTTGACTTTCAAAAACATGGTTTTTGGTATTTTGTCCCACCATTCTAACTATAGGCACTCATGGCTTAGTGACAAGTTAAGTTCTTTAAATGTTTCAAAATTGAATATACAAAACCTATAGTTACGTCAATATTCTACTTCATAATTTATCATTCTGTTTGTATGTTTCCTGCTAAGTTTTCACTGTTTCTACTTTGTTATACACTCCGCAAACAAAGTTTAGGGGGTATATAGGAATCTGTCCATCTGTCCATCTGTCTGTCCGTCTAACACTCTGCAATTATGTCCAGTCTTATCTTGGCAAAACATTTAAAGTTCGTACTTCACAGAAAGATTGCTAATGACCTGAAGGTGTGTAATAATTTTGACCCAAGGTCATTTGGGCAAGTTCAAAAACACTGGATGGAAAAGTGCTTAATTTGTGTCCGGTCTTTATCTTTTTTATGGAGAAACTTTAGAAGTTCCTACTTCACACAAAGATTGCTTATGACCCGAGGGTGTATCATGATCATTTATGCAAGTTCAAAATCATCGTAATAAAAAATGCAAACAAATTCCTATCTAGACCATTTTTTGCAATGGAAATTGATTAGAAGTGAAAACTTTACATAGGAGATTGCCTGTGACCTGAAAATATGACCTGACCGTGAGCTTTGGTCATTTGTGCAAGTTCAAGGAATAGAGAAATACTCGAGTTAATATATTTTCTTAGCGGAGTGGGGGGGGGGGGGGGTTATCATTTGTTAGCTTGCTCACAGTACATCTAGTCAAAGATCTAAATGCAAGTACCAAACTATTAATTGGAGTACATGTAGGTAGATAAAATATCAAAATAAAAACAGATTTTTTCAACTCAATGCAGGTCACAAACTACTTATTGAAGTAGGTAGATAGTATACCAAAATAAAAACAGAATTTGTCATTTTGATGTTATTCTTGGTAAAAATGAAATAGGGAATAACTTTCATTGTTTATTTGTAGTTCCTCTTAATTTTGTCATTGTTACTACTGCCGTGAATGCTATTTATGGTTATAACAAATACAAATCCTTTAAATGGTTTGTGGCAGGTGGAGAAATAATTAACTTTCTGTCTTCCAGGGCCCTCAAGTTGTTCCGACAGAACTGCGAGTTGGAGGAGGAGCTCATGAAGGATAATCCAGACTGGAAGCTGGGAACCTTATATGGAGAACCAATCTTCTTCGACCTCAAGAACCGTGGAATTATGCCTCATGGATATGAATTGTATGCTCATACAAATATAGCTTTTGGAGAAGAGCTGTCAAAAAGATACTATGTAAGGTCACAGGGGGCTTTCATGGAGCAGATAACCCGAAGGAATCCCCAAGTTCCAACTAATGAAGACTATGTGAAAAACTATTAAAATTGTGTATAAATCAATTTATTGCCTATTGAGAATAAGCATTCAACTTGTGTATTAAAAGTATTGACTAGAAAATTTCTTTGTTAATACTGCATTTATGACTTTTATTAAAACAAGATCACATTAATTACAGAATTCAGTTCAACTCATAAGTCATCAGCAATGATTCATTGATTTCTGGTATACAAGGTGAATGCCCAGCGAAACACTATTTAGCACTAGGAGCTGAATTTACATCTCTTAAAATATATCGGTAATATTCACTTTGAACACAGCCATACACAATCTACATGTAGAAGCCAGGCGGCCCAATCAGAAATGCAACGAAGGTCCAGATTTCACATCTAAAGTCTTCGAAGAACTAAAAGAATGACTGCCAGTTCGTTCATGGATTACACACGAAATCACGGGCTTTTTGGTAGTGCTATGTACCGGATCATATCGTGGGTTTCTTGTTTGCGAATTTGCTGACACATTCCTCTCTAGCTCAGCTCTCTTCAGACACGATTTCTACGATCTCTCCGAACAATTCTCTCCGCAACTCAGCCACTTGCTTGGCTTTCTCGTGGGCATAGTCATAGTACACGTTCCTCATTCCTTCGATGACGGCTAGACGGAGGCGGAGGTGGTAGCGGAAGGACCGGACGTTCTTCCGTTTGGCGTTGTCGTACCTCTTCTGCAGGGACGTCAGGGCGCGGTTCAACATCACGATTTGTTCACACGAGCGCCGAAATCTTCTCTCAGCATCTACAAGATTGTCCCTTCTTTCGTTGTATATTCTGTTGGAGCGCCGAATCCTGGTCATGTTGACATCGAGAGGCGTAGACTAAATGATTGCTAGACGCTCTACCAAGGGGTGTACACATAGAGCTACCCCTTTGTTGTCTTGGGACGGTTTATAAAAAGCCCCCCTCCAGATAAAGGACGCTCTGGTTTGTCACCTGCCAGTTGCCTAAGTAACAGCTGTCGCCACGCGCGAGTTGCGACCTTGTGTTTTTAATCCGTGATGGTGTTAAATCCTCGGGTTGGAAAATCATACCTTGGCCAATTTTCGTTATTAATCATTATATCCGCAAGATATTCAATTAAAATATTAAATAAAGATTCACAAGTTAATTGTCATTATTTGGCTATAGCAATTGATAATTTTATAAAGAAAAAACCCTTTGTTCTTCTGCAGGGATAGAAGATGTTTATCTTGTGGATTATCTTAATATCGATAACGGAACCAATGTATATTTTCTAGCATACTTCACGAATGCTGCAATACAATTACCATATATACGTGAATATGCATTTGTATTAAAGAGATGGGAGGGGGAAGAGGGTCGGACTCCCAAAATTAATTTGCATCTCAGAATCAAAATAAGTACTGAAAGCTGATGATTATGTGTCAAAATAAAGAATTCAGATAAATTATTGTAACACCACCACACCCGAACGTGCATTTTCGCGGGTCACACGGTGTGAGACCTACACGTATATATATTGTGCCAACACCCCCGGTGATACTGTGGCCGATGTTCCTCGTTAGCCTCCATTCAACTCTAAGGCATCATGATCCCTACAGTGCATCAACATATCAGGGTCGATTTTATTAATAAATGCGAGAACTTAAGAGTTGGTGGTGATGGGCACGGGGTTTGATAAGTACTAGTATGGGGGTGGGGGTGGACATTGAATTATTGATATATAAACAAAAAAGAAAAATCACATAGTTTCCTCGGATGTCTCCGACCGATTTACGAATATTTTTCAATCCGTGTTTTGTATGAGCCCCGTTCTCTTTTATATTTGTGTTGCAGGAGTTTGTAAATAAAATCCGGCCCTTCACCGTAGATAATGATAAAACTAATTTGATATTTTATCAAATACATGTAATAATATTTAATGAAAAGGTCCCTTTACTTGATTAACTACCGTGAAAATTTTATTGAATCAAATATAACCAAACATAAACGAACACGTCTAATAAATTCGTTTATACACACATTATTAATTTATTATTAATTTTCACGTTATTTATTTTAAATTTTTTTTTTACCGACCCCTTACTCAAAAGATGCAGACATATAATATAAAATCACATTTATATGTATAATGTCTTTGACAAATTATGGACTTTTTTATTTAAAACAACAAAATTTGGTTTTTAAAAATGAAAGAGCATATCATGGGTGCCCATTTATAATTATACAAGGACGAACAAGAAAGTGGAAATTGGAAGAATCAACGAACATATCTATCACAAAAATCAGCTATATATGTTGATTGCCTATTATGTATACTAAACTTTTTAAAAAAAGCGTCATTTTAAGAACTTTGATACCATATGTTATGAGTAGGTTTTCGCACCATATTATTGTCAAAACATTCTTCAAGTGTCGATTTTAATCAACAAAGGCTTAAAGCGATGAACTTTGATTATTGTGGCTTGAATGGCTCAATGGTTATAATATTAAGATTAAAGATGAGTTTCACTGATAAGATTAGGCTTTTTAATTTGAGTTTTATCCTAACAAAAACTTTTGACTTTTTTTCCTTGGCGTTTCCCATTGTTTATATAGCAAGGAATTTCGCCTTTTCTTGCTTTTGTTTCAATATACAAGTAATAAATATTTTACATAACATATAAATATTGAACCAATATTAATTTGCTTCGTCCTTTTTTTAGGTTAAAAAATACCAATAACCACAAATACATAATTTATATAACCAATTGTGATATAAATTATCAGAACAACTAATCTATTGGATCTCCTTTAAGAGGAAACTAGTTATTTTCAATTAATTGCCTAACAATATTTACAACACACAGTTTAAGGTGAGATTTCCGTCTTATGTTTATTTATTAGCCACAAGTGCACACGCCCATTTTTAACTATAAAAATGTTTTTTTCACATCATACTTTTAAAACCCCTGTCCAATTCTTTGATTTTGCGTGTCGGTGAGCTATCAAATTTTACATTACGTCTAGCAATCAAAGGAGGATAACACATTTAATAACCCCAGAGCCCCCTCCCTACATTGTGTAATAATATGTCTTCGTATTCAATTGGAACACGATTTTAAACTCATATTTCTTAAATAAGAACTAACTGTTTTAATAATACATGTATGCATGTGCAAATGTTTCTTTCTCCTTTAAAAAAATCAACTCTTTCAATCTTGGAAGTGTATTTTTGTGCATAAATATTTATATATTATCAATTATCTTATAGCCCCTGGAAGACCCCCCAATTGGTCGATAAATTGAATTGAAAAATATATATATATGAATTGTTTTTTTCTTTTTGTTTTTTTTTGTTTTCCATAAAGCCGAATGTATTTAAACTTGCGATTATATGATGTAGAACTTAATTTTGCTGATTTGGCATAAAAAATCTGGTACAATGTACCATATATTGTACAATGTACCATATATTGTACAGTGTACCATATATTGTACAGTAAACTATGACAATAGACATATTCAATATAAATAGAGTTATTAAAGGTGTTTCATTTGTTTAATAAACATATAAATTAAAATATCACATTTTGATAATAAAAAAGACAATGCATCAATTCAAAGGAATTAAATATATTAAATGTATTGCATAATAACAGTCTTTCAATACATTTTTAATGTTAATGTTACAGCAATTCACAATTATAACAATTCAATACATCATTCATAAGTTTGAAAAAAAAAAATCGAAGTTTTTTTTTTTTATCTTCGTAAGGACGGATTGTTCAGATCTGGATACGATAAATTTCCAGCATCACAATTTTTGGTTTCAAAATAAATCCTCATTGAAAAGCTAGACCCCCTCCCCCCAAACAGTAACAGATAGTTTATTTCTTGTCTTCGTTGGGCTCCCGAACCATTGATAAGATTTTGTCTAGCTTGGCTATTTCATTGTCCTCCTTTTGTTTGGGGTCCATTGGAGGTGCTCCTTTCTTCTCCTAAAAAGTCATAAAAGAAACAGGTCAAACAGAATCACATTAGAATGGTCTTACAGATAGGTAATATTTCCCTGCCTTCAATTTTAAGAGGAATCAGATGTGGATCTAGCATCATTAAAGAATTAAGTATGATACATGTGTATGCTAAAATTATTTTTTATTTTCTATTTTATGTATTTAATCTTTTTCTTTCTTTTTTTTTGGGGGGGGGGGGGTATATTTGTATTTTTTCTATTTTTTTTTTTATTGCAATAAATTTCATGCTTGACATCCTTTTACATCAGTTTGAAATTATACTTCATTCCCCAGCAAAGAAAATAATGCAGGTGATATGTGAAGTGAAAGCCACTGAAAGACAGCTTTGTTTACCAATTCTCAAATAATAATGTGATATATGTTTTTGGAGTGATCAACAACTGATAAATGAATATCATCAAAATTCATTTAACTCCACCCATATACTTTGACAGTGACAGTAAATGATGACAAATCTCATTCTCTGTAATTGCATGCAAACTTGCAGCTCTCTCTCTCTCTCTCTCTCTCTCTCTCTCTCTCTCTCTCTCTCTCTCTCTCTCTCTCTCTCTCTCTCTCAATATTTAATATGCTCGAAAAGGAATACATAAGTTTATAATCAAATCAATTTAAAACTAGATGAAATATGCAGAAAAAGATTTGCTCAATGCTGATAAATAAAATTGGGTGTCTTTTGAAGAACAGTTTACCATTCCAAACACTGGGCCTCCAACACATTTATCCAACAATTCATAATATAAAAGTTTGACAGGGTTATTAACAATGGAGGGGTCCTCCAAGTATGGCTAAATGAAAGGCAGTCAAGTAAAGAGCAGAATTCAAGTCATTACCAAATACACTGTACATTAAATCTCAACTTTAAAGGAAATTCATTCTGAGAAAAAAATGTACTGCATTGAAAGAAACTCCTTTATATTAGTACTATTTTATCCACATGCATCTTATAAGATAAGTAAACAGGAAAAGAGACAGCCACAGATGCTAGGACATGTTAATACAAGAATCTATACACATGTGTATGTTAATTACTATAAATTATGTACAATGAGACTTGTCTTACCTTTGGCATTTTTCTAAGATTTGGTGAAATCTTTAAGCTGGTTACATTTCCTCTGTATAAATGAAAAAGAAAAATTACATCATGTACTATTATTAACTTGAATAAGCAGTGAAGAGGAATTTTGTTATAGCTCTGAACAATTGTGATGACCAAATCTTGATCACGTACCTCACTCTTGTGCAAAAAATCAATTGACATCAATTTGATTTTTTAAATTCTATGTTTAATACATGTACAAATAAGTGACAACCCCAGTTCAGAACATCACATAATACTTTGAACACGGGTTCAATATTTTGCAGTATCAAGATATTATTATATGACACTGCACTAGTATCCTGGGGATTCAAATTTTAAAAATACATTTTAAAATTGAATCTGGTTTTATAGTACCACTTACCTGTCGTCTCCTACTATAAGAATGGGGTCTTTGGGATTGAACTCTACATGAGTGAGTTTGGTTTTCTTCTTCTGTGCTACCATTTGTTCACAAAGGGGCTCATATTTGTTAATACTTAAGTCATACACAAACATCTGAAAATGAAATAACCAAAATTATTTCAAAACATATCATTAGCTGATATTCCGAAATCTTTGTTACATCACTGTTAATAATGTCAATGTACTATGTGCATTCAGTAATTTAGTAACAGTAATGTGTAATACCTTGCCATCTGCAGTGACTGCTGCAAACACAGTAGATGAATATGGAGCCCAGGCAACATCACCAACAGAGTTGTTCAAATCGAAAGTGAAAAGAGGTTTCCTACAATGTTAAATACATACCGGTATTCTGATATTCATAAATACTATCTCTTACAGTTTGTATAAAATGAAACTTAAAAAAAAACCTCCCCCAAAATGCTTCAAAATATCAATTAAATGCATGTAGCATATATTATATACAAGCCTGAAAATTTCCACGTTTAATCGATCAACACAGTTTTACTCAAATAAAGAATGTAAGAAATATAAATTTACAGGTAATTAAAATATATATATTTAAACTATCCGGGTTTCTCCATTGTAAGTACAAGTGTACTCACTTGGTCTGAGCCTCCACTGAAGAGCTCTCACTCTTGTCTGCGGTGGTTTTGCTGCTGACCTCCCAGATCTTCACGGTCCAGTCAGCACTACACGTCATGTAAATTCGCGGGTGGAATGGGTTCCAGCGAACTTTGTAGACAGCCATGTTGTGGGCGTCGACCGTGTCCAGGAACTGGCTGCTGTAGGCTTTGGAACACTGGTGGATTTTACCTTCTTCTGTCCCCACTAGAAACAGGTAGTCATTTTTTCTATGGAAGTCAAAAGCTGTCCCACACCCTGGTGCCAGAAAAATTAAAATACAATTAATTTATTATGAAAATGAATCATGGAAATAAACATGCACATACATTTGATATCCCACACAAGTTTGTTTACAATTCATGTGATTTTATTTATTAAGAGAATGATATAAGAAAATGATCATGAGAAATCATAAAAAAACCCCATGCATACTGGTCTCATATAATATTTTTGCTGATCATAAGAATGAAACTTATAGGTAACTTACAGGAGCACGTTTTGTCTAAAACAAATTCAATCAAGAATATTTCAATTAAATATTTTTCTGTGTGGAAAATTCTCTCTTACCGACGGTGTTGACTTTGGTCCCATCGGGGCCCTCTGCGGCGGCACCAGGCAGAGTGAGGGTGATCACATCTTCATACAGGAGTTCATTCTGTAATATAAAGTCTTACATGTAGTCAATATTTCTTAACACGAAAGATAATTGCTAGTTCTGTATTGTCCATATAATGAGCCTAAATTACAATGCTGTCTTCGTACCTTGATAATGGTCCAGTGAACTATTCTACCATCAGAGGACACAGAGTAAAAGTTGTGGTTGTTTTCAAGGTCATCTTTTTGCCATCTAACCTATTCATCAAAGAAAAGAATCGTTCAATGAACATTTCATTTCTAATTTACCATAGTTATAACTGACTGATGAATATTTATAAAAAATTCTGTTAACAGTAATAATAAACTATAGAGTTACTTTACCTGCCAGACGGGGTCTGTGTGTTTGCCATTTTTGGCCGTACATCTATGGACGGGTTCTTTTTTCTGTACATTGTAGACACCCACACTACCGTCATAGAAACCTATAGCGACCATGTAGGGATGCTCAGGGTGGACATCCAGACACATTACTCCACTGTCAGTCTCATAGATGTACTCAGCGAAGGAGGGGTTCTTCAGGGAGAAGAAGAGAATCATTCCACTGCCCTGCTTCATGAAGTCATCTGCAATGTAACAAGAGCTTGCTAATCATCCATAAACAATGAGGTCATTACCCACTCTAAATATTTTGACCATTTAGTTGAGGAATTCAGATCTTTATATGAAAGTTGAAGTAATTATACCAAGTACAGATGAACTTCAATATCTCAAACATTGATATCTTGAATACAATACAATGGATATGTGGAAGTGATTTGTAAGTCCCAACCACTTATTTTTTAACTATTTTACCCTCGATATCTCGAAGTTTTTAAACAGTCCCATCTAGTTCGAGATAATGAAGTTTGACTGTATTTATAAGCTTAAACATGACAATATCTATTTATTATGAAATTCAAAAAATGTTTTGTTTTAGTTTCCAACAAACACTTACAAGAACCGTAGGAAGCCGCAAACAGGTCTTTGTACATGGGATTCCAACAAAGGGAAGTAACTGCGAGTTTCTTTGCTTTTTCATAGGAGAATCTCCACAGAGGGAGCATGGTTCCTTCGTTATCTCGGTATTCATCTGACGGATCCTCCCAGTATTTGAAATCTTGAGCAATGTCATCATATGTGTTCTGATTAACCATTCTTTCTACTATTTTTGTGGCCTTTGAAATGCGGGATATATCATCTCCCTACATAAGAGAGAAACATATATTATTAAATTTATCTGGTGGTACAAATGTACTTGCTTACTGGTAAATATTTTTCATAAGTTGACATCATATAGAATTATCTTTGTGGGTATTTAAAACTTTTCAAGTTGAAAAAATTTTAATAGCCCATTTAATTAAACTACATACATGTATATATATAATAGTGTAAATTTCTAATCAAATGCAAGGGATTAATAACAGCGTAAAATCACAATAATCATCCCTTGTGGATATTAAAATCTCACTTTTATTTTTTAAGAGTTGTTTACAATATAGAAAGCAACAAAATTTTGGTGCTTCCCCTTTCATATTCTTGTGATTTGATACAAAACAGCAGACTTTCATAAATTAAGGAATCCACCAACAGTAAATTTCATGATTTTATATCTTTGCAGCATTTTCACAAGATTTTGATGAGGACTGAACCAATTACCGGTATGAAAAAGTATGATACATTTAAAAAATAGCCTTCATTTCATTGCACTAATATTACCCCTTCAAAAAAGCATTCATCTATTTACCTGCGTTTCAGTGATAGTAAGTTTCTTTCTAGTCTTTTCTTCTTCTTTCCTTCCAGGAATAGTCTTCTTCTCTTTGCTCTTTTCCTAGAAAAGATGATGACCAAATTAGATGATTACAAATACAAATTATGATGAGTGGATGGTTAGTTTTAAGCACTAGTTTTACTTTTTATTGATATTTGTACAAATTAATTAAATCACTTTGAGACTGTTTATTTTTTCTAATGAATTATTTTACATGTTCATGCATGCATTAATTTTTTTTTTTTGCTATTCTATAACTATAACACTTTCAGTAATGACAAATCTATTTCCAGTGTTAACTTATACATGTATTACATACAGTGAAGTTGGACATTACATATGTTTACGGTAATATTTGAGTGATTTTAAAAAGATATTCTGTTAAATAAAATATTGTTGCATTGTTAAATTGTCATGGTAAATTATAAACTATCGTAAATTTTCTCGATCTAATGCGTCTGTAAGTGTTACAGTGGTGTATATATCACACTAAAATAATACATGCACATGCAATTGCTAATTCTAAATTGTTGATTTGTATTATACAAGTATTTATATTAATTAAGAGTTTCTCTGTTTACAATATGGATTCATTTTGAAAAATGTTTTCTTTCTCTATATACCGGTACTGTGGAATCATCATTGTTCGTGGGGGACCAATGTTTGTAGCTTTTGTGGGTATAACCCTTGCCCATAAATTGACATCCCCATGAACATATATACAAGCATCAATTTGTCTGACATTATCAAAATTATCCTAATTATACTACCAACGAAATTACGTCTACACGAACCAGGAAAATTTTTGGCATCCCACGAACATTGACCCCTACGTATAAAAAAGATTCCACAGAGGCAGAAATGATCCTGCCAGTGAATATTACGGTACTTCATTTCAAAACATTACAAACCGGATGAAATCAAATTTTTCACATGATAATTTCCTTACTTTTACATGTAAAAACTAGTTTTCCATGCACTATTAAAAGTCTTCAGATAATATAAGATATAGGAACAAAACATTCCATTTGTGCAATATTAATTTTGATGACATGCAATATTACATGCAAACATGCAGTATAAACTAAAGACTCTTAATTCCTGCATTTTTAAGTCTGTATAGCTTGCTCAGATTGGTGAATACTTGAGGTAGTTTCTGCATGGTTTGATCAGTGAATACAGTGCGGGATACAATTTCATTGAAGGATAATTTAGATTAGCCTATATTATAACCATGTGATAGTATATCATATCAGTTTTACCCAGAATGCACTGAAACGTTTGGTGCCATATTTCAGAGTCAGATAATTCTGACTGGAAGGAATTTCATTTTTCTAGTAACATACACAAATAAATGAATAATCAATACAAGTCAATATGATTGTTTCTTTTTAGGCAAAGAACATGCAATAGACTATTTGTAATAATGATAAAGGAAAAGATCGAGTAATTCCTAATGAAAACACTTCATGTAACATATATGACGAATCTGAATGTTGATCTTGACATATATATTTATATTTTTTAGATTTTCTGCAAAAATATATTTTAAATCACTCAAAACAAAATACCCGATTTATGAAAATATATGGTAAAAAAAATTATATTAAATTTGTACGAGTATTCATTTAAATAACTCAATAGAGGATATCTACTTGAAGTATTTTCCTAAAATCTTTCACTATGAAGAAAAAACCATATACAATTGACAGTCAAGTGACCAATACTTGAAAATGGTGTTGCTGGTGGGGAAAAGTGGGTGGAGCCTTATGAACTTGTTTTGCACGAATTGCCTCTAACTGAAGAATGATTCAATATTATAAATAACTGAACACAATTTAATGATCAGAGCTGAGATGCTGTGCAATTTGGAAACAAACATTGATAAAAATCAATACATGTGACAATCAAAATCAATGAGTAACTGATATGGATGTAACTTTTTATACATTTCTTAAACACCAGTAAATGAATACTGGTAATATATATGTTTGCAAAAACTGATCAATAAACCTTATTTAATTTAGCAGAATCAATACAGCAATACCTTTTAACAATTAAAAAACTAAGTACCTGCAGGTACCAATCAAAAAGTACAGTATCATTTTCTTTGAAACACACACATGATAGAAAATAATAATTGAATGTTGATATCCTAGCCAAACCTACCTGCTTTTCAAAGTCTTCATGATAAGCATCTGCTATTTCCCACTGTGTGACATTTGAGGCAAAAGTGGCTCTAGGGGGTGGTTCTGTGGCAGTACCACGCTCCTGTGCAAAAAAAAAAAACCCCAAACCATTTATACAAAAATCATGTCTTAATACTTTGTTTTTCTCGAAACCCATATGGTATTTTACCATTTGGTTGGTCAATTTGCAAGGTATTACAGATTAAATTCTATATTTATGAGGGAGCTAGTATTTGGAATTGATTGGTAGCTGAAGCAATATATATATATACCCTGTATGGATTGTTGTAAGTTTGGGAGGCTCGTTCACTGTAGTTGAACTGGTTGGTAAGTTTTTCTCCTTTGGCAGACGTCCCGGGACCTGGGGTAGTTGCCTCCTCCCTCTGCTCTCCTTCTTTTGCCTACATAATAAAATTGAATAATTTATCATATATACCGTAAATATTAAACACAAAGAATCTGTCATTATAACTTGAACAAAAAAAAAGTAAAAAAAAAAAAAATTCCCTTTCCAGTGCATCACTGCAAAGTAAGAATATATAGATATTTATCTTTGAGAATAAATGTGTCACGACAAAAATAGCAGCAGAAAGTGAATGTTTCCATTTACCAGCGATCACACTCTGTTAGATTTGTTTGCATCATTCATCGACAAAATTTTCAGCATGTTGTGTATAGAAAAACAAAGCTGTGTGTGTAAACAAGCTGCTTGTTTTTTGAAACCAATGCATTATCATCATCACATTTTTTTGCTTTTAGATTTCTTGGTCATTACTTATGGAAATATTATAAAAGATAAACATAAAAATTGATTTACGGACAAGAGAAAAGAATCAGTTGTATATTATTTTCCTATAGATTCAGAAAGTTTTTATACATATAAATAAAAAAAATAAAGAAATTATGATTTAGAGATTAACAATAAAAATAAATTCAGTCTTATGAAATCAAAAATATGAAAATATTCTATTGTAAAATACGCTAAAGAATTTGTAATGCACACCAAAAAAAAATATGAAAACCAATGAGAGTATATACTTATTTAAGAGGGATAAAAAGAAGCTCTCTGTGCTAAAAACTTTCAAGTGAAAAAGTGACATATATTGTCTGAAAAATAATAAAATACCGGCTCGGCTTCCTCGCCCTGCGTTGCTGAAGTCTGTGTGATACAAAATCTCTTATAATTCTAACCGAAATTATTTTACGGATTGAAATTTGTGTAAAATAAAAGCTTTATAAATTAAAGGTATATTTAGAACTTATAGTCAGCTGTGTGATACAAAATCTCTTATACATGTAGTTCTAACCCAAACTATCATTTATTTTGTGGATTGATTGATGTGTATAAAATGAGAGCATTATCAATCAAAGGTATATATATATATAGCAATTTATATGTATGCACTATTCTAATGTTATTGTTAAGGTATATTGGTTTTTTTGAGATCTGTTATAATACACTACCTCCTCCTTTCCCTCCTCTCCCTCGGCCGGAGCACCGCCAGCTGCAGGAGTTGTCTCCCCCCCTTCACTTCCTGCTACTTCACCACCTAATGGAGATGCCAAAAAAAAAAATGCAAAGTAAAGTAAGACCTTGAAATCAAACAACAGATTGATTTATTTGGCAGGGATCCTTAAACAAGTGGATGTGACATCTCTAGACAGAATTACATATGTACTAGTACTAGTCTAGCTAGTACCTGTACAATTTCAATTTTCAATGCTCAATTTGATCTTTCAAATTCCTATCCACTGGTACATTCGTACATTAAGTAAACAATGCATAAACTTATACATGTACTTACTCTCGGGGATTCCCAGTTTGGCCATCTGTCTCTTTGCCTCATCTGACTCCTTGTGAAGCATGTTGCCATCCAAGGCAAAATGGATGGCCAGTTGGTCAACATGGGAAGTCTGCTTATACTGTCGCTCCTGCAAATTGAATCACAGTCAGGTAAAACTTTATTCTTTGATTACCAGGATGTCTAACAATCTTGTATATCATATAATAAATAACTAATAGGATGTAAAGAGTATACTTTGTCAAAAATGTATGATACATTGGTACTCTTTATAAAATGCAAAAGTTACAATAACAATCAAACTGACATAATGCATGATCTTTCACAAACCTTGAAGCTGTATCTAACAATGTTCTGTGGAGCATGGGGGTTGTTTGCTGTCAGAATACGAGTAAATTCCTCTTTCAATTCCTGTTCAATAACAAGAAAAACCATAACAATTTGAAACTTGAAATGAGATAGCATAGAAGTTAAAGAATATCAATAATCAAGAAAAATTAACTGTAGAACAACAATATTGTATAAGAATAAAAAAAGAATGAAATTAAAAAATTCAGAATTGAGACATTCTTTTTAAAATATCACATAAAGCTTTAAAATTTATCTATTTAATATATACCATAACTTTAAGGGGTCCATAAAGCACAGAAATGTTTGACAAAATAAATTGATATTAATTTTCATCATCAAGAAATTCTATGGGCCTAATATATGGTAAACAGTTTAAATTCACCTGTTCATTAAGGTCCAACTGATCGTCAGGTTTCACAAGTGTTTTGGTCTGAAATGAAACAGGGTAAATTTCATAGATGACAGTAACAGCATGTTAAAGAATAGAAAAACAACAATGAATACCTTATATTTGATTTATTGTATTTTTGAAGAATCAATAATTTGAAAGTAAAATATTACAGATATGATTTTAAATATTATTATTACCAGGTGCACTGATGAATATTAATTCATATTTGCATTTTAATTACTGTAAACCAACTTTTATAGCTTCGCAAACGCATCATCATCATGAATATCATGAATATTTCTTGCCACGAACCAGCAGTTGTTGTATGGTTGTAATAACAACACAGGTCTGTATAAGCTTACTCGCAAAAATTAGTTGTCGAGAACCAGTTTGTGTCCAGCAAATCGCGAAATCATGTTTCTCAAATAAAAGTTGGTTTACAGTATCTTGAAAATAGCAGTGTGCGGACAGTGTGACTTACATTCATCCAGTCATCTCCATCCGTATCGCCCATATCTGTCATATCATCTCCATCCTGAGCAGGGAAATCAGACATTACATTACATCAACATATACAGTTATTGCAATTAACAGGAATACGTTTATACAGGATATATGAAAAATAAGAGAAAGTACATAATTAACAGGCCAAAAAACTGAAAAATTTACAATGAATTTTTAATATTTTGAACTGATATGGAATTAAAAATTTTAAAGAAAAAAATTTAAAGAAAAAATTGGTCCTTGTTATATTCAATTCATAACAGTTTACATATACATACCATTTAAGGAGGTATGGGACATGCACCTCTATTTTGTGATGCACTCACAGTCTTTCAAAATAACTTTTTTTAAAAATTCTGTTTTTAATAATTTTTGCATTTATTTGAAATTTTTAAAATGCTTTTTATGGTCGAAAGTTGTAAAATTGGAAAATGACAATTAATTAGGTATATTTTGAAATAAGATGGACTCTCATATTCGCATTGAAATCTCAAGGTGTCCCATTCAACCTTGAATTATCACAGCTTTACCTTTCCGCTCTTCCCTGTTGGTCTGGAAGTTTTCCCTTTCTGGGCCTATCATTAAATTTCAAAGACAATATAATTAAATGGGGGTACATGGGGGGAACACACTCACCTTGATCCTTGTTGCTCTCCTTCTTGACAGATCCCCCTACATTAAGATAAAGGAACCCTTTCATTTTATCTAACTTTCTAATGCTATTTCAGTTTAGTGTAGCAGATGCCAGTAATCTATATTTATTCTGCAATTTTTAAGTATATTAATAAGCATTTGGAGTTTCTAGAAGCCATTTTGCTGAGGATCAGCAAAGGGTTGGTAAAAATTCATGCAGATCAAATTAAGCCATTACAAGGTAATTGATGTTAGTATTAATCTAATCTACTATTGCTATACATAATTTAGTTACCATATATACATGTATATACGAGCTTAAAACAATATTTGTTAGAATGTTCAACTAGAGAGTAGAATATAACTATATGTTTTTAATTTAAAGTTATCAATGCAGATTACCCTTTATACATGTAATATTTGGATATTAAAATTTTTTCTATATAATGGCCTTTACAATTTGAGAATACAAAATTATATATTCAAGTACTGGTACTCTCTATGAACAAACTGTCCATTTTTAAGTTAAACATTCATGCTAAATTTGGTACGTTGCGTCAAAAAGAATTATAGGACAAAGATGTCATGACTTGTTTATATGCGGCTGCCACACTACAGCGTATAGCACTACCACGAAGTACTAACATATGAAAAAAAGGGCAAAGATGCTGATGAATGCATATGATGAATAGTTTTAGGAGAAATTTTATCAACTTTAAAGCCCACTCAAATACTGTGATATACTGTTTTTTCATAACTTTTCATAACCTGAGTGCATACATTATATTTTGCATTCATAGAATTTTAACATATGACTATCAAATGCTTATATAAGTTAGTCATAATATGTAAGTAATGCATGAGTTTAAGCACATTTTGTTCGCATTCCACAAAAATTGCGGCACATTAACAACCTGCTGAGAAATTGTATAGCAAAGGTATAACTTATGTCTGACATATTGAATGTACACCCTTCTTCTTTCAAGATTTTATGTTTAACAATAAATAACTGATTCCCATTATCAAACAAAGAAAATTTAAATTGTTATTAGAATTATTTAAAGCCATGCATGATGGTCTACATAAAGTTAAATGAACTTTTGTACAAATTAAGAAACTGACAGCCAGAGCTAGATCGAGGAATTACCTTATATACATGCATTTAAGGGTGATTCCCATTCAATTGATTATGAACACTCATTGTGTACTACAATCTAATCTACAACTAAAATTAAGTACTGGATACTCTAATTTTGTATTTTATTATTTTTTTTTGTTATGGCATGCAGGAGGGAAAGGGTTAGAGAGCAACAACAGGCAAGGTTAAGTATATTCAACATAAGCAATATATATTATTGTAAGTTGTATATACAAAGACAAGAAAGAAAGAAAATTGAACACTATACATAGAAAAGTATATATACATACTACAACTACATAAGATGTCCTTAAATACATATACAATATAATTGATATATTTAATTTCTTAATTGTTCAAGTAAATGCATTTATTGGTTAAATGCATTGGTATGAAAAAATAAGGAACATGATCTTAATTTGAATGAAGTTTAGTGCACGGCTACATGTTTTCCATTTGGAATTATATAGAATTTATTTGAACGATCAAAATCATTTGAAATTTTAGATTTACAAAATTTTAGGCTACAAAACTTTTTTGCTAACTTTGTCAACTTATGAATAACATTATTCTTTTTGAAAAATCTCTACACTCATTTCGATTATTATATTGCTGCATTTTATATTAAATCAAACCTGTTTAGACTTCGGCGCTGCCTTTGGTGGCATTTTTGCAGTGTTGTGATTCTGTTGATGCAAACTATCACACACCACTATGGCGGTATATCGTTTCTAAGGGAAACAACAAAGCGCGAGACTATCGAGTTACACGAGAGTTTGACATATTGGAGGATCTAATTGACGCTTAGTATTGTATTTTAAAATAAAATTGCATATTTTATTAATAACATCTAGAATTGATTTAACTATTTCAAGACTGCTTTAAAATAAAAGAATGTAAAACATATCAAATTTTAAAAATTTGAGTTTGACTTGTTTCAATTTTTAATTATCAACCTTTCCATTCCTGTGATTAGCAAGCATAAGGAAGAGACAGTTCGTCAGTTGCAAACAGCGGTGTCAAAAAATGACAACATTATCATGCAAACTGTAACCACAATATTGGTCGTCTTTTGTAATGGAAAACATGGAAGACAGTGGATTTGACAGTGATCATAAATCTAATCAAACAGAGTTACTAAACGTGAGTGAATTCACATAGAACAGAGCAGAGCCCTGGCATATGTTATTGTTTTGATCACTTTAACGATGTTAACAGTGACCAATCGCCCAAAATGGGTTATAATTGCTCGTTTGAGACATAATATCCCAAAATGGAGTATATGTTTTAACTGCTAATTTTTAAAAATATTAATCCGTATAGCTAACGTTCGTGCAATGGAAGAGCAGGGACGTATACTTTTTATATACGTCCCTGGAAAGAGCAACAATGTAGGTATTTAATTGAGACCAATCATATTAAAATTTATGTAAAATACAATGCAATTTTTTCATATGCTTCGAAGCTAGTATAGGGGACGAATTCTATCCTAAAACCAGGTCTGTAGGACATCTGTCATTTTAATGATGGAACATTCTATCTATTAAAGTCTGTCCCAAGATATTTATGCAACACATTTGGACAATTTTAAATAAAAATACACATACCGTGAAAAATGTGCAGTTGAAATCAATAAAAGAGAAAACATCTCTTGAATGAATATCTTCATTGGCATATTATCATTTTTCACTCTGAAAACTTCACAGGATCTAACATAAACAGATATCTTATGGAGATTTATAATTAATGGGAAATGTTGACATCTTTTCTCCAATCAGAAGTCACTCGTAATATCTTGCACAATATTTCAATGTTATTATCCAGGTACTTTCATGACTATTGCAATGCAAAACCCCATAGACTTTTTATTTTTAGCCGTGTATTAAAACCTGGTAAGCTGGGGGGGGGGGGGGGGGGGGGGGGGGGGGGGGGGGGGCGTTTCAAAAAAGAAATCTTGGGATTTTTACATACTTTTGAATGAACATTGTTTGAACCCTGTGGTATTTATAAATAGCATATAGTTTTAAAAAATGTGCTGCATAAATATCTTGAGATGGAGTATAATAACCCTAGCTACTGGGCCTGAAGTTCAGAGCATCGAAAACTTCACCAATTTATACTGCGATTTGGGATGAGACTTTATAAGCATACAATATCTTCATCAATATGTGATTATGTCTCAAATTTTTTTTAGAATGATGCAAAAATGCCTAATAAAACAATTTGTCTATCCAATTGCACTATTACCGGTATTTGGTTTTTACATCAGCAATGGCAGATTTTAGATACATGTACTTACCAAGTAATTTTACTTTAATTCTTTAATTCCTTTTTTTAATCAGCACTTATCAAGTGGATGTTGTAACTGCATAACTTCCAAGTGGTTCTTGTTGTTAAAAGTAGTCATGTGGTTTGTATCCTGCTGGAAAAGTGTTCACTCTTCCTATTGTACTAAAGACCCCTCCATTGTATTTATTTTCACAGGGTTGCAAACCAGAACATAATTTGCTCTAATATTTATAAATAATGTGGCAGTCATTAATAAAAATAATCCAAACTATTGACACTGATCAGAAGAGTCCCTTTTATTCACTTGTTTTTATAATTAATTTGTTATATAAAAAGGGACAGTTGACAAGTATTTTGGGACCTCATCCTTTATTTGTCTTATATGATATATGATGATGATAACTAGTTTTTTTTATATAAAAACAAATAATGTTAATCAATGTTTAGAGATAGATTGTTTTACAGATATAAAATTATTGTATTTTTTTCTCCTTGCTTTAATATCATGACCATTATATTTTCATAGTTTCTTTAATGTTTAAATTAAAAAAGGGTTCTCTCCAAAAATATTTATAAGAAGACAGCCTAGAGTTATGATAAAGTTTGATCTTGATAATTTTTTTTCTGGTAAGTGTATTAAGTACTTTTGAACGAAAGGAATACACAAACTTTAAACACATTTACGTGTTTTATAAAATTATATTCTAAATGCAAACCAACAATATATTTTGACTTACAATGCACAGTATTTAATATTATAAACAAGTGTTTCAAAGTCTTTTAGTTTTTTCCATTTAATTTTGATCTCAAAATTTTATTTTATTTTATGAATTATTATATATTAAGCAATAAATGTGTATAAATTGATATACAATTACAGTGTACTGATAATGTAATTCTGGCTATCTATTACAATGTACTAAATTCTAAGATCCTTTATTATTTTCTATTTGTTTTTAAATCTTTTCTTGTAGAGTCCTCAGAAAAATCCAGCAAATGGACTTGGAACCCCAAAGAAGAGCACAAACACCTATAGGAAATCTTACGATTTACAAATGAAAATAGGTACTGAATGTCTGGTTAGACAATGAATAGCTGCAGGTCTGTAGCTCTACGGGAAATTTATGTTGGCATGACTTTATTGATTCATCAAATAATATTTTGTTGTGTTTAGACATCTTATATTTTGGTGTGTTGAGGCATCTTATAGAAATTAAAAGTTATAATGCAAACACAGGTCATCAGTGATTATGGCAGTATGAACTGTGATTGCTGTACTGGTTATGTAGCTTGATGCTGTTACTTGATTTGATTTTGATTTGAACATATTTTTATTTTATTATGTAAATATATTACATAAATGGATTGGGCAGCAGGCATTGCCTATGTAAGCCTTTTCCATAAATGCTGACATGCTGTTACTTGTGTGATTGAATATGTCGGTGCAATGGAGCACTTCATTGAAAAGGCATTTTTTATTGATAATACTTACTTGAAGATAGCGTATTCAAGCTATTAAGCTATTGATATTTATTACAGACAAGCACAAAGAAAATGCTGCAAGGAGAGCTATAACAGCCCAACCAAAGAAATCCATACTTTCCAGAAATAGGTAGGGCCCACAAGAGAAATAGCTTGAAATTGAGCCAAAAAAATTTTAAATCTAAATGTAGCAAGCAGGGCATTTTTTTTAAAGAAAGAGTTATCTTATTTTCTTTAACAATTAAATAAAACAAATCTTGCCAACTTTGAAATCATTAAAATTCATGGGTGCTAATTTTCATGAATTGCAAGATTCATGCAGATTTGCAGGTTTATGAATAATGATCAGGTTTCATAATTTGTTGAGAACTAAAATTGATGTACAAGAGGTACCACATCTGTAGATAGAGTAATATATTATGAATTTAAATAATTCAAATTCTATGTAAAAAAGAAATACAATAGACTACATGTATATGACAGAATTTGATCATGATGATTGCTTGTATAATAAAACATCCTGATACATTTTATCCTTTGATAGTCAATAAAACTGATTTCTTTGAATTGAATTGAATTTACAGGTTGTCTGTTCCCCAGAAAAATGACATTAAACCTATGAATGAAGATAATCAGCCTCTTGTTGCTATAATGACCGATGAAAGGTATATGTGACTGTTTAATAGTGTTGCATGTAGATGTACAAGAAATTTATATTATTTCTGTTCTGCAAAACCCATATATACATATGGGTTAAGCAAGTTGATGTTATTGTCTCAGTAACTGGAGTTATGCTTTTATTAAAACAAAGATTTAGGAAACATTTTTTTTTTAATTAAAGAAATTTTCTGGAAACAGTTGCCACTTATAATGAATGTTTGAGTTTTATTTTTTTAGTGATGATGACTTTGAATTGCCTGTGATATCAAAAGCTGCTCAAAAGGAGATAAACCTGCAGTTGATCAAGGATGGCTATAACCTTGACCTTGAACCTGATGATGAGGACCTTGACCTCATTCCCCCAAGGCCAGTTCATGAACGATGTACGTGTTGCAATTACTACAACGGAAGTTGTGCAGTTCAGTAAAGGTGCTTACGAGATTTGAAATTAAAAATCCTTGAATGTATGGGTTAAATGTTCGGAGGTTATTAATTATGTAGAAATTGAAGAAAAGAAAAAAGTTCATGTATATGCTTTTTATTCTTGTTTCAAAATTGCATTTTCATTTTTTAAACCGCAAAGTAAATTTGCCATTTTTCATTTATTAAAATACACATTTTCCTATACATTTATATGATTTTACAATTATTGTGAAATGTTTAAAACCAATATTGCAGAATATTGTATATTTAGTCTTTAAGGTGTAATAGAAAAATATACCATATCTAACAGTGATTGATACAAGTTTGATTGATTAATTTATTTTATACAAATTTTACTTGAAATCAAATTTGTCAGTATTGCTTGCCTGGATTAAGTTAAATGCTTTGATTCAACAGCTTTGCATTGTAGCTTTTCATTCTGCCAGTCTTCATACATATTTATAAATTTTATTTGAATCCTATAAATCTTGGGATTTGTAATGGGTTTTTTGTTATATAAATAAATCTCCAGTTAAATTGCTATTTTGATTTTGATAGACAGTCATTTTGTATGTGTGTTATATGGTAATTGGGAAAGTGATTTGGATTGCTCATTCAGTCTCAAGTTATACATGTATTATATATTGGTATGTTTATTGTTCGGTTGTTGGAACCAAAGCCTAATACATGTAATTAATCTACGCATAATTGATACAAAATTGATATTAATTACAGATATTTTGTAGTTTCTTGTTACACCCTTAGTGTAATTGTAATGTCCCATAGATCTTAGAAATCCTATGTTACTGCCATTTAGCATAATTGATTATAATTCAAAATTATTTGTAAAAGTATTTTGTATTGCTTTCATTTTGTTGGTTATGTGTATCAATATTTTTTTTACAGCGTACATTCCATTCTACATTTGATTTTCTTCAGTTAGTTATAGTTCTATGTATGTTTTTGTTTTTTGGTATAGAATAGAATGATGTTTTTCATTTTTTCCAAGATCTGATTTTCTTTTTCATGTAGCAATTTTTTTTTATGGTACCTTACCCTCTCTTTTGAGTCAGACTGTGCAATTTTGATTTTTAACTTTATTAAATGGATGATTTAGGGTCTTCCACATCCCATGACTTTTTATAACCATATGTCAAAACATGGAGACTTAACTGAAATTATTCACTAGTATGTCAATGGAATTGTTTGTCTGGATTTGTAGCTAAGTGAGTAGGACACCAGGTCCTTGGGATCATGAAACAATTTTAGACTTCAGTCAAAATTTCAGTCAGTCATAAAATAATTATTTATCATGAAATGATGATTAAGATTTGTAATTAACAACGTTATATCAAGACACTTTTAATAGCATTTCAATTTTGTTACTGTTTTCAATCAAGAGACATTAAGACAGTGTACAACTTTTGACTAAGTCTAAGATTGCTTCATGATCCTGGGGCCAGACTACTGCCATAAAGATCTTTGGTTCGAATGAGTCAGGGACTTATTTGAAAAGTATGTTTTTAATCCAAAATTACTATTTTTATTGTCAATCGTACACATGCAAGGATGTCATATCTTTAAAGAATACCCAAGTTTGTGCTCATTTGAGATTATTTTCCAAAAGATACGGAGGACCCTTATTACAAGTACTTCCACACACTATTTACAGATATAACAAAATCTCCAGATGGAAAAGTGCCATGACTTTAATTTCATGAATATTTTTTTCGTTATTCATACATTCCATACAGCGAGAAAGGAAAGCATTTATTTTCATTGTGAAATTTTTAAGCATGTGATATACCACTATCAACATGCTACACTGTATTCCATATTTTCTTTGTATCTAGTGCTTTTTGAAAGCCTTTAAAGCATTTTCTCCATTCCACTTTTGAATAACTTAGAACATACTTAATACATGTACCGGTAGTTTGTTGAGAATGAGAATGTCAGACATATTACATGAATATCAAATATTTATATATATACCATGTATGATTAATTATTATGTGACTTATTCAATATTCATTCATTGTACATACAATGTTATTTATGGTAGAAATGAAAATTGCAATTATTTCATTGATTTATTGTCATGGAATAATGAAAATTTACAAAAAATACTTCTATGAACTATAATTTTAAAATTATAAAGTTTAGTTAGTTTCCAGGCTAAAGAGCAAAGTGGAGTAACTGTAAATGATGTTTACAAGAAAGAGATGCTGACAAGAGGGAATAGGTTTTTTTTTTATGTTGACGAGAGAAAATACCAAAGCATGAAAACAACGCATCATCAATACATGTATGTCATCAGCAGTTAATGTTGACAGCAAAAAAAAAAAAATCTACAGTGACTGATGATGTTTATCATAAGGGAGTTGTTGTTAAAGATTTTAAAAGCAAATAAACATTGCATCATGTATTTAAAATGGATGAAACAGAAAATTTGTTTTAAATGTTGTTGTTAACAGGGAGTGGTATATGCTATAGCTGTTGATAACAATGACAACTGGAACAATGCTATGAATGATGCCGACAAGGGAGTAGCTATTAATTTTGTTGACAACAGGAATGGTACTGACAATAGGGAGTACATGTACCAATATATGGTTTTGGTAAAGGTGTATCTGTTGTGTAGATTTTAATTGCAATAGGATTTTGTTAGTATAGGTGTTAAAAACCAATTCATTACGACAGTAAATGAAACAATTAATATAAAACAAGATATTTATATTTTTTCAGAATAACATAAGTAGCATGAGTAGACATATTTGTAAGGTCATCGAGAAATAAAATCTCCAAGGTTTGAACATTGGGAAGTAGATATCCACCAGCTGATCACCATATTTTCTCACTCAGGGCAAAAGATGTAGCCAATCGGCAAATCTTTAATCGGCGCACGTTACCTTAAGGTACATGTTCAATTCACTCGCCTGCTCTGCTTAATTTGATGATCCCTTACCTTTATACATAAATCCTATAAGTAAACTGTTATTTCGGTATTACCTTGGGGTATAGTATACATAGGAGAGATATAATTGCCAGACAGACCATCTAGTTTTAGAACCGTTCACGGTTAAAACCATGCATGTTTTATTGATAGGAACTAATTCAATGGGAAAATTAGTCAAAAGATCGGGCGATAAGAAGCGTATTAAGTCACTATCAGCGAAACATCTACACCAAGTACTGTGGGCAACCATGTAAATGTTTTTGTATCCGGGTTGACGGCGGTAGATGAAACTATTTGAAATTTTAAAGAGGGCTGTATGGTCGTGGCCATTTTAAAGCTATTTTTACCTCCTTTAGACGAAGAGCTCTGTATTGAGATATAGGAAAATGGTAATATTTTTAAAGCTTAAATATTTGATTTTCTTTCTTTACTAATTAAGTAATAGATTGTGGCCCAAAATACCGATATTATAAGAGTTGAAGGTAGATCTGACTGGTAATTTCTTCACCACCCAGCCCCCTTAAATAGGCTTAAACGACTTTTACGTCGTTAATTTGTGTTAATATGTTTCAGTTTTTACAAAGTAGGAACGGAATCTACTTTTGCTGATGTCTAATAATAACTCAGTTGGATTCTAAGTTACTTAAGTTCTCCTGATTCCCGGAATTTCCAATGATTATTCATCGTTCGTTTATCGTCCGAGTTCTCCGCAATGGTCGCGTCTTTTCTATTATCCAGAGAACTAAGTAAATATGTCAGCTGAATGTAAATGCTAGGTCAAGCCTTTAAAACACACGACAAAATGAGGAGTATTTGTATAGCCCTGACAAGAAAATTGTTTTTGATGTTTCACTATTATGAATTATTCATAATTTTTAAAGCTCGCAGACAGTTAAGAGAGCTGTATTACATGTTATATTGTCAATGTCTTAGTGTCATGCAGACTTTGTGAGATAAATCCCGATTTGATGCATATGTCGGTAAACAACAGACCTTTTGAAAGGAAATTTTTAAACAATGACCCCTTTATCAATGTATTAGACAAAAAAAAAAAAAATAAAAAATAAAATAAGGTAACTTGGAAAACTGTACTGGTACTGGACCAGTTTTCGGCTAAAATTTACGGGTTTTTTCATTGTATTTTATTTATATCTGAATATTTCTGCATAAAATTTGACAGGGTAAATGGTTGACTCCTTATATTTCTTACTGTTAAGTTATTTTAATATATAAAACATTGTATACACCCGTTTTTGCTGATTTATGACGAATCATTGGACCAGTTATCGACTACGTGATTATATCGTGCTAATTGTACGTAAATTCCAACATTAAAGTTGGAAATTCCAAGATTAAGGATGATTTTTAATTTCCAACTTTAAAGTTGGAGGTTTGAAATTCCAAATTTTAACTTTATATCGGATAAACGTGTTCTAAATACCCGAACTCGTGATTTAGCCGATAACTAGTCGAGAACCAGGATATGTAAACAAATAAATATAAAATTAGTATTTCCAATCGAACACTCTCTTTGATTTGACTAAACTTTTATTCTCTTATATTAGACGTCAATACACGACTGAAAAAATGTCAGAACCTACTTGTACCAAATGCAAACTCTTATTTTGTGATGGCCCGACAAAACTAATCCGAATTTGCTCGACTGTGCTATTGCTACAGTACAGACAACGCGGATCCCGTATTTAGCCGCTCTCCCCCCGCGGTTATTGAATCCTTTCCGCGTTACACCATCGCAGTTAATTCATCGCAATCCTCGCTGCAGCCATGTTTAAACCGCGGCGGTGTGACCTACCGTTAAAAGAGGTGATCGTTAATTTTCACATGTACGCTGTTACACAATAACTTAAAGACGACCACCTAACATTGAGTCATTCTTTACTGACTATGTCCGATGTATTACTTTCATTTCAAATAAAATGACCACGTATTTAATGCACGTTTTCGTTTGTTTGGTTTTTTGGGAGGGTGTGTGTGTGTGGGGGGGGGGGGGGGGGGGGGTGAGTGTGTGGGTTATTTCCGACTCCAAGTATGTTTTTATTCCATATCAATGTGTAGCATGTTTTACGGCACAGTCTCTCGATGCCCAAGACAGTTAACCTGGCAAGCTGGTATGAATATTGCATTCTGTAGCCAGAAAATTGAAGAAGGATTGATTGCTTTCAGCTTCTTATATTAAAAATCTGGTTTTTCTCCCATTATATAATAATGGAATGAAAAACACCGAACAGAAATTTTAGCTACATTGTATCTGTTGAAAGCGGGTAATGTTTCTTCCCAAAAGGGAATGTAAGCCATTATGAACACGTTCCGTTTTAAATGTAACAAAACCTCTCACACTGACTGAAGATTTTGAATGATGTTTGACTTGCAGTGGAAAAAATGGAAAAAAAAATACATTTAGAGTTTTCAGTTCGTTGTTGATGCCGAATATAGTCGTAATATATCAACTGTGGCTTACTCGAATTTTATCATTGCTTCTTATACTGGTATCAACCCAGAACGTGCATTTAAATCAATCAAATTATATTCCTTGCTGGGCGTGATATACACGTACTAGTTGCATAAATATTTATTAATGTTTATTATTACATGGTAAACATTTCAGTAATAATTTTAAACATATACACTGTACAGTCTTCACTGTGACCTGTCTCTCCTTGGTACAAAACTAGAATATCAGTGCATATTTTTGAAATAGTATATAAACTCTATACCATATACATGTACTTTTATATTTTGCATAATTATAGTCCGATTCTAATGTGAAATCGTCTTGGAAACACGTTAAATATTTTTTCACAAATTCTCCAATGCCAGCGGTTCTCTGTGAAGTGTTGTTTGTAAATTGTATATACTGTACACACTGTATCTGTCATCAATCGGGGGTGTATATACAGTACTGTATACATGGAAATATTTGCCCCTGTTTTATTTTCGCCCCTTCTGCCCTTGTTGACCTGGGAAATTCGAAACAAAATTGGAATAAAAGTTTTAATTAAATAGAGTTTCTATATATTTCTAACTGTGTCAGGGCGAATTCAAGACGGGGCGAAACCGTTTGCAAGTGTAGAAGCACGAAATAAAAACACGGGGCGAAAATAACCCTGTATACAGTTCATGCCTCACCAGGCCAATATGTAAAATATAATTCCCTAATGTAACATGATATATAAATTAAGTTCTATCGTATGCAGTTCCAAAGAAATAAAAGTACTGACGTATCATCTGTGTCTTCTGTGTCGATCAAGGATTTTAACTTTTGGTTAAAACTTTTGTGGTTTCATCACTATTCGAGAGAATCAATTTTTATGGACTTAGCGTAATTCACAGTCTTAAGGATACTAATACTTAAATTCGTGGCCAGTGATTCAATCGATACAAAATGTTATTAGATATTGTAAAGTTCGATGAATATTTGATTTTGTTTTCAACTGAACACCGAAATAAACGAAAATTGGATTCAACGAATATTAATAAAACCAAAGAATTGCTAACCTTTAGAATGTAATGGGCCATGTTTCAAGAGGGATTTTTAATTATAAACGACATTTTTTAATTAAACTATTTTAAAGTCGATAAAAGTCATTTGTACATCCTTTTACGTTGAATGTTTTGTTGAAAATGTCTACATTTTGGTAAAATAGAGATCACAGTTCACGTGGTTATTTGACTATTCACCGTCGTTTCAATATCGAAAAAAAATCATCAAATTGTCAACTCCGTGAAATGAAAGCCTCTGTGGTATTTTCAATAGGTATTTATTTTTGACGTTTAAGGTAATAGTTAAATTGTTCATAAAACGACTAACATAAATATTCTCTCTCTCTCTCTCTCTCTCTCTCTCTCTCTCTCTCTCTCTCTCTCTCTCTCTCTCTCTCTCTCTCTCTCTCCACACATACATACACAAAATATGATGGTGGATTAGAAGAATACATACACGTACTAATGATTTATTTCTGAATTGCTATGTACATATTTTTGTATAAACACTCTTTACCCTCGTCAACATTTTATGGCCATAAATTACATACATGTACATGTATAATTATACAATTCATTCTAAACTCTAATATTTTTGCAACGATAACAAATCGTTGATCATTTATAAACTAATTACCTCTTCAAGGTGAAAGATTAATTAGTTGTTCGCCTTCAGTCTTTCAACTAATAGCTGACGACTATTTAGCAATGCCAATATAGATAAGTGATATATAAGGATAATTCATTTACAACCATTTCCTCCTTCTATCTCATAGACACACCGCCTCGAATGACATGGCAGTTTTATAGACAAGTTTTACGGTTTTGTATCCTGTTTCTATGAATCGTTGGCAAATTGCGCAATTTTCTCTTTTCTCTTAGGATTTATGAGGAAAAGCTAGGAATATGAGCTAAAATGTCCATTTAAAAAGATGTAAATATTGAAAATCAATGTGTATAACAAGTTAATAAAGTTAATGTGTTTACAATGTTCATGTTAATGTTTCTAATTTCATTTCCTCTCCCTGATGTTTGCGATTTCTCGAGATGAAACGTCACGACATAGATCTCAACTCGGTGAAAGAAGATCTCAAAGATCTCGAATTCCTGTCTTTGAAATCCACCAGTTTCATAACTGAAAGTTTTTGAAAATATTTCTTTATGGCCAATCTGAATTTTTTGCCAATGAGCAGATACAAATAAAAGTTGCAGGCGTAGTGGCTCATTCCAAGATCGTAGATAATTTCCTGGGTCAACATGAAATTCAAATGACGTTGCCACGTGACGTCATTAGATATATTGTCGATAGCACTTACATCACCAAATGGGAATCTCTCATTCAAAGAGTAGACGATACTCACTGGTATTGTCGTGAATATAAGGACAAATGAAACGACCAAAAGCATTTTGGTTGTGACGGTTTTTTGTTTTGGTGGCATCGGTCCGTACAGTTCCTGCGCTCTTCGAGACGAGTTTCTCATGGTGACGACCAGTAGAATATTGAACAGCAGGATCAGGACGGGGACAAACATGAACATGACACACTCCGTCACCCAGGTCCATTTCTCAGAAAGATACACGAACTCCAGCCTGTTGACACATTTTTCTAGGTGATAGTCATAATGCCAAAAATAGATCTGAATTCCGGCGACTCCAAGAGATATGGCGACAAGCGTGAGAATGACACAGACAGCTCTCTTTATGTTGCAGTATATCCTCCTCTTGAACGGAAATCGAATTGATATAAAGCGCTCAACGGTGAACGCTAGCGTAAGCAGGGGAGATAAATATTGTACAGAAAGATACATACACGGGAACAGTTGGCAGATTGTGGGAAATTCGAGGACTTTCACTTTCCAGTAAAGTGTCAAATCGTACATGAGGGACATTATCAGAAACAAAACATCAGATGCGGCCAGGGCCGCAAGGTAGCATCCCGAGGAGTGCAGCATGGGTTTTTGAAGCCATAAAATACAAGCTAAAATATTTCCAGGAAATCCAAAAGCATACAGAATAGTCTTAATGACTTTGGGGATGAGGAACTTTTCTGGAATATATTTTTCGTAAAAGAGGTTTAGGTCAAATTCGGTCTCTGTGATATTCTCTGTGCTTGAAGTTATTCCATGGGAAAAGTTCATCATAGAATCCATCTGTAATAGAACAGAAAAAGATTACCTATATTAAAATGTCAAAAGATGTACTACATGGTCTTTTACAGAAATTGGCCTTTTTTGAGTGATATACATAATAAGACAACCAATGCAAAAATTTGTTTTAAAAAAATACCAAATGCTTACCGTTCTGTAATCATGAGCATATGAAATATACACATAAACTTTATGTAAGTTTATTTTGCAGAATGCGTAGGAGCAATTATGTCTCCTGACAAAAATAACACTAATGTTTTATAGAATTCGGTTATCAGATCACTCTTTCTATCGGATGGGTGGAATTGATGTTTACGCGCCACTTTAATTGACATTCTAACTTATTCCGTTAAAATGTTAAAAAAAGCTTTCAGAGGACCTGGGGGAACAAATTTTACTTTCCATAAAATTTGTTTGGCGAACTAAAATATCAATTTTGTCAGTATTTTCAACAATAAAAGCAAGATTAATCAGAATATAATTCAAATTTTTAGTTATTTCTTTACATGTATGGAATATATTATATAAAGGGCGTTTACGCCCCCTTGGGAGTTGGCAGATTTACATACGATACGGAAGGGGGGGGGGGGGGGTGTGTGTTGGTAGGGGGTGTGTGGTTGCAAATTAAGAACTTACTGCATATATATATTTTGTCCTCAATTTTATTGATCGTGGAAAATGCCACTAATTGGTGATAGAAACTGGCCATGAACAAAGTAAAAAAATGATCAGGATTGAACCATCTCCGCAAGTGATTAGCTGAGGCAGCCATTGTGAACAATTTTACTTTGTCCAATAATTGGAATCAGGCACAGTATGTCTTCAACGAAAAGAATTCGGCAACGATCTGAAATTTGACTTCAAAGGCTTACACTATTTATAGTATAAAATGTGTGTGTGATTCCTTTCCGATACGAATAGCTTAAGTATCATGTAGACAGAGGGGGAAACCCGTTTTTATAATGTAAAAACTAATAGGTCCCCTTTTTAGTGTAATGTGTTTATCATTGCAACGGGGCTGATTAAGACATTATTCAACGGGTTGCATGTTTAGAATGCATTACGACGACAACTACATGTATCACATAATGTCTTGTGCTCCGAAAAAAGTGATTGACAAAGAAAATGAATGAGTGAAGAAGCAACTTCCTTATTAATGGGTTATGTAATTGTCTGACAAGAAATGAGTTCGAGTTATCGACTAGGCAATCACTACATTCCAGGCAGAATGATTGAAATAGTTTCTGTCTTCAAGTGCAGTAATATATCACTGCTCTCTCTCTCTCTCTCTCTCTCTCTCTCTCTCTCTCTCTCTCTCTCTCTCTCTCTCATGGTTTACAGTTGTACTCTCTAAACAACATGCAGACGTATCTTTAATGGAATACGGTTGAATAAATATTTCCGAATTGAAAATAATTTACTCCATTTATAGGAAGTCAATTTGTTATCATCCCGACATTTCTTTGGCAACTTCCCCTCCCAAAACTCTCTAAATTAGATTGTAAACATATAATATAACAGTGGAACCGAGCTATTTCCGACTTAGCGGTCTTTGCTTTGGTGGATTCTGCGACGTATCCACCGAACGTTAACTCCCTGACCTCACTCATTCCACGAGGATATTGTTTGAAGCAACCCATTAATCTGTTTACCTTTCTCAGATTAACCTGATATCAATCTAAATCATGGACAGCTTTCATTAATTTGCTTTTCGTTATATTTTTTGCATTTTTTTATGTGATTGATTGTGGTCCGCTTTGGTTGGATGGAACTGATTTCTCAAAGTTTTAATATTGGTGTGCAAATATCCACACATGTATTCACAATTATCTAAGTCCACCTTAAATTTTTTTTATTTCATTAAGATACATGTAGATCGATCAGTGATGAATAAATCTCTCAATCAATAAATGATTTTACTGTTTATGTAATTTGTTAAAATTATCAACTGTCTGGAATTTTTAAAAATAAGTCAATAAGTTTGATTACGTACTACATAATTCAGGTACATAAAAATTGCAATAGAGATAAAATGAAGACAATCATTATCTTTCTAACAGAAAAAAATGTCCATATTGTATACCATAATGCGATCAAAAAGAAAAAAAAAAAGAAAATTCATTGATTTCAAGGACATAGAGTTTTTGACGGAAATTACCACAATGCTGTAATGTTGTAGTGTATGGAAAACCAAAACATCAATGGTCACTGACCATCCGGTACGGATATAAGTAGATATCAAGATAATGGATAGTGTCACAGCTACATGTATCAACAAATGCGTGCTTCTCTGTCTCTGTCTCTCATCCTCTCTCTCTCTCTCCTTCTCTCTCTCTCTCTCTCTCTCTCTCTCTCTCTCTCTCTCTCTCTCTCTCTCTCTCTCTCTCTCTCTCTGAGAAATTGAAGGTAGATGGAAGATGAAGCCGAACCCTAAATAAATTTTGACAGCCCGACATATTTCTGTAGACAGTGAGTAACAAACCTAATAAGTGTTTTATTTTGTCGAGGAGCTAACTTTTTGTATGTTTGATACTAGTATTATATTGGAAAAAGAAATGAAATGAAAAAGACATTACAGCCGCCATATTGTCGTTTATAATAAAAAGATATAGATGGTAATCACGTGACGTGTTGTATCCAATGACGTTGCATCATTTAATATTGTCCGATGCAAAATAAAGTTTGATAGAATCTTTGCAAGTTTGAAGAATTATCTTGACGTCAATGTAGATACATGTATGTATTGACAGGATGGTATTCGTTTGTTTTATTAAAGAAAACTCAACCGAATAGCCTTTTTTCAGTAATGTCGTACTAAGCATTGGGCTTTCGAAAACGTTTTCAAAATACTTCAGAATGATTCGATTGTCGTTTGAACGCGATTGAAAAATTGCGTCAAAAGAAGTCTAAAATAGAGTAGTGGTGTTCTATTTAATATGAAATACGGTTCATTATTCATAATTTAAAATTGAAAAGGTGTTGCACAATAGGAGAAAAAACTTCTTAGTAGTTGTGCGAGTATGTTTTTAATCCTTTTGTAATATATACGTATACAATAAAAACCAAACACATACCGGTTTTCAGGGATAAAAGTGCGTATATGTGAAATGTTAAAACAAAAAATGATTCAAACAATAAATAAAATCCACGCTCCAAATTGTTTTCGTGACTGGATGGTTGCAAAATGTTTTAGAAGTCTTCTACCTAATGGACCCAGCCACTGAACTGGGGGTGACCGTAATGTCATATGTACGTCTGCTTCAGAAGCAGAACCTCGGGCCGCGCGCCTCGTCTGCGCATGAGAATCTTTTGTATATTACTTTTTCTTTAAGTTTCAAAACACAGATGCCGTAGGTTTGATCCCTTAGCAAATTATCACATATTTTGAATGCGGTCCAAATACAATGTGTTTTTGTGATGGAGGGTTTAAGGAGGTCAGGGACGAGAATAGTTCTGTAATAAGATTTTGTCTTGCATGATCCTTTTTCAATCCTAATCTTAAACTCTGGCTTATGTTTAATTCTGATTTCTGATATTTAGAAATTTAGAGAAATGGCAAGATAATGCGTTTATGTCATGTTAAAAAAAAAACAAAGAATGATAAATATTTTTTTAACAAAAGAACACTCAAGAGTATATTTCGCACAATCAATAAAAAAGGTTAAGAGGAAATTTGAAAAAAAAAATCTAGCCATGCAAGCAGTACTTATGCCGACATTTTCCCTCCCTTTATGATGAATATCGCAAAATTTTGAGCAAATATTATGGACTTTTAAAGTCTACAGAATGTTTCATACCGTTTTACATTTTTCACATTTATAGTGGGATTAACGAGAATGTGTTTTATGCAGTTCAGGCTAATGACAGGAAACAGCCCATTAATAGGCATAGGAACATAGAGACTTTCTAATCTTGGATTAATACGCACCTGCACTTTTGAATCTCCTCACAAAAAGTGCTTAAAGATGTCAAATGTGTTTTTTTTTAACTGACGAGTAATTATATGAATGAAAAATGTTTTAAATAAGATTAAACTAACAAGATAAAAAAAAAAATGCATCAACTATTTTTATCGCCAAGTTAAAAAAAATCATTGATGAATAAAATCAACATCAAGTATTACCGTAAACATTGATAAACAAGGTTCACAAGATAGAATGATAAATTTTTTCAATATATTGTTTAACATTGCACTTTTAATTTTGTTTTCAATTCAGCAGGGGTAAATGTAAGAAGTGGCTTGTTATTTCGGAGCACAGATAAAAGCGGATGTTAACGAGAAAATAAATCGTCATTTTGTATCGCTTATCGAATATGAAAAAAATATAAAAAAAAAAAAAAAAGAGCAACATCAGCTGATAAATTTTCTCCCCCACTCCACCGAGTTACTTTTTTTTTGGTTAAAGTACAACACATTTAATTATCTGGGTTTTCTGTTGAATTAACTAACACGCTAAAGTGTAGTTTATTGCGAGATTGAATTCCTGCGCGAGCAATTTCATTCAAACTGAATATCACAAAATATTGACCTGGTTTAGGTTTCTACCGGAAGAGAGTTATATGTAGTTTAAATTTGCCATTTCTTAATAGCCTTTCTTGCATTTATTTTGTTTTGTTTTTTGCTATTTCCAAATCTATAAAGCGCAAATACAATGCTCAGAGATATTATGATTCAATATTCAGGTTCTTTTACCATCTTATATCTAATCTAATGAGAAGGCACCTAGTTATGTAATCCTACTAACTATGTGCTTTCAAAATTTTCTCACTATTCATTTTTAAATTTAATTTTGAAAAAAAAATATAACGGAACGGGTTTTACCTGAAACAATCTTTTACGCATAACTTGTCTCTTGCATTTACTAGTACTTGCAATTTTATTCTAGTACATGTTGTTTTATGCAAGTGTAATTATGTTTGTGTAATACTACCTATGTTCATTGGATATCTGAATATATACTTTATACATGTTCTTTTTCCGTCCTTATGCTATTGTAACATGGAACGTGTAAACTATCAATAAATATTTCAAAACACGTATTTATGTGTAATAATGATTATCCTGAAAATAACACCAACAAAATTCCACAAACGACCAGAGGTTTATTGTTTAATGTTTACGTACAACCATTTTAAAATTATTTCAGCTTCGTGTAACATTATGACAGCTTTATATAGATCCCTAAATTCCAGAATACAAAGTGATGATGAGGAAGATGAAGTCACATTACGTTCGTGTTATCTCCATCTCGCAATAAAGCTGTTCAAATATCCAGCGTCTTTCCTTGAATTAACGTAGCAAGCTTATTGCATCCATTGTATTACAGCTTTCCTTTCGTCTAGTGGAGACAAGATTGGCGAATTAATTACATTAGGCGAACGATGTTCTTTTTTAGATTTATAGTGGACCACTGTATCATCCTTTCAATAATCCTCCATTTGAATAATATTACCCCTCATAAAAACTGCCTGCAATTGACATTCTCAGAGAAAGACTGTGCACAATCTTTCTCGGCTTTAAGTACGATTAATTTTTTTCCCCTGAGAGGCCCTTGACGGTTGCATGGAACGAGTTTAAGAAGTCTTAAAGTCGTTCACTCGCTGACAATATTTAATTGATACCCGCAAGAGAGAACTTGCGACCCCCACCCTCCCCCTCCCCAAAGTCCCGGAGGTGACAGTAAAACACTCAGCACTGATCGAACCTCGAAGAGAATGAACTGTTACATTTTGCTCGATATTCCATATGGGTTTCTTTGTCAATAAAATGCGATGGTTTTTGTACTTTCGACAAAGTGATGGAAAAATTGCAAATTAAACCCCGAGCTTCGACAGGGAAATAACGAGATTTACCGAATGAGGAATGCCCATGCATGTATTGCATAACAATTAGAACACACTCAGAACAGATCAACCCCGTGTGAAATTTATTTCCTAATTCATGAAAAATAGACAGACTTACTGTATAGATTGATTAAATTTGCTCCGTTTAATACTTCAGCGGCAAGCATTGAAATCTCAAAAAAAAAAAAATAATAATTAAAAAATATCTTCAATCACTCTTGATTTAGAAAGATGAGTAGATTTTCAAACTTTTATTAAATCTTTATTTATTTTTTTTATCTTTATTTCAAGTAGTTTACTTAAGTTATTTTTTCATTGGTTTTTCGTCTTGTTATGTCAGTTTAAAAAAAAGCTTATAATGTATTTTGGGATCTATGACATGAAGGAACAAAGTTGTCATAAACGTAATTAAATTTCACGTCAAACATGTTTGTTTTTGATAAAAATCTGGAATTCGGATATCAAAAAGGGGTTAATTAGTTGGATCGCAGAGAATTATCATAGATCTGCCTAGATCTGTTGAGTGCATCTTAATTAATGTGTAAAATAAACTATGCTTTTGTGTCCGTGTTTCGATATATAATCTCTACAGATCAAATAGATACACCCAGATTTCTGCTTCAGGATAAAATTCATATCAGATCCCACGTTTCGCCGTAAACAACCGACATTCTAACCACAACAGAACATTTCTCCGGTACAAATCTCAAAAAGCTTTCCTCGAGTCAACTTAAAGAGAGCAAAGGAAGACAGATAGTGGACTAGGCTTTTATGCCATTTAGTCTAGTTCCTAGACTTTTTGCTCATACATGTAAGGTGCGCGCTTTCCATTTGACGAATGAAACGAAACTAGACCTACAATTCATTTTGACAAAAATGTCAACGGCACCGACTTTGATAAAAATGGTTTTGGTTTGATACGCAAGAATTCTCAACCAGGAATGTCCTTTAATGTTAAATATCACAAAGAAAAGGTCGCCTTTTTTATTTAAAATAAAGATAACGACAGATAACAGGTGGACTTTTCTTCTTCCGCATGGGACAATTTCCAGAATACACTTTAAAATAAATATAAGAGATTCTAAATGTCTGATGGTGGGATAAAAGGGAAAAAAGTTCTGAAATTATTGATTATTTTTGAAGATTTTTCATCGCTTTTTAAACTGCAAAATTAGGAATAAATATAAATAGGTATCTGTTTTGGGATATTGGCATGAATAGCAACATAATTAACGCCTTTTTAAAATTCTACAAGACTCCATGCGTCAAGGTCAAATACTAAATAAAAAATCAAGTGCTATAGTAATGAAATGGTTTAGCAAAAAAGGAAAAAAGTCATGTCACAGAAAATAAATGCAAATAAGAATTCAGACGACTAGTTCAGTGTTCAATTTTGAAGCGTCCATTTAAAACAAACAGTTCTGGATACGGACGGTGGGCAAAACACGACTCAATCCTAACAGATCGTTACGAAAGTACAGTAATGACAGCTGAAGAAGCTGATTCTGTGGTTACGGGTTCAAATCTCACTGTTGAACATAAAGGTCTGTTCTTCCGGAAAACAAGTAATTTTTTTTCCTATGAGCGTGCATGGACATATCTTTATGGTAAAATGTTGATTATGCAAAACAAAGAAAGTGATTGACATTATATTTGGTTGATAAGAGAAATCATATTTATAGGACATAAACCAAACAAACTAATCCAAACTTTAGAATTTTGTGAATTAATTTTTTTATACGTAACTACGTTTCTACGTGAAAACTAATTTTTATTACAAACAGTGCTTAACATTAAATAATTTGATAATGTATTATTTTATTTGTAAATGCACTTTGGTAATACTTTCATAACGATATAATTCTTTGCCCTTATTTTGTATCGTAATAAAAACAAACTGTTTTCAAGTACTTTGGTTCGAGTTTTTGACAAAGAGGTTAATCCACATTACATCATTAACAAGGTCTGGATGTAAAAGCCTTTGATTCAAAGAAAACCAAAAGGCCACTTCCCGGATCAACTTTTAGATTGTCTGGAGCTCATCGGCAAGGTTTCATTTAACTAGCGCAGGCGCAGGCTGTTCGCAACGTGAGCTTCGATCCCTCCGGTAGCTGATTTTTTTGATCGGATTTTCATACATTTTTGATAATTACTACAAGTATCGGTTCTTAATTCGGAAACCGATGTAAGGCTATTAATATTTTCATCTTACCTGTCCATTTCACAAAACATGTGGTTGCATATCTTATTTTATAATTTTACCCCCAATATCACCTAGTTGTAATTGCCAGACGGATTACATTGGAGATTATTTTCCTTAAAACAAACGACCGAATTGCTTTACTCTAAAAAATGTTGCTAATACAACTACTGATGAGATCACTAGTGATGAAGTAATGAAACGATTGAATATGATTTTTATGTAAAACATAATTCTTAAAGAGTATTATTTCCATCCGTAAGACAATGAGGTTCTCTGCAAGTGTAACTTGAATGTAATCATACACTCGACCGAATTCCAGTATCAGAGGATATTGGGTATTATCCTAATTACACGCATATTACAGATTGACAGCATTCATGCTGTTTTGTATGTAAAAAGTACAGAACTTGCCATAAGACTCAATATAGTGATCACGATAATCGAAATTCAACACCAATTATCTCACAGCTGTGTTGTGAAATTTCCATTTGATAATTACGACGAGTATCATACTAGTAATCAAAATCAGACGATGAAAGTAATATGCATTTACTTGAAAGAATGGAATATTTTGATTAATTGTACTTAGTTTTTTCAGGAAAACGATTCGTGTTAGCCATGTCACAAAAAAAGATAATTGTCAGGGTTGACAAATAAAATAAAAGACATCCAGATATTTCCGTCGGCTCGGAGGGGGGGGGGGGGGGGGGGAGGGGGGTTATATTTCAGGGGAGGGGTCTGGGGTAGTTGTAGGACCCAAATATCTCTAGGTTGGAGTCCTAATGGGGTACAGGGACATAGGCTCCAAACAAGTTCCTCCTGCATGTTGGAGATTTTTAAAACTCATATATTCTTGGAATAAAATGTAACCTGTTCTTTATAAATTCTGGACTCTGGATCGTGACGTATCAATATTCGGACAGTAGTGGAAATTTATCTTTCATTAAATGTTTAATTACCATAGCAAGAAACTTCTAAATACTTTAAAACGTGTGTATACTAGGGTGATTATGGGGTCTGATTTATCAGCATTATTAGGTTGTGATCATTTCTCTGAAAACTTAGAAATATTTCACATCCGAGTTTGTCTCATCGCTTCTGGTCTTTCAAAAATAAAACGTATTAATTTTCTGTCAATTGACGGCAGCGGTTTTTTACATTGAAAACAAAACACATCTCCTTTAATTTGGTATTTAAAAGAATACAAAAGAAAATAAAGTGTAGCTGTGACAGCTTTTGTTAATGTAGAATGTTTAAAGTTTTTTTTTTACATCGACGATTAAAGACACAAATTTTCAATTGATACTGTATCTTTAATTTTTCTACCCAAAGAAATTTTATATTCAATTGATGATTCACAATAACAAAAAAAAAGAGATTTTTGAATAATTCACTCTAATATTTCTTTTGGATTTTTTAAAATCAAAATATCATCACACTTTTTTTTAAATGTAAACTTATCTTTTGAAAAATTAAGAAAGAAAGGGGGTTATGCTCTAAGCAAATCCACGAGCTAAAGAGTTTTTATTTTGATCATCAACTTCTATCAATCAGATAAAATATTCATAACAAAACCAAGCGACTTTACAGTGTCTCAACTTGATCGCACGTCTCTAAGAACTTCGCAAATTGTTGGAATAATTTCAATTGGTAAACAGCATAAACCAGTGCTTCACGTCCATCAGACATCCGGTGTTGTTATTTTTTTTCGCAGTTGTAAAAGGCAAGGATTATGATTGATGTTCAAACAACAAAAGCAATCGTCAAACGTATTTTGTCCATAATTCTTGATAGATATACATGGTCGTGAAACAAATGCAATATTTCAATCAGAGGACACGCACTTTGTTATCTGTATACTAAACGTACATTAGTAAATACAGACAAGCATTGTCACGTGATTGTCTGTTAACACGTGATTTAGTGATTTGAGTCTAAAATTACATCGTCCTTGGAGAAGATGAAAGAAAATGAGGGAATTACAGAAAAAAGAGATATAAAAAACAAAACATCACTCCCTTTTGTCACCTGCAACAAAACATTATCTTTCTGTTTTCATAACCGCAAAGCCGATTGACAGATACCTATCATTCTTTGTCGCAATCACACCGAGACGGTAAGGGTAAGTACTCTTGGTTTGGTCTGAGTTGTTGTGTTAAATACAATTATAAAGATAAGATACTCCTTATGAACGCCAAAATCGACCTCCATATGATATGAAAGTCAATTAAAAAAAAAAAACAGCAGCGATTACATTGTTATATTTTGTTTTCTTCATTCAATGACTTTTGCTCCATTTTTGGAGCAACTGATTGCATTGAATGTAACTTATCAGACGAACCTTGCACAGACATATAGCATGACACTTCTTTTTGTGCATTACAATAATAATTTATATAAAAATATGTAATTTCTTTGAAATAAAAAGAAATCTCTGCTACATCTCTTTATTTTTTTTTCATTGGGGGGGGGGGGGGGGGTGGAGTTGGGGTGGGAATGGGAGTTTTGTTAATATATAATACCTTTATGTTTAAAATTTGACATTTCATTAAATCATTCACGCTATATACCCCCCTCCTCCCAAACCGTCAATTGTTCTGTTCTTTCTTTGATATTTCTTAACGAAACGTGCGAACGGAATATATGTTCCTATTGTCTGGTATCATAATGAAATTTTGTAAATGGTTTTATACCTTGCATGAAGTAAAATGTCTGAAGCATTATTGAAACAGAAATACAAGAGTTTTCTCATGGGTTAGAATTGTTTTTCTGACAAAACCTTTCTATTCTCGGCGAATATCCTCCAATCGGTTCCAGAACGGGAAATTTATTGCCTTAATAATGCTTTGTGATCAACCACTTTGAATCGCCGAAAATGGCTACTCGCATAAAAGTTATTAAGCAACAACTATTAATTTAGTTTTTTTCCTTGGTTTATGCCCATCGTCAAATTAAATTGTCTTTTCTTATCTCCTTTCAGAACAAAACCGCTGTTCAATTTTAAATCTCGATAATGCTGTATTAAGAATTTAGTAGTAAAAGTATAAATTTTGTTAATTTTTATGAACTCTTAAGAAATCTGTTTCTGCTACTTTTTTTAATACGGTAAAGGGTGTTTTGATTGATGATGTATCGAAATTAACATTGGCGCCATATTAGGAAGTCTTGATCAAAGAGTCTGTTTTATTTTTGACATGCAAATAGAGTGTTGAAACACACTGAACTTCTTGACTTTTGGAGCGTACAAACATTTTACCCACATCAAAATTGAAATTTCAACAAATTCTCGATCGTAAAACCGCTAGAGCACAAAAAGTTTTTTTCTTTTAAACAGAGAGTGTAATGTTTCATTTACATGAAAAATATGTCGTGATATTTTCCTTCAAAAGTACGTATCTTTAGCTTGTTCTTTTGCAGTGCACGCTATTAATCGCGCCGGTTTACGACCGATTATCATGCTATATCATTTCCGACCTGTAGAAATCACTAGCTGAGCTCAACATCCGAATATTAATGTCTGAAATATTATAGTCTAATATTGTCCAAATTGTCTACATAACGGTAATATTTTGGATTTTAAAACCGTAAGATGGAGGCAGTGATAAAAAAAACCAAGCTGATTATTGCCAATATTATGTGAAATAAGCGCACAGATATCGCCAATTTGTTTGAACTAGATTGGCTAATAACTGAAACAAAATTGCACTTTTTTCCCGAGGAAAAGTACATCTGTGATCCTACATATATCTGACGCTATGGATAATTGTTAAATAGTCAGAATCTCTGTGGGGAAGAAACATCAGTATATAAAGAAATTTAGGTTTCACCGTCTGAATCAAAGTGCGAGACAGGGTAAATTTCATCAGAATTTATCACTTTAAAAGCAACATGCTTGAATTTAAATTCTCCATGTGGCAAGAAATGGTCGATCCTAATAAAACAAGATTATGCCGTTGCAGCGTGTTCCAATTACATCGTATCCTGGGCTCTACTCCTAACGAAGCTAATAAAAGTTTTGCATGTTATAACGGAACCTACTTCTATTGCCCCCCCCCCCCAAAAAAAAAAAAAAAAGAATCCAAACACCATAGCGATAAAAAATAGAAATATTGACGGAAGTTGATTGACAGACTTTCCAATAGCTTTTTAATAACCGCGTTACACTGCAGGAAGATGTAAAGTAATGACCTTTAAGTTCTAGAAAATTTATAATAAAGTTGACTAATAGATTCAATCTTCCCTCTGCTGCTATCAATACACGCTGAAATGAAATATTTACCTGTTGTCGATGTTGATAATATGTCTGAGATTTACAAGGGCATTTAGTAAGTATGATAACTTAAAAGAGATATTATGACATCACTTTAAATTCTATGCTGAATTTTTATTATCTTTTTTGTTAAAACATCTTCAAGAAAACGACTTCTAGTGAGAGTACGCACTTAGCTTTAACTGCATTTCGAATCAACCAAAGAATTTCTCAAACTTCAAATTGTTTTCATTATTTAAATATTTGTGGCTCCCATCAGAGATTGAGGCTCGTTACCAAGCATAATTATCCGTAAGCCCCCACCATTAATGTGTACTTCACAGAACAAGGCATGTGATATCTCATCCCCAATAGGCGCAATTTGTCCAGATAATGTTGTTTATATTCTTATGAAAAACAACATTTCTTACAAGCAACTCCTTTGAGCTATCGTCTATATGAATCTGGATTTGATGAAATCTCAGATAGTCTTTGAAATTGGTAAATAATGTGTATTCATTACAAAAGATTAATGTTTCTGATTTTGATTATGACGTTTCGGTTGTATATTAATCATTTTTATTTGATCAACGAAAACTGGATGTTTTCGGAAGAAAAGAAATTATTTCTTATTGGAAAATCTGCAATGTTGTACTATATTCCTGCAAGTCTTAAGTTCTTGATTCCACGTATAATATTAAATCAGTTCTCATCTAAAAACTCGACAAAAAAAATCATGCAAACAACGTTTTAACTTTTTGAAAAGATATCTTGATAAATTTAATAACTTTCGAATTCATAAGTTTACATGCCCAACCATATTAATATAAGATGTATTGTCAATGAATAAAAAAAGACTATTTAAAAAAAATGATTTTACCACTAGTAAAACTCAATCGTATAAAACAAATAAGAAAATTAAAATAAAAAAAATTAAAGAAAGTCTCCTGGGGACATGGCCTTATAATGTAAATTAAGAAGAAGAGAATTGAATTACCTTGCCAGGTGATATGTATATCCTCTGAATGCGATAATTTACACCAGCCGTGTCTTCTCTATCTGATGCATTGTCTCTGCTGTGAACGGTCTTAGAGATCCGGCACGGAACGTCTGTATCGACGAGAGCCCTCTACCACCAGTCGACAAAATCAATCCGCCTCTTCAGCTCGCCATCGGTTCTAACAATTAGCGCCAACAGGTTGTTTCCGGACGGCTTTAGGTTCGCTCCTCCATGCAGTAGTATTCTAAAAATTCTGTGGTAAAAAAGGGGTATCGATCTGATTTATCCGTACAAAAACATTTCTTATGAAGAGTTTTAGCAATAAACATTTCGAAGTTTTCATATTAATACTTTTTTGAGTATTAATGCATTATAAAGATTTTCTTCTTCTTTTATCACACATTTTAGAAACATGATTTGTCTTGGAACTCTTTTCTTTGATTATATTGTAACAGTATTGTTAAAGTCGGTACAAAAGATTATTCTCATATGACCACCAAACTTGTCATGCATATCAGGGAAAGTGCAAAGAGTAAAGCTACTTCAACAGTTATCAAAGCTTTTATAAAACTTGCTAGAGGCAGGGAAAAGCTAACATGAAGTAATAAGGAAAACTTATAATCAAATTAGCGATTCTAACAATCTACCGCAAACACAGCATCCCTTATAGAAATGCACTTCATGTCCTCCGCGAAAACAATGGCAGTAGAAAGTTAACCTTTCTTTGCAGGGATTCTTTTTTTTGAGATATACACTGAACCAAAGTTCTAAGTGTGCACCCAGTATACTGTATTTACTATATGAAATAAGCAATTCTCCCAATTTGGTTGAATTTTGCTCAACGGTTTTGGATTGTTTTAATAAAGGAGGCGGGGGTGGGGGTGGGGGGTCAAATATATTATAATATAAAAACCAGCAGATTTAACAGAAAATTTCATACATGATTTCTTAAGCTGTCAACTACTTTTTTGTAAAGAAAAATTTAATATATTTCATTATAAAATTTTATCATTTTCCAATATTTTTATATGGAGCTCTTCTTTTAAAGGAGATCAATATTGTCTAAAATGGCAGCCACCCACACCCCCCTTAAGTTGCCAATGGAAATAAGGTTACACTTATGGAAGCGAAAATTTATATCAAGTAACGTTTCCTTTGGTATTGGTAGTATTGGTATTCTATTAGAACATGTGTCCAGGACTGTGTGCATGAAGTATATGACCCAGAAAGGTTAATTAGTATGCATGTACTGTTAAATTATCAAATGAGGGTTTCACCTATTGAGTTACATTTGTTTAGAAACAGACGAAAAGTCCCGTACTTTTACTTTTTTTAGGATGCATTAAATTTATTTACACAGAGTAAACTGGAGTTCGTTTGGATATGATACTACTCGCATGGTTGATATTCTGTCGCTAATCTAATTCAATCTGATAGACGAACAGGGATATTTTACCGCGAAATTACAGGATCTATTTGGTGAACTCATATTTGAACATGCCATTGTCAATTATACTAATGATTAATGTTATTTTTATCACTTAGCCAAGCGATTGCTTCCAATTCAAGCCATCAATTTGTTACTGCACAAGATATAGATAGATAGAATAAATATGACTTATGTTTGTACCGAATAGCAATCAATTAATTGTGAAAACATGGGTTTGATAAGGCAGGTAAAGTGCACGAAGTGGGAAGAATAAGAAAAGGAAAAAAAACCATACATGTACCTAACATTTATTTCAAAATTCCTTTCACAATACAAATGCATACCAAAAATCTCAAAACACATGTATTGTCGTTTTTAAAGAATTTTATTGCTAGAATTGTTCTAAGTGGGTCTGTGCTCTAATTTTGCTGTGTACGATAAAAAACTTCCAGACTTCAATCAATAAAAGCTTCATGCTGTCACCCAATATTCCCAAAAATAAAATTTTGAAAGAAACGGACTTTTCCAGAAAATTATATGAACCCTTACACTAAGAACATAATAAACAATTTTAGGTGAAAGAAACAGGCATCTTTAGCTTGGTGTTCGTTCCCAACAAAAAACCTTTCGAAAAATTTGCAGACATCTACACAAAGATATTCAAAAATGCAAAATATTTTTCTTTTTTTTTCTCTGATCAATATACGATTATGATAACTTTGAAAGGTTCCAAAACGATCCTCAGGTATGATATGTCAGCCGTCGCAATGTAATTGGTAGGATAAGATTAAATCAATACATCTTTCGTTCCAAATCATAAAAAATCTGTAAGATGCAATACAAATAGAAAATTATACGAAACAAATTAAAGTTATACAATACAAATGAAAATTATACAATACGATTGCAATTTTATACAATGTAAGCTGAAAATTATTCAATTTGAATATAATTAAAAAGCAAACAATTCAATAAAAATATACAAATGGAAATTTAATGAAACAAATGAAATTTTATACAATACAAATTGAAACGTTTACGGTACAAATGAACAAAAAAATTATACAAGGCAAAAAAAAGTATAGAGTACTAATAGAACAACACACAATACAAATAGGAAAAATTAGATATCGCAACGCTGTGCATACGTAGAATGCGCTCGTAAAATATTCAGTATAGTTTCATTCAATACCTTATTTTCTTATCTACTGTTGTGCTCTAAAACTTCCACTCTTAAAAATTCCAAAAGATACAATATGTATTACAGTTACTCCATTGTTTAAAAGTTTCTGCTTTTCATCGACATTGCAAATCATCTACGAGAAATACCCTTTTTGTGTTAATTCTATCTAGTATTTTCATTTCTGAATGTTCATATTAATAATTACAGGGTAAATTTTCAGTAAATGGGAAGATAATTAATTTTCACGTTTTCTTAATCTTTATAATCTCTCCGATACTTTTTTAGGTATAATTTAAATAAGTTGTAAACACGCCTACACTTTTTATTTGATAAATTATAAACTATTGTTATTAGTTAGAAGATTCAGTTTAAATACCAATTTTTGATTATATTCTATTTTTTTCGTATATTTTATTTTATATTGGTATCGATATGATTCTAACCAATAACAACTTGATATTAATCAGGTTATGTACACATTCAATTTGTTATTGAAATTAAATTTCAAGCACTTTTCAAATGTGTTTTAAACAACCACTTTCGAAAAATAAAATATGATATTTTAGGGAACCCTAGAATTGTACAATAGTGGATTTAGTGCAAAAAAAAAAATCATAGAAATGGCGCTCTCCCCATCCCTCCACGGAGTGTTGATAAGTTCAATGTGGGTTTCTGTGAATTCCTGCGCTTACGAGAGCCCCTATTAGATCATTAGAAACCGTGTTGAAGCTTAGCTCCTGCCAATAACAGTCATTTGAGATAGTGAGTGCACCTAAATCGAACGCCTCAGCTTGCCTCTTTGTTATAAACGTTTAATGTTTTTTTTAAAATTCTCGTCAAGAGCAAATGTTAGATTACTAGCATGGCCGAACGATATTCTTTAATCAGTGAAATTTCAGATGGTCTGTCGTTCGTTTAGTACCTTTTTTCACTGAAATGAATATTAAAGGGACTTTGATTTGATATTCAGTTTTTTTTATTTTGATTATGTTTAACCAAAATTTGATTGTCCCATGTCAAGCTACATATAAAAATGCGGCTCACAATATTTTGTATTCTTGTTTGTTTCTGGTCATTTTAAAGTCCCAATCATAAACAAAAATAAAGCAAAAGGCTTGTGTTTACTTTCAACAAGAACTGTTGCAGCTGGGATATGATATGGAGTTTGATCTTAATCATTGGATTCGATTCGTATCCTGTCCATCTCCTGCAATTGTTTCATCAGAAGTTTTTGTCAATGAAATGCTCACATTGTCTGAAAGGGACATGGTCACGATTTTCGTCAAAAATCATTTTACCGTTTTTAACGTTTACAATGTTTCAGTAAGACATTTCTAATAGTCAACGTCAGTCGACGTATTTTAAGCGAGATACAGATAGAGCTCACAATTCTCTGTTATGTAAACAAATCGTACGTCATGTTTTTGTTTACATTTTGAATGTCGAAGCGAAAGGCCCAGTTTTAGACCTATAATGAATGATATAAACACTTGGAACTGTCTATTTATGCTTCAAACGAATTAGAAGATAGAAAAAATCAGCTTGATAAAGAACGTTTACCGCTATATTAAACCAATGTAAACAAAAATAGGGCATGATCCTTGTTTACATGACAAAGAATTGTGAGCTCTATATATCTTGCTTATACCTCTACTATTGACACTCACTTTTGGTTGATCATTAGAAATGAATTTCTACAGCATTTTAAACAATAATATTAGAAAAATTAAATGTGACCAAAATCGTGACCATGCCTCCTTAAGTATGCGCCACAAGATAAAGGGAAAATCCAAAGTATCGTAACCTAGACCAGTTTTCTAAAAGAACCTTTGCTTTTTATATTTTTTTATTGATCATGATATTTTAAAACGAAATCGCAAGTCTGGAAGTCTAATGCCTTTCCATATTGATTTGGTAAGTACAACTCTAAACAATATTAAACAATGCTCTCTCGTGCATTGACAAATTGTCGTATATATTCTTCGTCATTTTAAATAATGAAGAGACAACAAAAGGATTCTAACAATTGCACGCATGAGTGATGATCGTGACTTGCATTTGACAAGACATATATAAAGCATGTGTCAGTATCGATTCCAGGAAGAAGCTTCATGGATAGAATAATAATACAGGAGAACAGTTTAGTAGGCCCTTTGGATGTAAGGAATGATTTGCATTATGCCTACATCCTCTTAAATTTTTATTTTGTCGTCAATAAAAGCAGTATACTATATTTCTTTTTCTTTTTAATGGTACACTTGCTACTGTTACATATCCTATATAAATATATTTTGACCTTGCATAACCTTCTTATACGACTTCTTCGATTCATTTAGGTTGAAATTCTTTTTTTTATTCAGATGGGGTATATGTTTTTGTTTACCGGTGACAGACGGAGAGAGTTGAGGGTCCATGTTTGGAAACAATTGAATTTGATAAATATGAAATGTCAGGACAATTGGTCCAAAACACCATCTTCTAGTTTCTTGCATTCAGTTGCACACATACATTTACTTTGTCGTACGTACGAGATTCCAACTCCTAATTACTATTCTAGGTCGAACGCACATGTAGGAAAACTAAAATATGAAGAAGAAACAAAAAACCTCCTTTTAAACCACTGTAAACATTATTGTATCCTTTATTTGTAAACATGTCTATTCGTTGTTTCATGTTGTCTTGATTAATTGTTTTTTTGTATGTAATTGTATTGATTTTGTAAGCAAAACTGATAGATGTTGCCAATATAACTGGTTGATATTATATTATCATGATAAATAACGTAACTTGTTTGAGAGATTTGTAAGCGCACCGAGGGTTATAAATCTTTCATCGCTTTCATTGCTGTTTATAAGCCATATTTAAGGTAAATGTAATACACAGCAACAGGGTCAAATGTTTCCTCAAATGGGAACTTCGTGATTTTTTGTTTTGGAAACTTTGATGTTTTGTTTTGTGATACAATCGTATTGTTTAAAAGTAATACGAATAAATCTTATTTACTTTGTTTTAACCTAAAGATATGTTGTTTGGAAATACCTTTTGAGGCTCACTTAATAAAACAACGATAATAGAAATTCAACATAATATTATGCATCTTAAAATCGTTTTAGTGCATTATGTTTATACTGCCGTTTATAAAGAAGCGTATTACTTTAATTCAGTAAAAAATATATTGGTACTGATCGATGTATTTGAGTACACTGTATGTTAACATGTCATGCTTGGTCTCTCAGGAGATGCATTTTTATCCCCCCCCCCCCCCACCTAAAATTCAACAGAGTATTTGTCGATATGAATAAATGAAGAAAACAGTTGATGACTTTTTTGATATTAAGTTATGATCTGAGCTTTATCTTGCTTAAAGACATGAAGACTTCTATGGATGTGTCCAAATATTTTGCCTCGGCTAAATGTATGCACTTGAACGTCCATTATATCGGGTCGCTCTACGTTATGTTTAGATTTGGGTAAAAAACATTTGATTGTATCAATCAATTTGAAAATAATCATTAAATATTGAAATACAACAATTTTATACCCATTCCTGTTCGTTTTTTTTTTTAAATAAGATACTTAGTGAAACAGTTCTCAGAGGTATTTGATACTGCATCTACGTTAGACTCGCCTACTGATATTAAAAAGGGTAAATAAAAATTTATCCATCTGTAAATGCTATGCTTTTGATATTATAGTTGTGTTATTATTAGAGATTGACTTGAAATAATAAATATATCGGTCAATTTATGCTCACATTAACCTTTATCTCTTTAGCCGCCTCGATTTGTTTGTTCTAACATCGCAGCTGTCAAGATTTATCCATCATTGCCATTCTCAAAAATCCATACTCAATCCTTATTGCTAATAAAATACAATACGGAAGAATGCATTAATATATTGACTTGAATTAAATGAGATTTTCTTTTATAATGTTATAGGTCTTGTAAAGTAAAGACAACCACCAAGACCAAGTTTCCTTTCTGGCAGTCTTCATTGGCCGCTGCCAACTTTTTTTGGTGTTCTGTGCAAACACAAGTTAACGCTTTATCATAGAATGTTTTTAATTGCCATATATATTGAGAATTTCTAGCAATCACCCCATCATTAAACACTTGGAATGGTTTTGTAAAAAAATATTAACTTGAAAAGGAGTCGCTACTAAAGGCTAGATGATTATAAAGCAGCTAAAGAAAATGAAATTGTGTATCTTTAAAAAAAATATCGAACTCGGATTGATTTTTGATTCTGTGAAGTAATCTATTTACCGACCTATCGCTCCTGCATCATTTGTTAAGAAGGCACACATTTGGGACTTATCAATAGGCTAGTTTAAATGTTATCAGATGTATCCGTTTCGTCTACTGCAACATGAAACATGATTACCAATTCATTTGTAACATTGGATCTGTTTTGGTTTGCGTGCAATACAAAATGAATGGGGACTGTGAACTCTGTCCATGGATATATAAATTGAATTGCACAGTTATTCAACTGCTTTTGCAAAACTACGCGAGTTTGTTTTTCTAAATTCATCTTTATTTTTCATGTCCTATATACTAGTAGTTTAGTTTATATTTGAATACAAGACTGCCATGTATGGGTTAATTTAAAATGTACATCATGGAGACATCACGTATAGGTAGGGAGTATCATGCTGAAAACAAAATGGAGGTTCCTTCTCACAAGTTGAATCTTGCTTTCAGACACTTGACGCAAACATCTTGTTAATGGCATACTCTAAAACCTGGCCTGGCCTGGTCTCAAAGTTGGCCTGGCCTCACTTTTGGCCTCAAATTTGGCTTGGCCCCAAATTTTGGCCTGGCCTCAAAATTGGCCTCCACAAAAATGTTTGGCCTTAATTTTATTTTTTTATTTTCTTTACACATTTGTTGATTATATTGATTTTTTTATTGATTTATGTTAAATACACTTGAAACATCACACTAAATGGCTTTTATTGTCTTATAGTGATAGTTCTATTGAAACATACATGTATATATGACTACAGGTATGTCAGTGATTGATTCTAGTAGATTTTGATACAGCCTGTTTTTAAATTCCAAAGTACTTTAAGAATGTAATTATGCCATTGTATTTCAACATGGCGTATTTTTTTTCAATGTACTTAATTAACTTAAACTGCTCTCAGGATCGGACAATACCTATATAAAATACTTAAATGAGGAGAAAAAAAATAATGGCAGAGACCAATTTGTTTATTCTAACAACATTAAAGGTCACAACATGTTATGCTGTGTTCAAATTCTGATATCGAAGTTGGCATACTCTAAAACCTGGCCTGGCCTGGCCTGGCCTGGCCTGGCCTGGCCCCATTGGCCTGGCCTGGCCTGGCCTCACTTTTGGCCTCAAATTTGGCTTGGCCCCAAATTTTGGCCTGGCCTCTAAAATTGGCCTGGCCTCAAATTTGGCCTCCACAAAAATTTTTGGCCTTAATTTTATTTTTTTATTTTCTTTATACATTTGTTGATTGTATTGATTTTTTATTGATTTATGTTAAATACACTTAAAACATTACACTAAATAGCTTTTAGTGTCTTATAGTGATAGTTCTTTTGAAACATACATGTAATATGACTACAGGTATGTCAGTGATTGATTCTAGTAGATTTTAATAGAGCCTGTTTTTAAATTCCAAAGTACTTTAAGGATGTAATTCTGCTATTGTATTACAACATGGCATATTTTTTTTTTTACTTAACTTAAACTGCTCTCAGGATCGGACAATACCTATATAAAATACTTGTGTGAGGAGAAAAAAAATAATGGCAGAGACCAATTTGTTTATTCTAACAACATTAAAGGTCACAACATGTTATGCTGTGTTCAAATTCTGATATCGAAGTTACCCTACAGGGGAAAAAATGTTTCCTAAATATACAAACAACACATGCATGAAACTAATCTAATATAGGGGTAATGATTAATGACCATCACTGAATCAAGTTATTAGAGGATACAATGTTGCAGTCATTCACAAATGACATTAATTAAATTAGACCGTGTGAAATGTTGAACGTCAGTGCAGGCAATTAATCTGACCCCAATAAAGCGACAGAGGAGGCTGATATCGAATTTCTACTGGGGAGGGAAATTTGGGTTTGATTGGTGTTGATAGGTAATGTAAGCGAACTCAGTCTGGCATTTTTAAAGTGCATTGCATGTGGATAGAGATTTGATGTTATGAATCAGTTTACAAATGTTTGAGATATTAATTTATCCTTCAAACAGGTCAGTCTCTTTTAAAATGATGTTTTACTTTATTATTCTGATATCTCTATTCTACTTTTTGAAGTGGGCAAGGGGGTTTCGTCTCTGAATTTTAATGCCGATAGCTTCAGTATTGGGCATAATCCATTCCTTGGCAATAAAAGAGCATTGTTGCACATGCATATCACATGTATTTGTGTGTGCAAACTTGAATAAAATCAATTAAAACTCAATCAGCCAGCTCACTTATTATAAAAAAATTTCTCTTAAACATTAAAAAATCAATAAAAATTCAATGAAAACTCTTTGAAAATGTGAAAATTTTTTTTTTAATATGAGGCCAAAACTTTTTGAAGAGGCCAAATTTGGGGCCAGGCCAAAATTTGAGGCCAGGCCAAAATTTAAGGCCAGGCCAAATTTGAGGCCAAAAGTGAGGCCAGGCCAACTTTGAGGCCAGGCCAGGTTTTAGAGTATGCCTATCAAAGTTACCCTACAGGGAAAAAATTGTTTCCTAAATATACAAACAACACATGCATGAAACTACTCTAATATAGGGATGATAATTAATGACCATCACTGAATCAAGTTATCGGAGGATGCGATGTTGCAGTCATTCACAAATGACATTACTTAAATTAGGGCATACTCTAAAACCTGGCCTGGCCTGGCCTGGCCTGGTCCCATTGGCCTGGCCTGGCCTCAAAGTTGGCCTGGCCTCACTTTGGCCTCAAATTTGGCATGGCCCCAAATTTTAGCCTGGCCTCAAGTTTTGGCCTGGCCACAAATTTGGCCTCTTCAAAAATGTTTGGCCTCATATTAAAAAAAAAAACATTTTCAAAGAGTTCTCATTGAATTTTTATTGATTTTTAAATGTTTAAGAGACATTTTTTTTTATAATAGGTGACCTGGCTGATTGAGTTTTAATTGATTTTATTCAAGTTTGCACACACAAATACATAGGATAATTATGCATGTGCAACAATGCTCTTTTATTGCCAAGAAATGGATTATGCCCAATACTGAAGCTCTCGGCATTAAAATTCAGAGACGCAACCCTCTTCCCCACTTCAAAAAGTAGAATAGAGATATCAGGATAATAACGTAAAAGATCATTTTAAAAGAGACTGACCTGTTTGATGGATAAATAAATATATCAAACATTTGTAAACTGATTCATTACATCAAATCTCTATCCACATGCAATGCACTTTAAAAATGCCAGACTGAGTTCGCTTACATTACCTGTCAACACCAATCAAACCCAATTTCCCTTCCCAGTAGAAATTTGATATCAGCCTCCTCTGTCGCTTTATTGGGGTCAGATTAATTGCCTGCACTGGCGTTCAACATTTCACACGGTCTAATTTAATTAATGTCATTTGTGAATGACTGCAACATTGTATCCTCCGATAACTTGATTCAGTGATGGTCATTAATCATCACCCCTATATTAGATTAGTTTCATGCATGTGTTGTTTGTATATTTAGGAAACAATTTTTCCCCTATAGGGTAACTTCGATATCAGAATTTGAACACGGCATAACATGTTGTGACCTTTAATGTTGGTTAGAATAAACAAATTGGTCTCTGTCATTATTTTTTTTTTCTCACACAAGTATTTGATATAGGTATTGTCCGATCCTGATAGCAGTTTAAGTTAATTAAGTACATTGAAAAAAATATGCCATGGTGGAATACAATGGCAATATTACATTCTTAAAGTACTTTGGAATTTAAAAACAGACTGTTTCAAAATCTGAAGAAAAAATTCAGAATCAATCACTCATACCTGCAGTCATATATACATGTATGTTTCAAAAAAAACTATCACTATAAGACACTAAAAGCCATTTAGTGTGATGTTTTAAGTGTATTAACATAAATCAATAAAAAATCAATACAATCAACATATGTGTAAAGAAAATAAAAAAATAAAATTGAGGTCAAAAATTTTAGTAGAGGCCAAATTTGAGGTCAGGCCAATTTTTGAGGCCAGGCCAAAATTTGGGGCCAAGCCAAATTTGAGGCCAAAAGTGAGGCCAGGCCAACTTTGAGGCCAGGCCAGGCCAATGGGGCCAGGCCAAGCCAGGTCAGGTTTTAGTGTATGCCTTAAATTAGACCGTGTGAAATGTTGAACGCCAATGCAGGCATTTAATCTGACCCCAATAAAGCGACAGAGGAGGCTGATATCGAATTTCTACTGGGGAGGGAAATTTGGGTTTGATTGGTGTTGATAGGTAATGTAAGCGAACTCAGTCTGGCATTTTTAAAAGTGCATTGCATGTGGATAGAGATTTGATGTTATGAATCAGTTTACAAATGTTCGAGATATTAATTTAACCTTCAAACAGACCAGTCTCTTTTAAAATGATGTCTTACTTTATTATTCTGATATTTCTATTCTACTTTTTGAAGTGGGGAAGGGGGTTTCGTCTCTGAATTTAATGCCGAGAGCTTCAGTATTGGGCATAATCCATTCCTTGGCAATAAAAGAGCATTGTTGTAAATGTGAGAAGTTTTTTTTATAATATGAGGCCAAAAATTTTTAAAGAGGCCAAATTTGGGGCCAGGCCAAAATTTGAGGCCAGGCCAAAATTTGGGGCCATGCCAAATTTGAGGCCAAAAGTGAGGCCAGGCCAACTTTGAGGCCAGGCCAGGCCAATGGGGTCAGGCCAGGCCAGGTTTTAGAGTATGCCCTTGTTAATAGTGAATAAACTATTGTACAAAGATGTTGTGCAAAAAGGGTGAAGAACAATGCAGCTTTTATGATATGAAGTCACATTTCACACTCGCTTAAAGGATAACATTTTCATACAGCATACAAACAGCCCAATTTATCATTCTGTCTCTAATCATTCCTCAATTGCTTTGTAAGCCTCTAATTGACTACAAGTAGCCATTACCAACAAATAAACAAATACCAGTGCAGATAGGGAATATGGTTATGTGTCCATGTCCTATTCATGGCTCAATTTCTAATTTTTGTGACTGTAATCGATTTACATGATCTGGTTATGATAATTGCCAGGCAGTAATATAACTAATATTACTCAGGATCAAAGGCATATCTCTTTGATGCACTCGTTGTCATTACTAGGGTAGTGTACAAACTTGGTGAAGCCTTTCAAAACGGGGTTCTGCACTCGCATTAACAACGAAAAATCGATCTACGTTGAATTATCTTTGATTTTATGTAATGAAATTGCATAAATTGACACTATTAAAGAAAAAACTAGGTCCGATACAATCAGTAACGATAGTTAGGTGTCAACTTTTTAAGAAACATAAATGTTGGAGATACATTATTGATGAAATAATTTAACAAAACACTTTTCAACCAGATAGAAACATGCAGATTTAAAGAGAAGGTTGCAATATATATCACATGAATGGTACAGATGGCTATTACTCTGTAATCGCCAAATAAATCTGTCCTGTTCCTCGAGCAAGGTGATGTGCACTTGAATATTTCCATTAACTAGATATACACAATATATAGCTCAATTAAAAGCAAAACTTTTTCTATTTTTAAATATTATCAATTCAACCTAAGCTAGAGAAATTTGAAAAATGGGTTGATTTTTAAATTTGAACGGTATTTAGTTTGATCTATTCTCAAGTTAAGGATATATTTTTGATCAAAACTTTGTTTCAATGTACTTATATGAAGTACTAAGAAATTTGTTGAATAGTTAGAGACAAAATATCTAGATTTGTTTAAAAATAATATCAATTCAACCTTAGCTAGAGAATTTTGAAAAACAATATAAAGTTCATATTTACAAAGATCGAAGTCGTTTTCATTGGTAGGGGTCATTACATTTTCTTGAATCTCAATAGCATAATGAGGACGCCCACTTTTTTAGTTTTGTAGTAGCAAGTCAAGGATATATTTTTGATCATTACTTTGTTTCAATGTAATTACATGAAGTACTAAGAAATTTGTTAAATAGTTTGAGACAAAATATCTAGAAATGTTTGAATATTAAAAATTCAACCTAAGCTAGAGAATTTTGAAAAATGGGTTGAGCTTAAAATTTGGACGGCGTTTAGTTTGATGACATGTGGTGATAACGAACAGTGTTCAAATTCAAAAGCCCGAAGGGAAATTACAAAACAGGAGCGGAGCAAACACGGACCTCTTAAACAAAATTGAGGTAGTATCAGGTGCAATGGAGGAGTGAGCATCCTCTACTGACCGGTCACACCCGCCGTGTGCTCTTTGTCGTAATCGGAACAAAACCCCGGAAAAGTCCGTAGACAATTAGGTGATTAGTTATGGTCTAACAATTAGTATGAAAAACGTCAGTCAGCATGCGACCCAGTGGAAGATTGTATTTTCTGACAAGGTCGTTGTATCGACCATAGAAGTTACGAAAAGATGACTTCAAACGAGACTGTTGATAGTCCTGTTTTATCAACTTGTTTGTCAGTAGCTTGCCTCGCCTTAGAAACTGTTCATACGTAGAAAGGGTTGAGTTTTAGCGTATCGAATTAACTGAGAGACAAAAACACCATATGCAGGTGATGAAGGTATATTGCTACATAAGTATGGAAAGTTGACTATAGAAAAGTGAAGTCATCACGTTTATCATATAGTTTTGTTGTTAGGTTACCATCAATGTCCATTTCCAGTAAAACATCTAGTCTCAAGTTAAGGATATATTTTTGATCATGACTTTGTTTCAATGTACTTACATGAAGTATTAAGAAATTTGTTATATAGTTAGAGACAAAATATTTAGAAATGAAATAATCGTCGATGTTATCTTTTTTTTTTAGAACCTTTGCAGTTTGAAATAATTGAATTAACATTGACTTAGTGTTACTATAGAATATCCTATAAACAAGTCATTATAACATGCACATGACTTAATTACGTAATTCAAATAGCAGGAATTTATCTCTCAACTAAACCCCAAAAAATAAACCATTACATGTAAAAATGCCTTAAAGGAATATTGAAAGAAGACAAAGATTGGTTTGAATGTTGTCAATCAGTGAATTTCAAAGATAGGTTTTTACCCACATTCCTTAAACACTCTAAAAGTATTTGTATCTAATAATGGGGCATTACTTTTGCAGTTTTCTTCATAGCTATATTTCGAGTTGTTTATTTTAGAAATAGTATAAAACATTTTTTGTTGCGATTGGATTGTCTGCGGTTGAGATAAAACCGCAAAAGTTTTCAAAAATTGCCCCCTGCAGAAAATACAAGTTGTAGACTGCTAGGCGTAGATGAAAGACACAACTTATAACTTACGGCACGATCGACTTATCAAGATCAAATACGAAATAGAAAAAAATAACATGATCTTTTCAAAACAATTTTATATCATTATTTTCTTTTTTTCCAGAGAAAAAGTCAATGTCAATTATAATGCAATTTCCATACAAAATTTATTTCAAAAATGTAAATATTTATTTATGATACGCTTGGAGATAATGTTTAGCATCAAGATGTACAGATTTATATGACAATGATGCACAAAGTCCATACTTTTGACTGTATTGCCGGTAATAAGTGTCTTCCGAATATGTCAACACCCGAACATTTACAGTCATTTTAAGTATTACTTTTACTGGTTATTCATTTTTTGCTTTACTATAATGTTTGGATGCAATGCTTTGATAGTTGTATGTTATGATATGAGAAATGCGGTCCTTGTATAATTCCCATTAAAGACTGCAAGTATCAGAGTACCGGTATAATACAGCAATCCTAACAGTTAGTCTATAAGCTGGTGAGTTACACGAATTAATTTTTCTCATTGAATGTTCCCCCGAAGCACTCATCTTTGCAGCATTAGTAACAAATGTTCGATAACTTGCAGAAAACATACTTATATTCTTTTCCAACTAACACAGAGGCACTTTTATTTTCGGGTAAAAAAAATATGGATGTTTCATTAAGACAATGAAAAAAAAATCATTTATGTGGTTTGTGGGAAGCCAAAAGTGAAATTACATGTATTTTCAAATATTTCTCTATAATCCAGACATGACTTAGTCGGGCTTTACCAATGAATGATGAGTTCCGTCTCAATTTTTAATACCGCGGTTTGTACCCCGCGCCATCAATTTTTATTCTTTTTTTAATCTATCAATTTTTAAGAAATAATCTACAACTTTTTGCAAATGTATTGTTACAAACTTATTGTTAATATCAATTAATGATTTTTCAATTCAAGACTTTAAAATTTTCTAGCAAATTTTGCTTGACAAATTTGATAAGTCACCAATAAATTTGGTGTTGAGGTGTTCAACTTAAATTCTATACTGATAGAATATAAGTTTAAGATTCTAAACAAGTTATGAATTATACAAACCAGACAATTCACATCAATATATAAGGATATTGTTTTGAAAATTCCGTTGAGAGGTATAGCTTACAGTCAATTAATATGCAGGGCCATTCAGAAATTATTAAAACAGCCTCTCTTACTCTAGGAATAAAATATAAACTCTTGAAAACTCAGAAGAATGTTACCTGGGATAAATTTGAAGAATTTAAACTAAATTCAATGACATTAGATCATTCACGAGAAGCCAAAAATTTGTTATTCATCCACTGACCTAGAACAACCCCAGCGTTAACGCATCTTATTGTTCCTCAGTATATTTTAGATATACTGTGGGAAATTAGGTAATTTAAATTTGAATTACTTTAACCCAATATTCAGGGACCGACAAGAGCAAGAAGCTTGACGAGAGCGTTCTTCCTGATTTAATGTCATAATTAAGAGAGGGGCAAGATATTGTAACTACCTTATTTCATTTCTATAACACATACAGTGTAACATTCAAGTATGATAATATTAAATATGTTCCTTTTTTAAATTGTATCATGAATAGAGAAAATTCCCTAAATTCTTTATTGATTGATTTCGTTTTTATTTTAAACCTCATTTTTCATTTATTTTTAAGACCTTATACGTATTAATGAAAAGAATGTAAAATTTTCACAATGCAATGTTTAATTTTTAGTAACAAGATTTTTTTTCAAGTTCGATCATGTTGATTGAATTTAAAATCTCAAGGCATATATTTATGCCATGGTACCATAAGATATACCTAATTATTTGTATATTGAGATTCATTTAGTTAAAGAATCGGTCGCGAAAATGAAAAAAAATACCGTATAGAAAAGAAACAAACACAAACACTAAATGATTATTAAAACATCAGGGATATAATTTAATGCATATTCCACAGCAATTTTTGTCAAGCTAATGTACATAAAAGCAAAAGTAGTAATCTACTACACAATGAAATGTGAGTGTCAGAGCCTTTTAGAGAAAGGAACCAAACTGTATAATATATTCTCAAAATCTGTTATTGTTAACCTTTTACGTTGTGAAATATGATATTTACTTTAAAGGGACATGATCACAATTTTGGTCAAATCTTATTTTTCAACTTTTATTGTTCACAATGCTTTAGAACTGCATTTCTAATGATCAAACAACATTTGAGTGTCATTCGTATAGTTATAAGCAAGATACAGTGCTTACAATTCTTTGTCATGTAAACAAGGCACATGTCCTTTTTTTTGTTTACATTGGTTCAATATAACGGTAAAAGTTATTTTTCAAGCTGATTTATCTATCTTCTAATTCTTTTTAAGCATAAATAAATAGTTCCTAGCGTTTATCACATTCATTTTATGTCTAAAATTTCACTTCAACATTCAGAACGTAAACAAAAACATTACGTAAGATTTGTTTACATGACATAGAATTGTGAGCTCTATATCTCGCTTATAACTCAAATTTTGGTTGACTATTAGAAATGCCTTGTAACAACCGTTAATGATACAACTCCGCTTAATGATATAAATAGCATTAAGCGTTGCAATTGCAACGCTTAATGCTATAAATTCTTGCATTAACAGTTGACATGTCCAACTATTAATGATAAATCGCCACTTAATGATAGAATTGTATCATTAAGCGTCACAAATGCAGAGCAGCCTTAACGCTTAATGAAACAAGCAAATATCGACACCCTCAACCGCTAATGATACAAACTTTATATCATTAAGCGTTGCAGTTGCACCCTTTAATGATACGAAATTGTATAAATGAATGAAATTGAATCTTTTCGTTTTTTTCAATTTGCTCAACAATCATAATTTTAGTTTTTAAGATCAATTCTATATAAAATGAAAACTGTTTACAGGAGTTCCGCCGGCACGCAAAGTTTCCAATTATCTTTATATTGCATACAATGATATATATTCATGTAATAAGAACTAGATATCATAAATTTGTTGCTGAGGGCTACCGTTGCCATGGTAACGGAGACCAGAGATACAAAAGTGGCAAATCTTATCAACTTTAAAACAATAAAGAACGTAATTTCAGCTTATGTAAGTTATGAAATGTAAAATTTTCAATTAACTATTTGGTCAATTTTTAAATAATTAAAAAAAACATTGATGGGCAAATCTACATCTAAAGAATGTTTTCATGGAAAGCGAAAATTATTTTGAAAACATATTTTCGTATTTTTTAAATACCATAGAAGTTATTACTATTGAACCAAACTCATATATGTATAGCTGTATTTAAAATATGCACGTCATATTAAAAAAATGAAACATGTTACTATGGTAACAAGGTAAAAAATTTTAAAAATGAAGAAAACCATAGTGATTATGTAAAGCGAAAATGATTATTTTAAATACAATTTAGAACCATTCTGTGTTGCTATTTGACGGAAACTTTTTAACTTATATATCAAATATATTCAAGCATTATTGAGCATCGTTAAACTGCCATTGCTAAGGAAATATGTAAACTTAAGAAAATAATTCAGAAATTTTTAATTGTTCAAAACGTAATTGCGACGGCTATTTATTTTGCTAAAATGCAGCTTCAACTGATATTACATGAAAGTTAAGAACATGTTTGGTCATTCCAATCATTAATGCTATATGTCTCCAAAATAGCTTTAAACGGCCATTTTTCAATCTTTAGCCTCTGTTACCATGACAACCGGTCTCACTGACAACATTTCAAGGTTGTCTTGCATCTTTATATACCAATACTAAGGTATCAATATAACAAACAGGTAGATATACCTGTAATGTTTCTGTAATAATGATATTACTTTATATAAAAGAAAAACAAGCAAAATTATGATAGATTTTGAGAATTGAACATGACAACAAAATATGTCAGATATTGTACACATGTCAGTTAATATAACACTTAAGAATAGCAATGTATTATTTGAAGGAAAGGGATATAGCTTGATCACTGACCCCCCCCCCCTTTTTTTTTTATCTACATCATTGCCAGAATAGAGTTTATATTACTTCTCATATAAACAAATAACTTATTCGTCTGAACAAATCCTAATTCGTGTCCGCACAATTAGATAATTCGTCCGAACAAAAAAAAATTCACTAGTATTCGTCCGAACAAAGAAGATTTAATTTTTTTTCATTTGGCCCTTCCACGCCGCCGTAATATAATCATGTCATGGACAAAAAAAAATGAAGAACAAATATTATGAAAGAGACAATGATTTTTTTTTTACTACAGAACACTTTTTAAATGCCCAAAATCAAATTAATTATTTCATTTTTAGTAACAGCTATATGTATTTTTAAAAGGTCTAACAAAAGGACTTCTTGGTCTGTATTGATTTTTTATTAAGATAAAAAGGAATTAATTACTTTGTGATTGACATATAAAATAAGATAAAGTAGTTGCATATAAGTGTTAGTTATATTATTACAACGGTAACTTGTTCAAAAGGGTCGGATTGCGTGGAGTTGCCAGGTGCAGATCATCAGATCAGAAGTAACGCATAGCGTCATGTTTGATTTAATGATCTTCGCCTTGCAACGAGACGTCATCTGATTCTTTAGATCATGATCCTCTATAATAATAAATTTATTTTCTTTCCACGAGGTAAAAAACAAACAAAACCATTATATTTGAACACAAATGATTCCAAATAAATACTATAAAATATTAAATATGATGATTCAGGCCTTACGACTCCACTTGATCATAGACACGGGGAGTTTATTTCGCAATTAACTTTCGATAAACTGTTCCTCCACGACTAATGTTCGCGACCAAGCCTTATCCAGACCTGTGTTGTTATACCTGTAACAACCACATGACAAGGGATGGTTCGTGGCGGTAAATATTCGCGACTACGAGGCTCTCATGACATCGCGAAAATTTTTCGCATGCGAATAAATGTTGGTTTACAGTATAGGCATCACCGGAAATATAAATCTTTCGCTTTTTAAGCGTTTAACAGGTACGCTGAACACTTTATGTCATTTAACCAAAACAATTACGCAATTGAATGCCTAGTTACAGTGCAACCTATAATTAAACAAAATATTGAGCGCACTGAAAGCTAGACCAGTTAAAAGTGTGTGTATAACATTTTTTTTTACCAGATTTCAAAATTTCCTCTTTAATCTAATAAATCAATTTTATAGACCTTAAATACATTTACCTAATTTTGATTCACAGTTGGGAAACAAAAGGACATATTTAATGAAAAGAATAAACAGGATTAGTAGTATGAATAAAAAAATATTTTGAGAGAAAAATATTTGTTCATTGTGTCATTAAATGACATCGTCCTAAAAAAATACAGGTGATTTTAAAATGAAAATATGCATACCAGATAATACCTAAATGATAATACAACGGAAAAACTCGGTTATAGCAAAGTATCCGGGACCAGTGGATTTAATTCGTTATACTTATATTCGTATAACGTATTTTATGGAATACTTGTTGCAATGATCATTAATTCTAAAGCCAGTGTGAACACCAAAGAAAATATATTCATCTGTTATATTAAACATTTATTCAAAATAAATGTGTTGAAATATTTCTCCTCTCTAATACCTTTTCCCAATAATATATGTCCATTGCATGTACAGTGTATATCCGTGCATTATCATCATTACATGCAAACAATAATGAAAATTTAGTTCACTTTTGTTTTGCGATTTCGAACAGTGTTCAAAGACCGATTCATCATTGCAGTGTGTGTGTGGGGGGGGGGGGGGGGGGGGGGGGGGGGGGGGGGGGGGGGGGGCAAAAGTTCAATGATTTGATTGCACAGTCTTAATATTTTTGTTTTGTATAATATAATTATTGCACAAAATTTAAACCAGGCTGAAGCTAGCAGCCGCTAACAGCAGCCACTAAGCCCGTAGAAGCTAGCAGCCAATAAGGAAAATCATCAAAGTACTGAGAGTACTCGAACAGAAAATTATATTTTACTTAATTATCGGAATATTTTAATTAATATCAAGAAGATTTATGCAAGAATAATATCTATGAGCATTGACAACTTCGGAGGCAGTAAAGCTCACCTGGATAAGAATTATTAATGAGTTTGTGTTCTAATGAAATTCAATCGAATATTGGTATTTGTTTATACGTAAGCTAAAAAAATTGATCCCGAGTCTGTTTACTTTTCTCCGGAAAAAAATGCTTTGAAAATAAAAAAGGTCCTCATATAATAACAAATATGGGACAATCAGAAATCTAGCATTGTGATTTTATTTTCTTACAAAATTTTGCCTCTGTATCAAACCAAAACAACAGAAATCCAAAGGTGAAATAGGGATTATTTTGTGTCAACCATGTTTTGACGTGAACCTTCGAGAAAAATTGCTAAGATATAAATAAGAGACTATTTAGCTCACCCGAACTTTGCCTTTTCTCAGCATTTCACAATGATATAGGGGTAAAAGTGGTTCATTATCTCCCTTATCTTTGAAGTGTGCATCAAACGGATACCAGGGCAGTGTAGAGGACCCATAGGGCTATTATTTCCCGGTCTCAAAATTTGGGCTGTAGGGGTACCACCAAGTGGCTCCCAGGGGTTCGGTCTCATTTCAGGGGGTTTATATCTCACTTGAGTTTGATCACAGGAACTTGGAAACACTGGGGATTAGTAGAGGAACCCAAAAGGTATTCATTACTAAGCGTTACAGGGGCGCCTATAACCACCAAAAGGGTCAGTTAGCTCACCCGAACTTTGCCTTTTCTCAGCATTTCACAATGATAGAGGGGTAAAAAGTGGTTCATTATCTCCCTTATCTTTGAAGTGTGCATCAAACAGATACCAGGGCAGTGTAGAGGACCCATAGGGCTATTATTTCCCGGTCTCAAATTTAGGCTGTAGGGGTACCACCAAGTGGCTCCCAGGGGTTTGCGCTCATTTTCAGGGGTTTAAATCTCACTTGAGTTTGATCACAGGAACTTGGAAACACTGGGGATTAGTAGAGGAACCCAAAAGGTATTCATACTAAGCGTTACAGGGCGCCTATAACACCAAAAGGGTCCAGTTAGCTCACCCGAACTTTGCCTTTTCTCAGCATTTCACAATGATAGAGGGGTAAAAGTGGTTCATTATCTCCCTTATGTTTGAAGTGTGCATCAAACGGATACCAGGGCAGTGTAGAGGACCCATAGGGCTATTATTTCCCGGTCTCAAATTTGGGCTGTAGGGGTACCACCAAGTGGCTCCCAGGGGTTTGCGCTCATTTCAGGGGTTTATATCTCACTTGAGTTTGATCACAGGAACTTGGAAACACTGGGGATTAGTAGAGGAACCAAAAAGGTATTCATATTAAGCGTTCCATTTTTCAGCATTTAGGGGTCACAGGCGACCTCTAATGGTTATGATGAATACTTTATGAAAATGCCAAAGTTCGGGTGAGCTAACTGAACCCTTTTAGGGTTATAAGCGCCCTGTAACGCTTAATATGAATACATCTTGCGGTCCTCTACTGAACCCCAGTGTTTTCAAGTTCCTGTGATCAAACTCAAGTGAGATATAAACCCCTGAAATGAGACCGAACCCCTGGGAGCCACTTGGTGGTACCCCTACAGCCCAAATTTGAGACCGGAAAATGATAGCCCTATGGGTCCCCTACACTGCCCTGGTATCCGTTTGATGCACACTTCAAAGATAAGGGAGATAATGGACCACTTTTTACCCCTATATCATTGTGAAATGTTGAAAAATGCCAAAGTTCGGGTGAGCTAACTGAACCTTTTTAGGGTTATAAGCACCCTGTAACGCTTAATATGAATACATCTTGCGGTCCTCTACTGAACCCCAGTGTTTTCAAGTTCCTGTGATCAAACTCAAGTGAGATATAAACCCCTGAAATGAGACCGAACCCCTGGGAGCCACTTGGTGGTACCCCTACAGCCCAAATTTGAGACCGGGAAATGATAGCCCTATGGGTCCCCTACACTGCCCTGGTATCCGTTTGATGCACACTTCAAAGATAAGGGAGATAATGGACCACTTTTTACCCCTATATCATTGTGAAATGTTGAAAAATGCCAAAGTTCGGGTGAGCTAAATAGTCTCTTATTTATATCTTAGCAATTTTCTCAAAGGTTCACGTCAAAACATGGCTGACACAAAATAATCCTTATTTCACCTTCGGATTTCTGTTGTTTTGGTTTACTACAGAGGCAAATTTTTTAATGAGAATAAAATCACAATGTAAGATTTCTGATCGTCCCATTTTTGTAATAATATGAGGATCTTTTTTTATTTTCAAAGCATGTTATTTCCGGAGAAAAGTAAACAGACTCGGGGATCAATTTTTAAGCCTACGTATAAACAAATACCAATAATCGATTGAATTTCATTAGACACAAACACATTAATAATTCTTATCCATGTGCGCTTTACTGCCTCCGAAGTTGTCAATGCTCATAGATATTATTCTTGCATAAAATCTTCTTGATATTAATTAAAATATTCCGATAATTAAGTAAAATATAATTTTCTGTTCGAGTACTCTCAGTACTTTGATGAATTTCCTTATTGGCTGCTAGCTTCTACGGGCTTAGTGGCTGCTGTTAGTGGCTGCTAGCTTCAGCCTGGTAAAATTTAATTGCCGTTTGATATTTCTATCATGGTGTTCATACGTATGATGTTTAATATGCATGACAGAAATCCGTATAAAATCTTAAAAGGGGATCAATTTTGTCTTTTTTTTAACTGTTGACGGCATGTGTACAGAACTGTTCTTACAAAATTTCCAAACATTGTCTACATGTATATATCTACAAAAGTATATATCTACATGTACAATACAATTCATCATCGTCATATACAATACATATCTTCATCCATAAATTTTATTCATACATCGAACAATTGTATTGTAAATTTTAACTTACCGGGTGAAAGTAAAACACGACAGAACTCTCAACAAACTCATATTGTTTTACTGAAAACAAATAATAAAACGGACGTTCCATACTTCACCAAAAGTCTCGTACTTACCACCCCCCCCCCCCCCAAAAAAAAATACCTTACTCTTGTGTGAATTAAATTTGTATCCAGTTGTCATATTGTAAATTTTCAATTTAAATTCGCCTATAGTAAATTCAAAATTTACAACATGAAACAAATGTATATGGTTATTTTAATGATATAGAAATTTATAATAAATCCGTGTAGCATAACGGGTAAAACCCCACCCCCCTCCCTCCATCAAACCGCCTGTGGCTGAAAACCCAAAACATCGATCTCGCACAACAGTAAACACTTACATTGGCCTAATTGCCTGCGTATATGTAGCCTCTCCCCACCCAACCCCCCCCCCCCCCCCCCCCCCAAAAAAAAAAAAAACGATAAAAATAAAAATAAATAAAAAGATAGATAAATAAACAAAGACTAAAAGATAACATTTAGTACTCCTGCTTGATAACACGCGATCCTTAATTTAACTAGGAAAGCCTTGTCTGTAGCACTTTTCATTCCGCTTCCTTTAAGCAGCCGGTCTCCCATAGGCAATCCCCCAAAAATCACGCATTTGTTTAAAAAAATCTACATATTCAAGTTTTTATGCGCTAGTTGCCTAATTTACTTGTGTATAAAGACAATCATGTGAAAGTGTATATGCATTCGCTTCTGTTTTTTGATCACAGTATCATCTGTTTTTTTTCATTCAAAAGTTTGTTCAATGTACTTGTTATCAATATTATCAAACAATTTGTTACAAATGTGTTTAAAATATGGATTAATTAATAAGGGTACTAGTATTTCATCTAACATTACAATTTACTTTTTCATGTAAATTTAAGACAAATGTTTGTTAAAATATTAGACCATTCTAATAAATAAAACGCATTACGTAAAATGATTTAGATTATACTATGTCTACATACATAATTTTCTTATACTAGTATGAATACAATATGGATACACAACTAAGTCATTTATTACTATTCTTTATTTGCTCAAGATATACATATTATTGCTTTATTAACAACAATGTTATTTCATTCATTTTTACAATTTTATATCATTAAAGGGTGCAACTGCAACGCTTAATGATATAAAGATTGTATCATTAGCGGTTGAGGGTGTCGATATTTGCTTGTTTCATTAAGCGTTAAGGCTGCTCTGCATTTGTGACGCTTAATGATACAATTCTATCATTAAGCGGCGATTTATCATTAACAGTTGGACATGTCAACTGTTAATGCAAGAATTTATAGCATTAAGCGTTGCAACTGCAACGCTTAATGCTATTTATATCATTAAGCGGAGTTGTATCATTAACGGTTGTTACAATGCCTTACTAAAGCATTTTAAACATTAAAAACGGACAAATAATTTTTGAACAAAATCGTGACCATGCCACTTTAAAATTTACGGTTTATATTTAATTCTAGTATCAACTCGAAGACATTAATACTGTAGTTTTATCAATTGAAGAATTTTCAAACCTTTGATCCTGACAAAAATTACGACAGTGTAATATGCTATACGTACAAAGAAATTCCTACGAAGGGCCAAGATTCTCGGTCTAAGACTTGACAAAAAATCGTCCTAGACAGTGAATCTTGTCTGCTTGGTTGAAATTCCACTCTGGTAATAATAAAGGGTTTAACAGTCTTTCAGTGTCTCAGTCCTTTGTCTCTTTATGATTGAAGATGGGTCAAAGATACGAATTGGTTGTCGCTATTGACATTGGAACAACTTACTCAGGGTACGCGTTCTCAACAAGTTCAGACTTCGAAAAAGATCCATTACAAATCAAAGCCAACCAAGCCTGGGTGGAAGGACACAAATGCCACTTTTCGCTAAAGACGTCAACCACTCTGCTACTGGATAAGGCGGGGAAATTCATAGCGTTCGGTTATGAAGCTGAACTTAGGTATACCAACATCGCCCTTGACGAGACCCAGAAAGACTTCCTTTATTTTGTGAGATTTAAAATGAGTTTATACAACAATGAGGTAAGATTATTTCCTGAAATTTACATATGTATTTCTTCTTCGTTTTTCCATTAATTAATATAATTTTCTTTTTTAGGAAGTTAATAAAAGTATGATGATAGAGGACATTTTAATGAACAAATTCCCGGCAATTCAAGTTTTTTCACTGTTAATCAAAGCGCTCAAAGACCACTTACAAACATCTTTAGAAAAGCAAGGCTCAAGTGTAAAGACTGATAAAATAAAATGGGTCCTCCCGGTCCCTTCTGTATGGTCAGACTCGGCAAAGCAGTTTATGAGGGAAGCAGCTATAGCGGTGAGAGCTGTGTCGGTCATATTAGCAATAGTCAAACGAAAGAACGATTAATTTCATTATGCATTACTTTAAGTTTATAAACCTCAAATTGAAACATTTTATTTCTTTCATCATTTGAGTTATTTGAATTAAAGTGACACGGTGACTCAAAATACATGTTTTACTTTTTGATTATGACAACGTAAATCAGAAGAAATATACTAATTTTCATCATACGGAAGGTTTCACGCATCATAAGTCATTATCTATAGTTTACAAGTCATTAAAACCTATCCGGAAAATGTACATGTAAACAAACCGAGTTATTTTAGTAATTGATTTTAGTGTCATGTGATTGCGATTGCTGTCTAAAAATAGTTACAGTGGGATTGACACACTGAGAAAATTTGATTGTGAAGCTATTCGATGTCTGTGGTAAGAAATGTGCATTCATAGAGAGTGCATCTTAATAAATGTATAGTTCTTGAAGACATCAGGTTTCAATGAGAGGCCGCTGGCTCATGATATATGCCACGCTGCAGTATTTACATTCACCTGCGCTTGCGTGGCTATGAAGCGGAAGGGAAACTCAATATTTTTGTGTTGACCAAACGCTTAATTCTATTTTTCTCTTTTTAATTTGATTTATTTACTTTTGAACACCGTAGTTTTTCAAAAGTTCACCTTTTCATATTATAAGTAAAAAATGTGAACATCGTGTAAAAATTCGATATTTGCTAAATCATGGGTTTGTGCGTCACCATACCTCTTTAAATTACGTGCAAAAATATATTGTTTTAAACCATTTAATTTTATATAAATGTTAACCATCTTATTATAGATATATATGGATACTTTAACAAACGTTAAGTTGCCAGAAACATTTTCATTCGTTTTAGGCTGGTTTGCCTGACAAAATGTTGCGGATTGCTTTGGAACCAGAAGCCGCCTCCGTGTTCTGCCAACATCTGCCTTTGGAGAAACTTGTTGGGGCCTCAGAAGGATTTGATGTCTCTAAACCTGGCACTACATACATGCTGATTGATTTGGGAGGTAATTGTTGTGGTGAAAATCAAACCCACAAAATTAGGTTAACACAAACAGTAATCATGCAAGTAGCAAGATTATAATTATTTTTTTTATTTCAGTTTCTAAGAAATTAAGACGAAAACTTAGATTACTCATATACTATAGTTGAATTACAGTATCTTACTTTTAACCTGGCAGTCTACATCAAATTATTTTTCTTCTATTGTTTTGTACATTTCTGATACTATTTAAAACAGAAAAAGGTGATTGCATTTATTTATTGCGTACTATTGGATGGTTGTTCTTGATTTCGGTTTTTGTGGCTTTATACTTCATGTAAAAATAATTAATTAATAAAACGTGCATCTATCAGGTATATTCAGTGTTAACTAATTTCCAGGTTAAATTAGGGATTTAGGTTTGTGAGAAAAATGGCTTTCTTTTCAAATTTAATGAATGTGTATTCATGAATAATATTATTCAATTGAATGTGTTTCTCAATGTAAACATGAATTCTATTGTCGTAAAGACATTTTAATAATTATATAAATTATTAAAACCTACCGAAGTATTCATAAACATATTCCCATAATGTGATAATATTGTTTTTAACAACTATAGTGTATTTTCCGGGCCTTTAGAAGCAACTTTAGTAATGTTTTTTTTAATTTAAGATAAAAGGGGTGTACGGCCATCTTGTACACATGTGAACCAAAATGTAAACATTTTTTAAAATGACTTGTTTATGCCAAACTGACCGAAACTGCTGTCAAAAGATACAAAAGCAATAAGTATGAGGTTTTACGTGTTGTTTTGTACGCAAATTGCGTACACAAGAACAGAACAATGCCTTTCTTAATCAAGTAGACCTGCGCGGCTGCAAACTGAAATTGAAGATTTAAAAATCTGAAAAATATGAAAGGTGATCATCGGTGTCCACTCTACAACCATTTGTTGAGAAAAAGGCTTAATCTTGCACATTTATGTTGAAGCACTGTCTAAAAATAGGGTATCTTATTCTTAACAGTCGGCATGGGATCTATTTGTAGAACAAGAACAAATCTAGTCATATACTTAGAACCCCTTTGTCTATGGAGGCACATTGATGTTATATTTCCGTAAAAAAATATCTGTAAATTCATATGTCAATATATGTCAATTCAAAACAATCTGTTTGGAATGTGACAAACATCTCTATCCTATAAAGTTTGTTTTTCTGTTTTATATGTATAAAATAAAGTAAATTCTTTTTAAAAGTTGGGTAGGAATCATAAAAAAAATTGTTTTAAATAAAGAATAAACACAGACAAATATATCTCGTGCCAACTGATAGACCCAGTTTAAGAATAGGGTTCCCTACTTTGAGACAAAGCTACAACCTAAATGGGTAAGCTTCAACCCTTTTCACAACAAATGGTTGTAGAACTGACAACAATGACTTTCTTTTATATTTTCGGATTTTAAAAGTTTAATTTAAGTCTGCAGCTGTGCAGTTCAAAGTGATTACAAAAGGCATTGTTCTTTTATGCGTAATACGCATACAAAACATTTAAAACCTCATATTTATTGCTTTTTATCTTTTGACACAAGTTTTGGTCAATTTTGGCAGAAAAAAGTCAGTTCAAGAAATGTTTACATTTTTGTCCTCAAATGTTAAAGATGACCTCACATCCCACCTTAACACTGACAAACAAACGGACTGTGATCTTTAAATATGAGTTACTGTGGAATCATTTTTATTCGTGGGGTCATAGTTCGTGGGTAGCATAAATTTTCCTTGTCTGGGGGACGTAATTTCGTTGATAATGTAATCGGGAAAATATTGATAAATATTAAACAAATGATTGTATATAGGTTCGTGGGGATGTAAATTCGTGGGCAAGGGTTAGGCACGAAAGCCACGAACAGTGGTACCCAACGAACAATGATGACAGTAATTAAAAGCAATTACAGGCAATTGTACATGCAACTTGTCAGTAAATTGGTCAGAGTCACGTTTATATCCAACATTTCAAATTTTGTATTTCGGATTCTTTCACATCTAATTTTTAGAGTGCTTATTTAAGGTACATGAATTTCTAATAGTCGACCAAAATCTGGCACAAATGTCGACAAACAATTTAATGCACTCTTGTGCAGAATATTTGGCGGGCCTATGTTATTAGAACTTCAAAACAAGAAAACGTATGCGTATATGGACTTGATGAGAGAGTTTGAATCGACAAAGAGAGTGGCTAAACCAGATTATATTGCGACTGATTCCAAGGTAATCTTTACAATCCCGTACGTGGTAATGAACGCACTATGTAAAGAGCATCATGATCAAGAGTTGGGAGGTTTTGAAAGAATCGACATTGAAAGATGACATAGTAAGGTTTTCTGATAAACTGAGTATAAAAGCCTCCTACTTCAAAAGTTTGTTCGCAAACACTATCGAAGACATTTTGCAGATCATTAAAAACGTCTTACAAATTCCAGAGGCAAAAGATGTGTCCATACTTCTCTTTGTCGGGGGGTTTTCAGAATGCAGTCTCGTTCAAGATGCAGTCAAGAAAGCTTTTCCCGACAAGCGAGTGATCATTCCAGAGGAGGCTGGTGTAGCAGTGCTGAAGGGAGCTGTAATATTTGGACACCAGATGGCGTTGATAGAAGAAATGTCCCCGACACATAGGGTTTTCGCTTGGACCTGAGACGTTACGTTAGAAGGTCCTTGTTAAAGTAAGGGACGCCGGTAACGAATACAAAGATATAACCTATGAAAAATTGTCCCGGAATTCATTTTTTATATGTCACTTTTCTTAAAAAATTAGTTTTTGGATTTTTTTATGAATAAACAAAATCATTCGTTAAATTGGTAAATTCTTGGGTAATGAGTTTCCACTAACTCAAGAAAAATTGAGCCTCCACGGGTTCATGTAATTTCATATATAACTATGTGTTTGTGGTATTTAGTTGAAATTGTTCTCATTTTAAAGAGAAAATGTTTTTTATTGTTTAGTTTCATGTGCTTTTGTCTTAAATGATGTACTTTACTGACACATTTCATAAAATATACATGCTGGTCAAGTTTTCTTCATGTTCATGAATGATTTGAAATATTCAGCATAATATTTCATATGAACAAACAATAAGTCCATAGACTTAAGTTCTTTAAGGTGTCATTTGTGAAAATACCAATATATGCATACCAAATCATGCATTTTTTCAAGTTTTAAATACATGTCAAATTGACAACTTATAAGGTTGTTTACCCTGGTATGCATTTCATTTGAGTACTTCTAAATACAACGTTTGTTGACAATATAAAAGAAGTAGTATTCGTAGTTGTAGTAGTTCTTGTGTTTTATATTAATAAAAATATCTTTTATTGCATGTACTCGTTCAACTTGTTTACATTAATATTGCATTGTAAAATATATATCAAACAATCATGCAATTATAACCTGATTTACTAGTATATGTTTGATAATTGGTATATTTTCAGAATGCACAAAGAGTTGTAATAAAACATTAAATTGGTATTGATTCAATTATACATAGTTATTATTTATTTGATATTCTATTTATTTGCTTCTAAACTAAAAAGATCACTGTTTTAAAAGTAAAATATATAAATACTAGTATTGCATTTGAAAATGCTTGTCTGCGATTATAATTAGTAATCAATATTCAGTGGTTCACTCCTAATTTGATTTTCAAATATATGTACAATATATATGCAATTAAGCAATCAGAAACATGTTAAATCAAATTATCAAGTGTATCAAAAGCACTGTACATTAAAAATACATATATCGTATGTATAAAGACATATTCAACAACCGTCTAGCTAATGTATGATTGTCAGAAAGTTTTAGGACAACAAAATATTTTGTAAATTTGATGCAAAATTCTAAAGACGTCATGCACAATTTAAAAAAAAATATGAGATTATAAATTCATACAGATTAGTAGTTTATACAAAAATTATATATATATATATATATATATATATATATATATATATATATATATATATATATATATATATATTTGAAAAAAAGAAAAAAGCAACACTACTTGTAAAACGTTAGCGCTTTCATTTCATATCTTCAGACGTTTTTTTTCTCTTTTTTTCATATTTATTACCGGACACTGTGGAAATAGTTTTGTATTTTGGATATGTATGTATGTATGTATGTATGTATGTATGTATGTATGTATGTATGTATCTATCTATCTATCTATCTATCTATCTATCTATACACACTCAATGAGTGACGTCGTTTATGAAATGGCTGTCCTCATCTCTTAGACCTTCCTTGTGAGTTATTCCTCATCGATCATAAAATAGATTTTTATAACTATATTGCAGGCTTGAATATAATAATAAAAAAAGAAAGAAATGGGTCCAAGCTTAGATTTAAAATGCTTTACTAGAACAAAAAAATATGGCCTGTTGTTGATAAAATTATCACCGCAAAATCTGCTTTATTTTTCATTTTTCTAATCTATTTTTCTTATATTTCAGACTCCAGTATGGGTTCATTTTGTTTAGAAAATGTTCTCATTGCATTAGGGTGCGAAACATCATCTTCTTCGTCTGAATCAACTCCTATTCGATCCAGCTCGGGTGCAGAAACAGCCTTGGTGCCAGTTGTGTCAAAGCGAGTCTCTGTGTCACGGGACACGCTTACATTGTCCAGTGTATTCATTGATGCATCAATCCAGGGAATGTCAAGAGTATCGTCACTGCGGTGGAGTTTCTTTTCATTTTCGGGAATCTTGAGTAAAAATTCAAAAATTAAAAAAAAACTTTGGTGCAGGATCATTCAAGGTTGTAAGCTTGTTAATTTAGTACTAAAACTTAAAATAATATTGCAATAAGTAAAGATTTTTTTTTTCATGACAAAAATGGCTGAAAGAAATATAATGCGCAAATATTTTGATACTTTTTTATATTTAACTAGTCACAATAGTGCATAAAGCCTGTTGAAGGAATTCGTTAATAATGATCGTGACTTACATTTGCAAGTACTTGCAGAGAACCTGTGTCTATATCAATTCTAGGCATTGGCTTTGGAGACAGCGTTGTCGTGCGATCAGAAGCACTGAACGATCTGATGAGCATTTCATCTTCTCCCTTAAATACTATTTCCTTGCTCGTTCTCCGATTTGAGCGCAAAGATTTTCTTTTTCTTCTTCTATAGTAAATACAAGTGTATGAATTGTTAATCCCGATTGCTCAACCCACATTGTTAATCTGTATCAGTTACTTTTTAAATCTGGCACAGTTTTGCAATATAAAGACAGTGCCCAGGAGGCATTTTATACCCATCTAAGTTGCCCACAAATATTAAACACTGTCATATGATATATTTACTTATTCACAAAGGGAAAATAATAATAAATAATAATAGATGTAGTAATTTTTCTTATTGATATTTATAATTTTTAGGAGATACAAGTATCGCGTAGGAAATCTTTGCTATTTTTAGTAATTTATGTATTCCTATGTAACGTTAATCTTAAAAGGTAAACATATAATTATATACCTGTCAAGCGAGACTAACTTTATGCGTCAGTCGTTATACACTTTCCAGACAATGGTCCGTTATAAGATATACATAGGGAACATACAAAACTGACCATTAAACAAGTACAAAAATGCCACCTTGGCATTTAATTTAGCACAATTAATCGAAAATAAGCTTACTTACGCTTTTAATTTAAGACGGAAATTGCAATTACATATAACTAACCCAAATAAAAAAAGAAATCTGGGAAGAGATAACTAAAAGGTTTACAATTGTATGTGTATAAAATAAAGAATGTATGTATCTCACCTGACTGCCCAATGCACCAAGATAAAGAGACCCAGCAGAACCAAAGCCACAAATATGAGAATGACCAGAATCAGCTCTATAAACAAAATGAAAAGATAATCATTTAAATGGATCAGCGAGATCAAGGCTGGGAATCATGTTCATTTACTTGGGTTAGTTTTAAAGATTGTAATATTTATTTTTCTCAAATATATCACACTGAAACAAATTATTTTTGTTTTGGAATAGGGTACCAATTCCTTCTTTGCCCATTACAGTCAGTGTGGTTATCTCCATAGAATAAATATGACATGAATGAGACAGGCAACTGATTTCATGATTTAAAAAAGTCTACGTTTACGAAGCCCTTCCTCATTATCAATAACTTTTTGCATTAGAAAATTCAAAACTTCTTTTTCGTGAAGACTTACCGGAATTTCATAAACATTTTTATTTCACAATAGTTGCATATCATATACTGAACACTTTTTTTTTTAAATCACAATGCTGCGAATATTTCTAAATTAATAAATGATTTTTTTCGTTTAAAAAAAATTACTTGAAATTGTTTTCTTTGTCAAAAAGTTAATATCGTATAATACACTGACCTGTAGTGGGCGCATGCTCGGACTGCTCACTAGATTTCCCAGAACTAGGTAAATCATTCGATGTATTGGTAAAGGCGTTGGATTCCGTAGCGATTGGTTGTGTAGGCAAGACTGTGGACTTCTCAGGTAATAATGATTTAAATTTAGCAAATGGTGTGATATTTTTAATCTCATTTGATGTAACCATTTGTGTAGTTGCCATTGTTGTCATTTGTTCTGTGGTTGTTTTATTTGTCATTCGTTCTGTTGTTGATTGTGTTGTCGTCTGTTCTGTTGTTAGCTGTGTTGTTGGTTGTGTTGTTGTTTGTTCTGTTGTTGGTATTGTTGTCAGTTGGTCTGTTGTTGACTGTGTTGTTGTTTGTTCTGTTGTTTGTATTGTTGTTGGAATTGTTGTCAGTTGTTTTGTTGTTAGCTGTGTTGTTGTTGTTTGTTTTGTTGTTTGTATTGTTGTTGGAATTGTTGTCAATTGTTTTGATGTTGGCTGTGTTGTTTCTTGTCTTGTTGTTATTATTGTTGTTTGTGTTGATGTCATTTGTACTGTTGTTGGTTGTGTTGTCGTTTGCACTGGTGTCGTTATTGTTGTTGGTATTGTTGTTTGTTTTGATGTAATTTGTTCAGTTGTTTGTATTGTTGTTGTCATTGTTGTCAATTGTTTTGTTGTTGGTATTGTTGTTGGCTGTGTTGTCATTTGTTCTGTTGTTTGTATTGTTGTCATTTGTTTTGTTGTCGGCTTTGTTGTTTGTTTAGTTGTCATTATTTTGGTTGTTGGCTGGAATGTTGATTTTGTTGTCATTTTATCTGTTGTTGGCTGTGTTGTTGATGTTGCTGTTGTTGTTTCAGTCGTAGATGATGTTGTTGGGGCTGGTGTTCCTATCACAGCAGATTCAACCGTCGGGGGTTCGCGCTCTGATTACGAATAAGAAATAAATATATTTGACAGTATGACACTTTAAGTGCAGATTTAGTCTGGATTAAAACTTTAAGAATGTTGTTTACTCAGGGTTTATAAAATTAAATCTCATGAGTAAAATTTGTTCTAAAAACAGAAAGTATTTGTAAAATGAATTATTATTGACATAACATTCGATATTTTTACTATATTATGGTATAAGGCTCAAACAAAAATAGACATTAATATATAGCAAAACAGAGAAAATTCGGACTAAATTTTTCAGATTTTGTTTTCCGCTTTTTAATTTTTTTTTTTGGCAGAACTTAAATAATTAATATTAAGATTTTATTTGTCAATATAATTTTGCATATTTTCTGTTAGTTTCATCTCACTTATTAATTGAGATAATTGTAAAACACACAATGCAAAAATATTGAAAAATGGTTTAAAACGATCAAAGACACCATATCTCAAAATTTTGATCATTGACCTCTTATAAATTTATGTTTACATTCAGTGTATATTTGTATTATAATTATATATATTATGATATAATACTATATTATAATATAGTATTATAATCCCTTATGTTTGCATTGGAAATCTATGACGTTCAATTTTCTATGAATACACTTTGTTAATTCACGCGCCATGAGCACAGAAATTAACGTCATCACGTGTTTTGGGTATATTTATTCTTGTAAGATTAAATGAAACGTTCCATCTTACTTAACCAATTTGATATGTCTTTTTGAAAAATAATCATTAAATTATATCTACTCCTTAATAAAAAAGATTTTTCTCTTCAAAGTTTCTGGCACTATATGTTTAGTGGCGGAAGCGAACTAAATAACATGTTAAAATGGCTGTTCCATGTATGTTTCAAATCCCTGACTGAGAGGGGTACCTGTAAAGTGCGAAACGAAATAGAAACGAAACGAAACGAAATGAAACGAAACGAAATTTACCGAAACGAAACGAAATCTACCGAAACGAAACGAAACCTACCGATACGAAATCAAATCGAAACGAAACCAAAACGAAACAAAACGAAACCAAAACGATGTGATGTAAAAGTATCAAAAATAAAAAAAGGAGTGTAAACCACCCTTACAATGCGTCTACAGTAAAATAAAACTTTAATTATGTAGCATCTTTGATGATCTTTCAATACCCTGTGAAAATGAAATTTGTCTCCCCTTTAATGTGGTCTCTTCACTGGGATAACTTAATTAAGCAGTCTGTCAGTTAGCAACTAATACTGTTTGTCTAAAACAAAATCACGTGTGACAACTCAGGGCGCGCTTGATTTTCCAAAAAGGTGTCCACTGTGTACACTTTTGTAAATTAAGTGCAGTGGTGTACACTGGGTGTAATCTTTCCTACACCGAGTCAGGGGCATTTGAGATAATTAACTCGTAATAACGAGATCTTTTCTCGTAATTACTAGATAAAAATATTTTTTTTATGTGGCACTATTCGTCTTTCGAACGTATGTATGTTTGTGTGACATATAGGTACATTTAGACATGCTATCGCACTGCAATTGATATACATCAGTCGTAAGACATTGTAACTCTGGTAAGCGATGTGGTCCATTTGTATCTTCTTGTTTTGTTGGGTTGTTTTATTTTGGTGTTGTTGGATTTGTTATTGATATGTTTCTTTTAACTAATTACGTATACACTTGTATATGGGTATTGATTTTTTATCATTTCTATTTAAAATGATCCGATGTGCCTGTGCGGCAGTTGCAGTTGCTCCCGACAGGAACATATATATTTTATTTCTTTTCTATATTTTGAAGAAATTACATTGTATATGTTATTAGTACATATGATAAATGATTTTGTTCTGAAGGGAGAGGGGGTTCTTGTTTCTAAGGAACGGGAATCCAAGATACTTTACTATATGAATTCATAACTCTGAAATTTACTAAAGGTCAAGCCCCTACCCCTTCCCATCGATGAAAATATAGGTCTTGAGTTTATTTAGTTTCATCTAATATGCTTGATTGTCACATATAGTTAAAAAAAAATTACAAATTAATATTTTTTTATAAAGATTATCAATATTATATTTTCTCTTATTTCATCTTACCACTGAGACAAACGTATTTGAATTGGTCGCTACATGGAAACCTGGATCTGACGAGATTCCCAAATGTATCTTTTTGTACAGCTAAACAGTCTGCAGGTTCGTCCTTTATATCTGTGAGTAGATGATAATTACATGAAAAAGTAACAAGTAACATTATAGATTTTGAATACAGGGAAACATTCGCCCCGTTTTATTTTCGCCCCTTTCGCCATTGTTGCCAGCGGGCGAATTTAAAACTGGGCGAATTCCAATGTCTCAAATTATTTCTCTTGAAACATAAATGTGTCTGGGAGAATTCAAGACGGTGCGAAACTGTTTGCAAGTGAAGAAGGGCGAAAATTACCAGGGCCGAAAATAACGCTGTATACAGTATATATTTTCGTAAGCGATATTTTGTATGTTTTATCTCAACTACAAAAAAAATCCATCGTAAAAGATTATTTTATATTAACTTGTCATAAATTTAAACACTATTGTTAAACATTGATAACTGTTGTTGGATTCAGCTTTCTTTGATGGACATTTAGAATAAGTTATAAAACTTTTTAGTAGCGCAAACCATATATTAAAGTCTTTTTAAAATGCAATTATTTTATACATATCATAGGCAATTGTTCTCATTCCATGAAACAATTATTGTTACCGATAAAAAAATAAACTATAAAGCACTATAAACTTTTTTCTGTTTAAAAATACGTAGATCGTTGCACTTATTGAATTGATACACGTGTTAATTCAAGTCTTATATTGAAAAATGTTTTTTTTTTACCGCCACTGGTCCAGTAGAAGAGGTCATGCCGGCGTAGAGCTACCCACACGGGGACGTTTGAGGGGAGTTTATCAATGGGACTTTTGTTGACATCATTCTGAGTGACCACCGCCAAGGTCATGCTTCCTCTCTGGCAGTCTCCATTGGCCGCCACCCAGCTCTTGGGTGTTCTGTGCGGGGATACAAACTCTATACCGCTTGTTGTCACTATGATCATCAAACATAGTATGAAGAGAACAGCATCTCATTTTTAGCATAAAAGATTATTAGAATTTGCTTGAACACCATTGCTTTCTGAAGTAACTGCTAACAACAATACTGCATGAAACCCTGACATTGTTTGTCACTTTATTGGAAAATCTTATGAAATAGGTAAACATTTGAATCTCATTTCCTATTTGTTTAAAATATTATTAAAACGTCCATATGAAATGTCAATTTTAGTACATCGGTATCAATAGTAAAAAACGCTATATTCTAACGTACTAAATTATTGTTTCGAAGTAAAACTATTTTTACGATCAGCTTTGTTGTATATGAGCTTACAATTCTGACAAAGAACGATTTTTTGTTGCGTGCAGTTATCCACCTTCCACCTGGTCACTCCTGTATTGTTCTTTATTATATAGACGCACATTTGGTTGTCTCCATTAGGCTGGTGTGTGACATCATCCACTATCTCAGTTTCGTTTACTGCAACATAAAACATAAATATCTGTGATGTCCATATAATATTTGGTAAGTATCCTTGGAACTCTCGTGATTTTGGAGCAACGATAGTAGGTTAACGATAAAAAATTTAGCCCTTCGACAAAAAACCCGAATGTTGTTTGTTTTTATAAAATATGAAGAATTTCTATTAATTCTACTGATATATTCATTTACTTAAAATCTACAATTCGTGTTTTGATTTTTAAAACAAACATCAAAAGCAATCAACGGTGAAGGATATGTTCATTATTTTCAAACCATAAATACATGGGCATAGAACGAAAATAAACCGAAGATGACGTTCAAATACGAAAGTTAAAAAAATATTACTAAAGATACTTTCACTAAATATATATCAGTTACATGCAAAAATTTTAATTAGTTAAAATGTCCAGTTGCGAAACATAAGTATATATAGCAGTGCATATATTTATGCATGTCCCTTTCGGGTAAAGGACCCCCCCCCCCCCCTTGGATTGTTGTTATATATTAGCATTTGATCCTGGACTATTTATTTATAACTGCAGTAACTGTCTTTAAGTTTTATATATTCCAGAGAATATAAATTAAAGTATGTACATTTTTTGAAGAGAAAGTTAGCTTTTTGAATGTTTATGTTTTGAAGTACTTGATTGCAATTGTGTTAATTGTTTTGTATTAGTTTTATTCACATATGTACCTAATGGTTTGATATTTGTGTTAGGTGACAACTTCTTTAAGAAGTCAAAATTCAAGAATACATAGTTGATGTGATAAAGATTCTTTCGACTCATTAATAGTTCATATTTCTATAAGAAAAGCATTGCAATAAAATCCTACGCATTTTGTAGACTGACATCGCCTGGTCACTGCCGCATGAATCCATTATGTCCCCGGGGCAAGGCGACGGGCACCTAGATGAGAACAAAGCCGTTTCGTCAACATCGATCAGGCAGTAGCAAAATCTTTTCTGTAATTTAATAATAAAACATTATGCTCTGTGTGATAGAAAATCTATCATTATGAAAATATTCTAAGACTGCAGCCAAAAGTCTGGATAAAGAATACAAATAACTAAAACATATTATTTTCAATACTTTAATACAAATGATCGTAAAAAAGTGATTGATTTAACCATGATTCTTTAAAGATCTACAGTATGTACAAACGTTTGACTTCAATTTAATTCAATCTGACGACCTGGATAGTGAAATGAATTTTATTATACTATCAGACGTATGAAATCGAAAAAGACATATTAATCATTTAAATGATCAGACGACTTTAAAACTCCGACAATATTAATAGAATTTTTATAAAAAAAAATTGTGACGTTCCAAATGTTATCATTTATGGTACTTTCTAAGATATTACTAAAACGGTACTTCCCCTACACCCACGTCATTTCGCCATATCTATTCTTATTTCTTAAGTTTTTACATGCATAAACAATATAAAACGTCTATAATATTAATTTAGCGAACAGATTTTACATCCCCAATATCTATTAATAAACACAAAGAATACCTTTTAACTAAAATTACTGTTGTTGCCCTTATGTCGACATATTTTCTGTGATTTTTAAAATAAAAAGTTAACACGTTCCCCATATAAAGTAAATTCATGTAACGAGAAGAGCTTTAACTGGAAAAGCTACTAGTATTTAAAAAAAAAGTCTTGGATACAGGCGAAAAAAAATCAAGACTATATTTACATCATCAGTAAATTTTAGTTCGATTGATCCATATACTTCATCAGATATGATTTTCACTAAATGATCTTGTTAATAACAGTACTTTAACATTTGCTTTCTTATTCAAATCTCCAGAAACCTAATTTTAGTTATGCTATTCATTTCATTCGGTTATCTAAAACTGACACAAGGAGGAAGTCAACGGTTGACTTGTTCCCAACTCGAACACCAGTTTTTTTGTTGGAATATTTTAAGATTTACATACAGGCAATTTACTACTACCAAAGAGCCCTTTACTCTGTCGTTTTTCCGGTCTGCGGTTTGTCAGCTAGGAGGCACTTTGTTTATTAGAATTATTCAAAATTCTACTCATATAGAAAATTCTATGAATTTTTTTTTTGATTTACAATACAGATATATCTAATGTATGCATTTGAAGATATGGCACCAGTGTTCTTGTAAGGATATGAGAAGTCTTGATGAGTTTTAGCAAGTGTATATGGAAATATTTAAGGTTAGACTTTCAATATTTTGAGACGTTCTTATAAAATATCAGGCAAAAACACGTTCATGTACCCCTTGAAGCTAAATACTAGTATGTCAGCAGTTGTTATAAAGTGTACTAGAAAGAAAGTGTTTAACTCTAAGCACAAAAATAAATATCCATTATTAGCATGAGTGGGGTCCATTCAGCAAAATAAAATAGCTGAGTGCAACACAAAGTAACAACAAGTTGCGTTTGAGACAAAAAGGGTGTGTTTTAATAAAAGTACTTACGACTAATGCAATCCATTGCCTCTCTTCTCCACAAAATCTCGTGCATTCTGATACTGAATTTGTGTCCCCAATATCATTAAATTTTCCGGTCATAAATATTGCAGCTGAATCCAGAGTAAAACACCCTGGAAGGAAAATAAAACAAAACTACGTTGAATGCTTTAATTATTTAACCATGACTATTTGATAGTAAAAATAATTTCCAACTGTCTATTCTTAGCTGTCTAATAAGTTCACTAAACGATTGAGGGGCTATTGACTCACCGTACATCCAGTAGAACAAGCCGAGCCGGTACCCGCCCGTCCAGTACTGGTCACTGTCCGTGATGCTGACCTCAAGGTCAAAGGTCGTTTCCTTTGTCAGCGAGTCGAGGTTGACGAGGAGTCCTAATCGGTCTTTTCTACAGCTGGATTCAGCGTCCAACCACGTCCGGTAAGCCGGCTGGGGAAACACCTTCTGTGTGATACCTTGAACTGTAAGAGTAATAACAATTAGTTTCGTTAGGAAGACAAAGTGGGTCTTGGATTTTATCTCAAATAATACCAACAGAAAAACTTTGCAGATGGTCAGTTGTGTAGAGTTTCTATCAATTCAATAAGTATTTTGTAATATCTAATTATAAAACGGTAAAATTTAGAAAATTGTGAAAGGAATTAATACAAAAATCCTGTTCAAAGTTGTTTTGATAACTGAAATCCTTTAGTTAATTATCGAGTATTGCCTTCGTTCGTGTTGATGCTGGTAAACTTTCAGTTATAAGACAAATCGGACTCAGTTCAAGCTTCCAATTAGTTGTAGAATTGCATTGAAGGAAGAGCAGATGCTGATATATGGAAGCATCTGCTCTTCTTTCAATGCATCATACTAATAGACAATAACGTTAATTTACGTAATATACCCATACACTTTCAGTACTCGTTTTTATTGACAAAATGAATTTTCCTACCTTCAAATAATGTCCATAGAGAAAAGAATACAAGTACCGATTCCATCTTACATATAAACATTGCGATAATAGAGTGTAAACTTAAACGAGAAGAACAAATAAAACTTGTTTTTTATGCATTCTTGTAAAATATGACGAAAACGGAAATGGGAACACAATAACGTCTGTCTGCTTCCTTTCACAAAGGAAAAGGACTTCCTTAATAAAGTCAACGCGACAAAGTTTGGGCTCACCTCAAGATGGAATTTCAATATACTGATATGAGAAAAATCAAGACGGCGGTTTACTGTAAATAATTTAATTACACTGAAAAAAAAATATTGATACGTGATTTAATAAAGTCTTACTTTTACGTCTGGACTTTCTCAAGTCTCTATGTTTGATAATTTTAGTGCTCTCTTTAATGCATTTAAATGATGCGAAACAGAGAGAATTGTAAACCCTGCAAAATCAGAAACCAGAATACAGTCGGTAAAGGGATCATGAGTGTGGTGCTGCACAATCCCTGATAAGTTGACAGGTGATGTTTCCAGTATGATACAACGTTGAACAATTTATCTAAAGCTTTATTTGATCGATTAAAGTAGTTGTCTATTTAAACAGAGAAAATAATAGAAGCATATTTATGGAAAATATCTCTATGTTTGATAGCATTTAGGAAAAATAGAGAGTAGGAATTTAAAAATTTCTGAAACACAGTATTAAAACTTTGCAAGAGATATGAATAAACCAACATTAAAACAACATACATATAGAGACTTGAGCAAGTCCAATCGTACATCGTGTAAACGCCTTTCGAAGTAAAGCAAATTACAGATGATGTGAATGTAAACGCAGGAATATTCAACAACATGAATGAAAAGTTTAAAAAAGCACAATGAGGCATTTTGAACTTCATAAAAAGAGAAAAATGAAAACAAACGTGGTTATTGCAATATGTCATTTGATAAAAAATACAAAGCAAATGATATCATGGGTAACTCTTACCGATGAAAAATGACACACACAAACTTATTTTTTGCCACAAAAAGAGACACGCAGGATGACTTTAAGTAATGGTTTACTTTGAGTTGAAATGAGTTACCATTTATATGTTTGGTTCTCATTGACGATGAAAGTTTTAAGCAAAAATTGCTTTTATAATGTTTAGTTTTAAATAATAGGAAGAAAACCAGTTGTGATATGCTAAAATGTTCAATCGTCATATTGTTAATTGTTATATTTTCAATCGCTATATTGTTAATTGTTATATTTTGTAGTAATGTGAAATAAAAATGATTTGTTTACTGGTGTATTGCTTTAAAGCTTTATAAAAAAAACCATTTTAAATATATTGCAATTTATATCAACATCATTATGGCATAACAGTGCCAATAAGTTCAAACAAAATACAATAAACATAGGCAATTTTATCACAAGTGATTCTTACATGTACATGTATATGACCCGAAACCAGTTTCCTATGTGAATCAGAGAAACCAATCCACATATGATAACCATATGCCAATCATATGGTGACATTATGGCTTGTCGCATATTATACACTAATACTGCAGTACACGTTTTTAGATATAATTCGCATTTGATCCACACATACGGATATATGAAAAAAAATGACAATAACAAACCGTCAACCATCTCAAAAATCCATAAAACGAAATACAAATTCAAAGCAGAGCAACACGGACCTCCAAAAATACAGAGGTAGGATCAGGTGCCTAGGAGTAGTGAGCATCCTCTGCTGACCTGTCACACCCGCCGTGTGCTCTTTGTCGTAATCGAAAAAAACCCGGAAAAGTCCGTAAACAATTAGGTGATAAATTATGTTCTAACAATTAGTATGAAAAACGTCAGTAAGCATGCGACCCAGTGGATGATTGTATTTGCTGACAAGGTCGTTGTATCAACCATCGAACTTACGAAAAGATGACTTCAAACGAGCCTGTTGATAGTCCTGTTTTATCAACTTTTTGTCAGTAGCTTGCCTCGCCTTAGAAACTATTCATACGAAGAGCATGCCCTTGCGTATCGAATTAATTAACTGAGAGGCAAAAACACCATATGCAGGTGGTGAAGGTATTTTGCTACATAAGTAAGGAAAGTTGACTATAGAAAAATTGAAGTCATTGCGTTTATCATAAAGTTTTGTTGTTAGGTTACCATCAATGTCCATTTCCAGTAAAAATGTAAAAATGTGGCGAAGCTGCATGTTTACGTTTATATAGTTTCTTTTGAATTTGCAAATGAATACGAAATGTGTGCTTCACAAGATGTTTGAATAACATTCAAAACAAAAACGACATGAAAACTCAACAATAAACTCCAATACAACAACGGGAAAAAGTACCTACACGTGCACGTACCAATTTGTTCAACATACCTTTTGTTAAGTGTCATAATGAAAATGCCATAAAATGGGTCAAGTCGATGTTACTATGACAATCTAAAAACTTTTGTCATGATTGAACACTTCAGAGAACCATCAGCGAGATGATTCCAAGCATTTCTTATGTTCCTTGTTTGTCATGAATAAAGATTGTTATCAGCATCTTCGTTTGCAAAAATTATTTCTATTAAAAAACTGCAATTCTTGCCTTTCATTAGTTTGTCTAATGTGCCTTTACTTTATTAAAAATTCTTTAAAATGGGCAAAGTCGCCTGTTGCCATTGTACTTTGCTTTAGTTGTGATATTGGCTTGCGATACTATACTATGCAATCATATATTCTTCGGACAATCTGTACCAGTGTAAAGTTTGGGGTTTTTTTTCTTTCGAAAACCACCGGGTCCATTTTACCTAAACGTACATTGCTATACAGCCCTTTAAACTATCTTAATAGCGTTGTAAATTATGTGTTTTAAATCATCGTTTTGTATTGTTTTTTTTTTAATATTGGAAAACGGAACTGGGAGCATCCTATTTCGTATCTTGATTTTTTTTCCTACGAGGAAACCTACTTTCTGTGAAAACAGCAGGCGCAGTGAAAAACCAACCAGTAACCATCAAGATGGAATTACAATGTACAACAGTCTGGTCTCTGTATAAGATGAATAAAGCGGTCTTGTGTCTATAGGATGTAGAGCATATGAAGAGATAATAGATGTTTATCATTTAAGTATAAAATGTTTATACAGATATTATTTCCAAACAGAAAGCGTCAAAATATAACGTTAACATTTTGATATCGAAAAATTAGGAGAAAATATTCATCATTCATAATTTAGTCATTTGTTTTTATTATCAATTATAACAAAATATGAAATTTGAGTGGGGTTTTTATGCTTGAGTAAGCTAAACGGAACCGATCATAAAGGTATATCGGCACCCAAAACTTTTGTACAGTAAAACAGATCTGTACGTCATGTACAAGAAGTTGTAAGACTAAATTTCGATAACTGTAATTCTTCAAGTCTTCAAAAAGCTCATGAAAGTAACTTTTAATATTGTATTAATCACTGTTTGCAAAAATGCATCCTATTAAAAAAAACCCTGGCCATCCCTTGACATACTCAGCCATCCCTTGACATATTCATAAATGGTTGCTAGATGGAATTTCTTAAAAAGATATTGGCATTGTTCTCATTCTAACTTTGTGTATTGTCTAATATTACAAATTCATCTATTACTACCAACAACTCATTTCACCGACTTTATAAATACGTCTGAATTCTGCAACATTTGCATGAAAATGTGAATGATCCATAGGGATGGAAATCGAATCAGTTGTGATTTTTACCATTTCTGGATTCAAGCATAGTTCAATCATATTTTTTACAACTGTTCCATTCCTTTTTTGTGATATTTTTTTTCTCAGCCAGTGTGAGAAAATCAGGACAGTATTAAACTGTTTCCTGACCGTAGGAGCAAAACTTTGAAGATTTTTCAATGAATTGTATTTTTATTTTCATTCTAGCATGGTTCTTCAAACGTTAAACACGAATTTTAGGAACTTTTGTTTGTGGGATTTTCCCAGTGCCGAGGTATGCTATCTTTATGCTTTTACCTGAATGCCATTAAGAAAATTCATTTTGGAAGGCCTCTAAGTTTTTGTGACACTTGGATTTTCAAAAATCATGTATTTGTACTATAAGTATCTTATTTGACCATTGAGTCTGCATCTTTGAACCTTTTAAAAGTCCTTTGGTGATCTCATTATATAGTGCGAATCTACCAAATATCCTTTTGTTTTGTTGTGTTTTGGCTTACGGTAATATACTAGGCATATTTTTGGCATGTCCCAATGTCATTTTTTTCTTTAAAAAGCACCGTGACTGTATCATCTAAACATACATTGTCATGCAGCCAGTTATCCATAAAACATCTTCATTGTTTTATTATTGTCTATTTTAACGCATTGTTTTTGGGGTTGTTTTTTTTTTTTTTTTTAATTTGGAACACCCTAGATCGTATCTTGTTTTTATTTTCCCATGAGGAAACCACCTATTTTCTGTGAAAACAGCAGTCGCAGTGAAATACCACCCGGTAACCATCAAGATGGAATATTTCAATGCACAACAGTGTGATGTAACCTCTGTATATGATGAATAAAGAGGTCTTATGTCTATAGGATGTATATAGCTTATGAAGAGATAATAGATGTTTATCATTTAAGTATACAAAGTCTATATTGATCTTATTTCCAAATTAAAAAGTAGTAAAACGTTAACACTTTAATATCTAATGATATTCATGATCATAATTCATAATTTATTTGTTTTTATTATCGATTATAACCGAAAAAAATAATAGAGAGTTCATTTTTTGCTTGAGTAAGCTAAACAGAAGGAATCGTTAATTAAGGTATATCGGTATCCGTTTGTACAGTAACACGTCTTGTACATAAAGTTGCAAGACTAAGTTTCGATATCTGCAATTCTGTAACTTTTAGTATTCTATAAACACTCGGTTTAAAGCACAAAGTTGCCTTTTGGTGTCCCACAATGCGTTCATTTCGTCTTGTTCCAAAACTCAAATCATACATGCAGTTTGGTGTGATTCAAATAACCTGCATATAAAATTCAATGGTTGTTTTACGGATTGCAAGATAAGCAGTGTGGACTTTAAAACATCTAGTCGATATCTCGAATCGCTCTAGCGCACTATTCTCAGAACATGACCGGGTAGATACAGACCAACCTTCCTATTTGATAACTTCTTTTTTCCTGGGTTTCCTGTGAAAGTGGGTCAAGGTATGTGAATCATATTTTTATCTCTTTTTATCTCTTCTGACAAATAGGATTATTTTTCAAACTTTCAGCCAGTTTACTGGTTACTCCATTTTTAGTCTATTTTTCTTCGTTTGAGCTACTTTCGTTTTGTTTTTGTGGGTTTTTTTGTTTTGTTTTTGTTTTGTTGATACTGTTTATTTAAATTTCTACAATTTTTATTTTTTAAATACTTTCAAATGCTACATCATGCGAGTTTTTTGTTTAAAAAATTCCGATCATAATATCGGTAACATTACATCTACCTATAAAAGGTAATATTGATGTATCATACAGGTACATCTTACTGTAATTGGTTGTCCTTTTCGTTCACTTTGACAATAGAAGAAATCTGGGGTTGTCGATATTCGATGGGATACTATCAAACTACTAGTCATTTATACGAATACTTATAAAATACATTGATAAATCTGAAATTAGACATTTTGTCAAGAAAAATTTCATTTTTAATTCAAATGTATTATAAACCACAGTGAAAGGTCGCGAGTGTTTGGACTAATGATAAGCACGATACCTACTTCTAACATGCCCAATGTATCGTTCGTCGCTAAAACCAACGCATGCATGTGTAGCTAGACGATCGGGCTAAACAATAATCGAAAACTTGAATTCTAATGACCACACCATCCATTGTTATGTCTTTCCTTTTTGTGTACGATTCCAGAGTTAATATTTTCTGTATGTGTCAATTGTAGATGGCGGATAAACATATAATGGTCGTTGCCATTGACTTTGGAACAACTTACTCGGGATATGCGTTCTCATTGCGTTCAGACTTTGAGAAAAATCCATTAAAAATCAGAGCCGTCCAACCATGGACTTCAGATCAAAAATACAACTATTCACTTAAGACACCAACCACTCTGCTACTTGATAAAGCGGGGGAATTCATAGCGTTCGGTTTTGATGCTGAACTTCGGTATAACGACATCGTCCTTGACGGAAAACAGAACGACTACCTTTATTTTGAGAGATTTAAAATGAGTTTGCATAACAATACGGTAAGATATAAAAATATTTGTGAAAGATATATTTAAACAAAAGTCCTTTAAAGTGGCATGGTCGTGATTTGAGCTGAAAATTGTCAAATCATGTTTTTCTTTTACAATTAAAATGTAAGACAGTTTATTAATTTTCAATCGAGGTACAGAAATCATGGTTTACTGTCATGTAAAAAAGTTCCCTGCCGTGTTTTTATTTGTAATTTCTGGATATTTGGCTAAAGTTATTTTTTTCTTGTCCATTTGGAAGTTCAATATGAACACGGTTAAGCTTTCTTTTTTCATGTTTGTCATAATTTATTTTGTTGATACATGTACTTTTCAATTATTTATTTGTGAACAAAAAATTGTACAAGTTTCACACCTCGAACAGTGGATTTTAAACCATACCAAATGACGGTTTCCTTTTTGCACACATTTTATATTTAGGTATAAAACACGGTTGTGAATTAGGTTATGATAACAATTCAATAGTATACTCTTTATCCGATATTTACCTGTACCTGTATTTTCCAATGCATTCTAAAAGAAGAATTTTGTGAATATTAACGCAAAAGCAAATGAAATTATGGCGACCTCAATTCATTGTAGCCTCATCATGGGTGTATCATGTATCTTGGTGGTGCACTTCAATATGACTCAAATATTTAACGAATAAGATTTTAAAAGTAAAATTAATTCATTAAAAACAATTTGTTTCTGAATCTTTTTAAAGTTCATATTGATGACATAGTATCATTATTATATTATTCAGCCAATGAAATATATCAAGCACTACTATTTAACTTAATCATGTTAAAACTAAAAAATCACAATTCATGTAAATATTTAGAAAATATTTTTCAATCCATCAAAAATTTTCAACCACCCCACAACTTTTTTTATAACAACACAATAGAATAAGGCAATAAATTAAATAACTTACTACATTGTACAAGTAAAATTTCTCAACCAGGCTCTTTTATACAAGACCAAGAAATCAATTCTTACAATTTATACAACCTCCCTACAATATTTTTTAAGAAATCATTGCATAAATAAGATACTTGATTGATCATTCGATATTTTGTTTGATCTATTCTATATATCATATCACCTGTTTTAATGAGGGTACATGTAAAGTACGAAGCGAAATAGAAACGAAACGAAACGAAATCAAACGAAACGAAAAATACCGAAACGAAAATAAATCGAGACGAAACCAAAACGAAACCTATAGAAACAAAATGAAACAAAATCGAGCAAAATGAAATCAAGTACATTGATATACATGTATATGTGACCATTTCAATTTTAAAATATATTACATGTATATATTAAAGTGGTTACTAGTATTTTGGAAGTAACGGGTTATGTTTGTGTGCATTAGTAGGTGTGGATACACTTCAAAAGTTATTGCCCATTTCTTTGCAAAACAAAAAAATATTTAGACTCTAACTAATCATAAACCTCAAGTTTCTAGTATCACTTTTGGTTATTTTTTTTTTAAATTCATTTGTAATCATACTTGTAAAAAAATCAGACTTTAGAACCTGGCGATTCTTGTTTTGCTATTGTCTAAAACCAAACTATATCAGATCACGCATTTTTATAAACAGTAAAGTAAAAGCGGAGTACTATTCATTTTTTGAGAAATAATATGGTAAATATGCAACTGGTCCTCGGCCGTTTGAGATAAACTGAGTTGTCACACGTGCTTTCGCTTTTTAAGACAAACAGTATTAGTTGCTAACTGACAGACTGCTTAATTAAATTATCCCAGTGAACTGAAGAGACCACATTAAAGGGGAGATTTGCATTGGATGGTACGTTGATAAGCTTGTGACCAGGTTTCTTGCATAAAAAGCAATATGAGTAGGTTTTTGATGTTGATGGTATTGATAACCTAACAGAAGGTGGACTAGATAGATTAATGTCTCTTCTAGGTTTTGATGTTGGTGGCGTATAATCACCATCAGATTCACAGGATTCCGTGCAATTAACTGTCTTGGAGGTAATCTGTTCCTTCTGTCTATAATGCCTTCTTCGACATTTATCGCAAATGACATCCTCAGATTTTGGTTGAACAAGAAAGTTCTTGGCCAAAAATCTAGACAATGAATGACATACTCGTCTTCTCTCACCAGGCTTAGTCCTTTTGTTGCAAAGAATGCATGCATAAAACTTGTGGCCAACCGGTGGCATTCTGAAAAAAAAATAATAGCAATTCTTTAGAAGAATAGAAATATATAATATAAAACTAATTTTTGTTTACTTATGTTGCTTCATTATAAAAGATAAATTTATTCTAAAATAAATAAAATTAAATCTATCGTCTAATATCTGCCATAACAATCGCAAACAGACATTATTTTATATTTTAGGGTCATTTTTATTAAGAAAAAAATTAAGATGATTTAAAATCTTTTCTAAAATTCATCATAAATTAAAACAGATTAGTGAGAAATATTTCATTTTATCTGTTATAATTTAAAACATATCTTATTGTAAATCAACATCATTTAATAGTTATAACACAGAGTTTTGATATATAATGTTCAAAGAGGTATTTCTGGTATTTAGTACTTTTACTTTTGATCTGTACTGTAGATAGATTCACTTTGCAGAAGATCGAAGCTTGGCCTGAACAAAGTTTTTGCCCAAAAAAAATATAATTTAACTTTAAGAGGAAGCAGTATGAATAATAATCACACATATATCATTACGAAATGCTAGTTAAAATGCTCATCATTTCATAACCTAGATTTCGGCATTACCCCGCTATTTTTTTTTTTTTTTACAGAAATGATCGACGGATCCTTTTTAATAGCAATTGTAAACCTAAACTTAATTAATCATTTACTGCAATATATACTGCCACAAAATATCAAGAGGTCGATATGTATACCGAAAGAAATGATGTACATGTCTTGAACGTTATCAAACATACTATTTACGTTGTAAACAGCAGATGAGAGCTGCTACAGTACCGGTCATGCATTCATGTATGTTTACATGTTTCTTTAACAATTAATGACGAACTATTGTCAACTATTGTCAACTTGTGATTAGATTGAATATACTTACATTGTGTTATCTTCTCATGGTGTTATCTTTTCATTTTCAATTATCTGTCATCGTAAACGTAAACGGTGTCGAACTTATTTCTTATTTATGTAAATGATATAGCAGATAATATGTTAACATTCTGTAGACTTTTTGCAGATGATAATAGTTTTCAACATGCTGCAATCAATGTACAAGATATAGAATTTAATCTAAATCAAGATCTTTCAAATCTGGAAATTTGGTCTAAGAAATGGCTTTTGAGCTTCAATCCTTCAAAAACCAAAGCAGTTCATTTTAATATTAAAAAAAATACTGTAAATCCCTTGTTAAAATTTCAAGATCGTGATTTGGAATTCGTGTCTTCTCACAAACATTTAGGTGTTATCTTTTCTGAGGATCTTTCATGGACAGTTTATATCAACTCTATTATAGCAAATGCTCAAAAGAAATTGGGACTAATGAAAAAACTCAAATTCAAACTTAATAGAAAGTCACTATCATTGTTATATACTTCATTTATAAGACCTCAGTTAGAATATGCATCTGATGTATGGGGCGGGTGCACTTACACTGATTCCGAAAGGTTAGAACAAAAACAATTGATTGCAGCAAGAATCGTCACGGGATTACCTATTTTTGCTTCTAGGGATTCTCTTTATTTCGAAACAGGGTGGGAAACACTTGATAGTAGAAGGAAAATGTCCAGGCTGAAAACCATGTATAAAATTGATAGAAACTTTTTACCCAATTATGTAATGGACATTTTCCCAAATAAACGTGTTAATGCATCCAATTATTTTACAAGAAATGCACAAAACTATAGTATACCAAAATGTCGTTTACAATTGTATAAATCTTCATTTGTTCCCACTGTTGTTAACGAATGGAATGCGCTTTCAAAGGATGTCCGTGAAAGCGACTCCATTCGCATTTTCAAAGAAAAAATACATGTTTCTATCATAAATCAGAATGATATTACCTGTCGAACAAAACCTGATTTTTTTACTTATGGTGACAGATTTTTGAATATTATTCATACTAGACTTCGTCATAATTGTGTACTAAATAGTGATCTTTTTCGTTGTAATATTATTAATAGTCCACTCTGTTCGTGTGGCAAGCTCGAAGACACTTATCATTATTTTTTCACTTGTAATAAATATAAAGAGGCCAGAAATATTATGTTTAATGAAATTTTCAATATTGTAAATTTAAATATTGTTAATACTCATGTCCTACTTTGGGGCGACAACACAATCAGTGTCAGCGAAAACAAACATTTATTTTCTCTAGTTTATCGTTATATCAAAGGTACAAAAAGATTTAGTTGATGTTTGTACACCATTGAAAAATTATATATAACTGTCATATGATCTGTTGACCTTACATGTTGTGCATACATTATTTTTACTGTATTATATATTTGTATTGGGAGAGGGCGGTCTAAGTTTTTGAACTTGTGCCCAATCCCTGTTGTAATTTTGTACAATAAAAATATGTTCAAATCAAATCGAACTGCATCATGCATACAATGATAAATAGGCCTACCGAGTTGTCGTCTGTTTACAATCGAAACGGGGTATGGCTAATAACAGTAAACACACTGTAAACAATGTTTTCCTATTGAAAAACCATTTAAACTGTGACATACATTTTTTTAACAAACAATTAACAATTAAAAGGAAAGAATATTGTGATTATGTTTCGTTATAACCAACCCATAGACATAATTATAAATAATACGTATAAATATTGAAAATCAATGTTTTTTTTTTAAATTTTAGTAAAATTTCTAATTTAGATATGAGCACAGGTCTGCCCCACAAAAAAATTATAAAAACTAGAAACTTTTTAATATTTCATTTAAACTGACATATAAATAAAATTGGGGCAGGCCTGTGCTCTATGTGAAATATTCTAAAAAAGTGATAATTTTGAGAAAATTCTGGATTCTCATGAAAATTAGGACGGTGGTTCTCTGGTATACCTGTACAAAACCTCAAAATTTTCTCACCAATAAAAAGTACAATATCTAGGCAATATTTAAAGCAGAAAATAACTCATCAAAACTTTTGTTCTATTTTGGGCATTTTACAGGGCCGATTTTGACCCTTCGTGGGCCAAGCTCTTTCATTTTCACAGGGGATTGAGAGACGCTTTATAATTAAAGTTTTATTTTACTGTAGACGCAATTATAAGGGTGGTTTACACTCCTTCGTACTGGAAATTTTATTTTTGATACTTGTACTTCACAAAAACATAGGCATTGAAACCCATCGTGTGTGTATGTGTCTGTGTGTGGGGGTGGGGGGGGGGGGGGGGGGGGCAGGGAGTAATGAATGAACAAACTCTTTCTATCTTTCATTGCGTGTTAATCATTCATTATGATTGATCCGTTATTTCAAGAATAAACACTTAAATATAATGTATACATGTAATATATTTTAAATCAAAATGGTTTATATATATATATATATATATATATATATATATATATATATATATATTTATATATATATATATATATATATATATATATATATATATATATATATATATATATATATAAATTAACTTTGATTTCATTTTACTCGATTTTTTTTCATTTTGTTTCTGATGTTTCGTTTCGTTTTGGTTTCGTTTCGATTTGATTTCGTTTCGGTAGGTTTCGTTTCGTTTCGTTTCTATTTCGTTTCGCACTTTACAGGTACCCTTTTAATGAATACATAGGAATTATGAAATGCACTTCAATGACATCGCTATCATCGAATTAATTCTTCAAAAAATTTGAATACATTTCACCAAGTATTTGTCAAAATACTGTCACAATTAAAAAAAATGAAAGCAATCTGTACTCATGGAACATAATTTTGTTGGCTTTATAAGTATGTAATACCTTATTTAAACCAATCCAGATTTTCTTTAATTATTTTGCATTCGTGGATATCATGCATGCAACATATATTGATCATTCATATTTCAAAAAGATAGATTGAACTCTTAATTATTCTTTGTTGATCCGAAGAGCCAGTTAGCTCATACGTACACAACAGATGCAATGTACATGCAAATGTCAGGGATTAAAAAATTGTACTCTGTACTTTAAAATTACCTTTTGAAATTTGTACTGCATTAGATTTTCCCTAAATTTTATAATTTTAAAAATGTATCGTACTAAATATATAATCCATGCATAACTATATAATACTATTACTTATTAGGCTTGTTACTGACTGACTACAGAAATATATAGGGTTGATCAATATCATAAATTCATTTGATATCATGTTCGTTTTTTATAGGAATTGAATAAAAGTATGACGCTAGAAGACATTTTGAAAAACAAATTCCCGGCAATTCAAGTTTTTTCACTCTCAATAAAAGCACTCAAAGACGATTTAGAGACAACTTTAGAGAAACAAGGCATAGATGTAAAGACTGGTGAAATAAAATGGGTCCTCACAGTCCCTGCTATATGGTCAGATTCAGCCAAGCAGTTTATGAGGGAAGCAGCCATATTGGTGAGGAGTTTAGCCATTTTTTATTCATAAAACCGTCTGCACGTCTCAGTTGTAATAAAATATGCGTTTATTAAAACAAATAAGCATGATAATTCCTTCGGCTTGATTGCTGATACTAATTCAAAGTAACAATTAATTTTATAGGGGGGTCTGCCTGACAAGATGTTGCGGATCGCTTTGGAACCAGAAGCCGCCTCCCTGTTCTGTCAACACCTTCCTTTGGAGAAACTTGTTGGGGCCTCAAAAGGGTTTGATGTCTCTAAACCCGGCACTAAATACATGGTGATAGATTTGGGAGGTACGTAACAGTACCCACACAACATCAATAACACTTATGAAAATGTTTGTTATATCCGACGACTTTCCCGAAATTTTGTAGAGAATTAGGACTCAGTGTCTAGATGTGCATATATATATTATCAGAAAATTCTAGTTTCATTATTTTTCTTTATAATTTTGACATCCTTGCACTTAGACTTTTTGGCTCTTTATTTAGCTTTAGTGAAGTAACGAGCAGTTTGTAAGCGCAACTCCTCTTAAACCGCTGTACAGAATTTCCCAAAACTTTGTAGGGATTTAGTGTAGATGTGCCTATTATCAGGAGATTCCGGTGTTGTGTTGTGCTTTTCCCCCGTAGTAGCTCCCCCCCCCCCCCCCCCGGGGGGGGGGGGGGGGAACTACTATAAAGAAAATTTCCCCCATAGTAGGATTTCTCCCTCACGTTTTTGGTTTCATATTTTATAAAAATATGTATGGAAACCCAGTAAGTATTAAAGGGGCATGGTCACGATTTTGGTCAAATTCTATTTTTCTGTTTTTATTATTTACAATGTTTTAGGAATGCATTTCTAGTGATCAAATGAAATTTAAGAGCCAGTCGTAGAGTTATAAATAAGTAACAGGGCTCACACTCCTTTGTCATGTTAACAATATACCAGTAAAAATCTTTTTGAAGCTGATTTTTCTATCCCCATATTCATTTTAAGCACAAATAAACAGTTTCTAACGTTTAACATATTCATTTTAGGTCTGAAACTGGAATTTTTACTTCCACATTCAAAATGTAAACAATAGCTTTGTTTACATAGCAAAGAATTGTAAGCTCTGTAACTCGCTTATAACTCAACAATTGACACCCAAATTTTGGCTGCTCATTAAAAATGCCTAAGTGAAGCATTGTAAACATTAAAATCGGAAAAATAATTTTAACCAAAATAGTGACCATGCCCCTTTAAAATCAATGTTTGTATACACCCCCGAGTTGCATTCATCTGTACAGGTTGAGTTTCGTTTTGCCTATTTATTATTTTTTATAGACAAAGTTGAAAGTTGTATCATGGATTATATAGAACTTAATTTAGGTAATTAGTTAATAATTACAATGCTTGACAAGATATGAATGCACTCACATGCATAACTCTGTGTTTTGAATTTTTAAATTCAAAATTTTTAACTTATCACGTCGCCTATCAGTCCGTCTGTCTGTATTCGCAATGTTGTCCGGGCTAAACCTCTTTTGAAGAACTGAAAGATCGTTCATGACTTAATAGTGTAAGGCCTTAACCAATCTCCAACGAGGCAAGATACATGTAATTGATACCGTACTAAAGTATATATCACCTTCAAAAAAATAATAATTTGACAGGACATATTAATAAATTGCTTTTAATCATAGTGGGGATGAAATATCCTTTGTTCATATCTTTGTTCTGATAAGAAATATTCATTTAAATTTTTTTGACTTACAAATGTAATGAAGTGCATATGTACGAAATTCGAAATCTATTTAATTCAACATTTTAAAAAAAAAAATTCGTTTGAATTTACATGCACTGAATGGAACATTAATCAAGACATCTTTCGGTTTATCTTCAATGCTTCGGAAGCGATTGGGAAAATAAATTTGTTTATAAAGATTTGATATTGAATGTAGAATATGTATTTTGTATTAAAACTGATTAATGCATATGCTGTATATTTTTGTCCTGAACATTTCGCAGCGACGGTCCCGGTGACATGATTAATGGTTTATAAGGTAACGCGGGTTCACCCCATCATAACTGAAGTTTTTTCTCTTTGAATTTTTCTTTTAAAAAAAATGATGAATTGCAATTTTTATGTTTATTTTGTAAAAAGAATTTTTTGTTTTTATTTGTGTGTGTGTGTGTGTATATATATATATATATATATATATATATATATATATATATATATATATATATATATATATATATAGGTTTTTTTTTGGGGGGGGGGGGGAGGGGGGATATTCATTCATCAGGGTATGTCAAACTTCTGTGCTTTCCACAATAGCGCACTCGATATACGAACAATTATTTTACTTGCCAGTTTAATAAGGAACAAGCTTATAAAGTGAAAAAGTAAGTAAGCTCATCCAGAAAAACAAGTTAATAAGTTGTTTTTTTTTATTTTCATTAATTTTTCACTGTTTAAAATAATTCAGCATTATAATTTATCTGCATTGCAAAAATATATAATTAATAGTATAAGTTTATAAAGTATGCGAACCGTATTTCTTATTGGATATGTTTATAAATCACATTGCAAAATTAAAAGCGGAAATAGCTAAAATTAGCATGCAGTGAATGATGATAGACATAGGCTGGTTAAGGCCCCATTTCACATTTTCCAGAGTTACCAGCAAAGAAACCAACTTACTTCTGGTTGTGAATGCTGCGTTTCATTTGCTTAAAAATTGTTTACAATTTAAAACTTTGTGTTTCTTAAATAATTTGCTTAAAAACACTCAAACCTGCTTGACTTTAAAATAAATTTGTAAATATTTTAAAACTAACTTTACATATGACGTTATTGCCCTTACCCTCTGATTTAAAACCCCATAAATTTCAGTTTCTCATCATATCATTGCACCCGGTCTCCCGTTTGATTATTAAAAGTAGAGAGCTAGACATTGAAGATCGTCAATATTCTAACGAGATTAACTTCAAACCTATGGCCTATGACCATTGGGGACGAAGGGTGTAATAAATGGCCACTCCTTGATCCCTCCCTCTCTAAAATTAATCAAGATTCAATGGTCAGTTATTTTCTGGGAGGAGCTTAATTCGTGTATTTATTACTCTTAATAATGAGTAATCAATATAATCTCAGAAACAAATTATTGCCACGAATGGTCCGCAATAATCATAACCGGAATGTAAAAAAAAAGGTAGGGGGGTCTACTACAAAGTAGGCTTTCCGTTGGGTTAATCTGACTGTAAAAGGGGGATGTGGGGAATCTACTACATAGTAGGCTTTCCGTGGGGGTAATCTGGCTATAAAAGGGGGGTGGCTAGGGGGAAAAGGCAGTATATATAACAACAGTTCCATTATTTGTCCTGGAATTTTGGCACTTTTGAACTTAGAATTTTGCTGTTGTTAAAGACAAAAGTACAGATCTGCATATTTGCCGTAAGTTTTATTCTGATAATATTTTAAAACTTATGTTCCTTTATTGAAATATTTATTCAATCATTATGTGTAGCATTATCAAGACTAATGGGGAAGCGTGGGTTATGTGAGCTTTTTTTTCATTTTTCTGCCTCTGTGTTCTGTAGGTGGAACAGCAGATATAACTGTGCACCAAAAATTAAAAGGTAACAAATTAAAGGAGCTTTTCAAGGCAAGCGGCGGCGCGTGTGGGGGTACATCCGTCGACAAACAATTCTATGCCACTCTGACCAGAATATTTGGCGGGCCTATGTTATTAGAACTTCAGAAAGAGAAAACATATGCGTATATGGATTTGATGAAAGAGTTTGAATCGACAAAGAGAGTGGTTAAACCAAGTATTGCGACTGATTCTAAGGTCACCTTTACAATTCCGTACGTGGTAATGAACGATTTATGTAAAGAGTTTCATGATCAGAAGTTGGAAGATGTTTTGAAAGAATCGACATTGGGAGATGACATAGTAGGGTTTGCTGGTAAATTGCGGATAAAAGCCTCCTACTTCAAAAGTTTGTTTGGAAACACTATCGAAGAGGTCGTACAACACATTAAAAACATCTTGGAAAAACCAGAAGCAAAAGATGTGTCCAAACTTTTATTAGTCGGGGGTTTTTCGGAATGCAATCTCATCCAAGATGCGGTCAAAAAAGCTTTCCCCGACAAGCGAGTGATCATTCCAGAAGATGCTGGTCTAGCAGTGCTAAAGGGGGCCGTAATATTTGGACACCAACCGGACTCAATATCTTCCAGAATTATGAGATTTTCTTACGGAGTGCGAATCACGCCAGATTTTGACGAATCCCTCCACAGAGAAGACAAAAAAATTATGATAAAAGGAAAGCCCCATTGTGCAGACGTATTTTCTCCCTTCTTAAAAGCTGGGTCAGAGGTTCCTGTGAACCACAAAGTGGTGGAAGCTTACACCACAACTCGACCGTTTCAAGACTCCATGCCCGTCATCATTTACTACTCAGAAGAAGAGTCACCCATATATGTTACTGACGAGAGCTGCCAAAAGCTGGGTGTACTCGACGTAAAAGTGCCAACACCCTCAGCAGACGACCACCATGTTGCGGTGCAGTACGTATTTGGAGACACGGAACTTCACATGATAGCCGTGGAAGTTCAGTCTAAAACACCTTGCTCGGCCAAATTTAATCTCATTTAATTTTACCCAGCCTATCAGTATATCAAAATGAATAGTTCGAATCCGCGACACATATGTGCCAGTACTTTCCATATTGGAGTAACGCTTTGAAAATGTGATGACGTTTCAATTTCGTGATATTGTTGGGGTGTTTTTATTGAAAAATTTGCCAACAAAATAAACAAACAATTAATACTGCATGTTTTATTCATTTATTATACATTTATGATATATGTAATAAATAAAATCTAAATATGAAACAAATGTTTTGCATTGCAGTTCTTCTCATGCGTAAATAAAACGGAAATAATAAATGGTAACTTTTAAAAGTTGCAGCAATTGCTTCGCCACATCATCAGCATGATTCAGATTGCTATCACAACTTGGAGAGAGAACACTTCCCCCAGTTTTATGTCAAAATAGACTGTATTGTAGAGTCACAGTCACTGAATTTCAAGGCATCAACATGGCTGCCAACTGCTACAGCAAGAGTGAACGAAAAATATTTTAGTATCATCAGCTTTCAGAACTGGACTGAATTATTTTTCTCATTTTTTCTGCATCTTCTCGAACTTGCTTGTTGTTTGGATCAATTTTTAAAGCTGCCTCATAATCTTGCAATCCTGTAAAATACAAATAGGTTTTTTGTTCAAATAAACTAAGCATAACTTATTACTTGTACTATATTCAAATATAATTGATGCAGTTCATAATGATCAACAACTATGTTTATTTTGTTATCACTTCAACTTCCAAAAGCACAAAGTTATTTGAATAGGTCAAAAAAAAAAGTTTCATCAAAATTATCAAAATGTATTTTTCGGCCCTGCTTTAGTTTCACACTACCATCCACATGCTCTATTGGGGAGTCTATGAAATGGGGCCAATTTATTTTTTATGTATGTATTCAAGCTTAATTTGCCAAGTAATACAATAAGGTTCCATAAATTATTGAGGAAACAATATGGATGGATAGAAATAAAATTCTTGTCGGAGAAATTTAAGAATTGATAAGCTCTTAAAAATATCTGTAGCTTTGACCATCGAAGTGAAGAGTGTCATACTGACCTTCCACATACATCTCCAGCTCACAGAAAGCGGTGCCTCGACGAACAAGTGCCTTACACCTGCTGTCTGCATTCTGGGGAACAGGGGGACTTAATAGGTCCATGGCCTGATAAAAAAAATTTGATCGAGAAATAAGACTATATCAAAAACATGAAATTTTTGTTACAATTCTGTCAAAATCAGTTTTTTGAGGAAGCTGATCTTTTTGAAAATGGAATAGAAACACTTTGCTCAAATTTGCAATAAAAAAAATGTGTACCCAGTAAATGTGATTGATTACATGTACTTACTTTGGAGCAGTCTTCAATGCACTTGAAGAAATTCCTAGTTTTCAAATGGCAAGCCGCTCTGTTTGAATATAATCTATCAAAGGTTAAGCAAATTTATTTGTTCAACAAAGTTTTTGTTAAGAGAAAAAGGAGTAAATTTTATGAGACCTGTATACTCTATATACAATAAAACACACTTATAACGAGGTGCCAGAGACGGGCGATTTTGCTTCGTTATAAGCGAAATTTGTTATATCTGTCAAGTTTACAACATGTAATAAAGTCACGGGGAATGAAAATCACTTCGCTGTAAGCATTAATTCATTATAACTGTGTTCGCTATAACCATGTTTTATTGTAATATTATTCAGAGCAGGGTATTTTTACCCACAAAATAAATGACAGTTTACAAAAGGATACGATGGCATCTTTGGATTAAAACGAAGAGCTGTCGTAAAGGCATTCACTGCTGCTGGGTAGTTTCCAGACTTGAAAAATGAACTGAAATACATAAAGGAGGCATGTGAGTAACCAATCACAGAAAGTACTCTTATTGGAAAAAAAAAATTGCATTGGAATAAAATCTCTATTTTTACCTAGCTGGTTTAATTTTATAATTTTAAAATTCCGTTAAAAGAAAAAAAACTTCATATACCGATGTCTTAATATTCTGAGTTGCCGTGTGAATGATTTGCATATAATGATACATGTACATACACTCCTTTGTCTCTGAGATAAATGGGATCTTTCTCTTCCTCTGTCAAGTCTTTGTCTTCAATTTCTGTAATTCTTCTAGCCTCTGCTTGCTTTTTCAACCACTATACAAAAAGAAAATGGGTGTAGAAATGAATAACAAAGACCAATTAATTAATGCTTTATAGAATTTTCAAAAGAGTAATAAAAATACACAGAAAAAAAATAAACAGGGAAAATTTCTGAAAAATTGACATTTATACATTTTGTTAGTTGAAAAACTTTCATTTTTTCAAGCTAGGTATCAATTCATCACTGTTGTTGTACATGTACACTTCTCACCATTTTTATCTTAAACAAAAGTTTTCATTTCAAAACAATATTTAAGTTACCTCTTCTTCAAGGTGTGTTTGCGACTCTCGAACAGGTGTGGGGAACACTCGTGGTGTGAATTTTATTTCAATTCTACCTACATCTCGTGTGGGTATTCCATTGCTGGCTTCTTCAAATATGTTTTTACCTGAAATCACAAAAAAGAGATCTACAGTAGAGACCTGGGAGATGATACACAGAGCTCTGGGTTGACCTGTAGGCACAGGACAAGGCCTGCAGTCTGAACACTCCCTTTTTCTCCTTGCCTAACATACGATGACTGTAAGAAGGGGATGGTTTTGATTATAGTGCAATGTCTTGTTATTGGCCTACCTCGCTGATGAGGTAGTAGACATTACAAAAGATTTGGGTCTTAGGAAAATAACTTTTATTAACAGAAAAATAGAAATTTTCTATGATTATTTAAGCTATATCGAAATTGTTTCAACAGTTCCAGATTTTACAAGTAACAACAGTGCATCACCTCTTCTTTTCTTTTCTTTCCTCATCTCCTCCTTGAGAGCAGCTTCTTTTGCTCGTTCTTCCTCTAAAATCCTGTTTTTCTCCTATACATATATTTAGTGAAATATTAGATTTTTTAAAAAATTCATCTCATTTTCATTATGGAGGTATAACATATGTGTATATTAATCTAATTATACCCGCACTTTCTAAAGAAAGTTCGGGTATATTGTTGTTACCCTGTTCCATCTGTCCGTCCGTCCGTCTGTCACGTTTTACTTTCTCAAACTGCTCTTACATCTTATAAACCAGCAAACTGAACTCTTGGAGTATGATTTGGGGTGTCATGTTGTTTTGTAAACAGGTTTCAAAAATTCTCTCGTAGTCCTGGGGGTCAAATAATTGGTAAAAAATGACGTTTTTTGACAAAAAACCTTCTTCCTCGAATTTCTTTTACATTTTCAACAGTAGACAAATCATCTCTTGGAATATGTTTTGGGTTGTCCTATAGATGCGCAATAAGCTTTCGGAAATTTCAATTTTGTCCTTGGGGTCATTAGATGGCTGAAAAATGACGTTTTTTTACAAAAAGTCCGGTTTCAAAAAACGTCAATTTCTTTTTGCAGTAGCCTAATGATCTAATAGGATATGCTTTGGGGTGTCATGTTGACGTGAAAAATGTTTCAGAATTTTTGTTTTTATCACGGGGGTCTGTGGGCATCAAAAAATGACGTTTTTTTGCAAAAAAAATATGGTTCCCAGAACTCCTCTTACAATTTACGCAGTAGCTATGTCATCTCTTGAGATATGATAGGGACTGTCCTATAGATGTGTAATAAGGTTTTAAAAATTTAAATTTCATCCAGGGAGTCAAATAGTAGCTGAAAATTGAGGTTTATCACTCTTAAAAAACCTACTTCCCAGAACTCCTCTCATGATTTAATGAATAGCCACATCATATCTTGGGGTATGATAGGGGCTGTCATATAGTCATGCAATAAGGTTTTAAAAATTTAAATTTCACCCAGGGAGTCAAATAGAAGCTGAAAATTGATGTTTATCACTCCTGAAAAAACCTACTTCCCAGAACTCCTCTCATGATTTAATGAATAGCCACATCATTTATAGGGATATAACATAGGCTGAGCTATAGATTTGCAATAAGGTTTTAGAAATATAAATTTGATTCTGAGGGTCAATGCTATCTGCAAAATGATGTTCCGTCCCATAAAAAACCTAATTCCTGGACCTCCTCTTATCTCTTGTGATTGAAATAATGTACCATAAGATGCATAAGGAGGACGAATATATATGCTTTAAGGGTGGGGATCACAAGCATTTTTTTCAAGTTATTTGATCATTTTTGATTTTGGGAGGGTGGGGTGGGGTTAGGGTGACCCCCAGATGCCATGACCTACTAATACCACAAAAAGATTTACCTTGACATGGTCATGGTTCAAGAAACAAAAATATATATGGTTTAGGAGTGGGGATTTCGATGATTTTGAGGATATTTTAAAAATATTCAACTATTCATGTTTTCTATTTAAGAGGAGGGGGTGGGGGGGTGGTTGTTTAAAAACAACTCCGGGGGGGGGGGGGGGGGGGGGGGGGGGGGGAATGACCCAAGGGGCAGGGGCCAATTTGTCTTAATGTATCTTGACATAATCAGCAGAATTGGAAAGAATTATCACTATAGGACATCTGCAGAGTGGGGCCCTAAATAGTTACAAAATCAATCTACAAAAAATATTGATAATATGTTATACATGTATTTAGAAATGTCTTTATTTCCAAAATGATTAAAAAATTAATCAGTCAAAATGAGTTATAAATAACCGATTGGCAATTCTGCAATCCCTAGTATAATATCACATGTATTTTTTTTTTTTATATATAATTATACATGTATGTTAACAATCAGGATTAAAATGCACAAATTTTCATGAGTCATAAATCTTGACATACCACATATCTCTTGACAAAAAAGAATAAGCAATTTAAAAGAAAAGAAAATTAGTCATTAACTCTTTTTCTATTACTGGTGTATGATGATGGGGTAGGGGGTATAATGGGAAAAAAGCTGCAGCATGCCTTCATTCTCACTAAAAATGTATATCTAATCCACACATCCTGGGGATGGGGAACGGTTAAGGCCCCTTCCCCTTCCTCCCTATTATAACTCATATAAACATGATATTTAATACCCAAATTTAATACAAAATAGGGTCAATATGGAGTCAACTCAATAGTGTAAGTCTGACAAATGAAAAATAAAAAAAATTCTGCAATTAAAATGACAGAAACTGTAGATAAGCTTATTTAAATACAGATGATGATACAGTATGCTGGCAAAGGGAGATCACATTTTAGAAAGTGAAAGTAAAACTTAACTGTTTTGTATACCGGTGTCTCATAATATTGCGCTACTACATGTTTTATACTTACCTATATTGGTCAACATCATAATGATAATCCAATTAGCACAATACAAATTCCTTTAGCTGATCACCACAAAAGAAACGTTTATTCATGTTAATTAATCCTATTCTGCACATCAAGAAAACATATGCATGTACACCACGTGAAACCCATCTAACCAAAGAGCTGGGTAAAACTAGTACCCGATGCAACCTGTACACCTCTGTTGTGTAAGTAACTTCAGACAAAGATCATTTAATTGAAACATATTGCATGTGGCCTTCTTTTTGACTAAAACTAGTACAAGAGAGTGTTATTTAGAGGCAAACACTTGGTGCGGGTATTACTGTCTAATGACAGCATCTAGTTTAATTTAACTCTGGACTCAAACTTAAGTAAAATTTACTTGTAATAATGTACAAAAGTTTAAACTGCAGAATCATTTAAATTTGTAGGGGTCAATTTTCATGGATTTGGGTTTTTTTTACTTATTCATGGGGATGTAATTTCGTGGATGTGTCAGTTTTCAGTTTCAGTAAAAAAAACTAACTCTTTCAAAATTTGTTTTCTTCAAGGATGTAAATTCGTGGGGTAGGGCTACAGCCTACCCACGACTACCACAAAAAATTGAGCTACCACGAATTCTAATGATTCCACAGTATGTTTGGTTCTTTTTTTAACCTGTTCAGCTGCTTCTCTCTGCTGCTCTTTCCAGATCTCTAGTTCTTCCATTGCTTTCCTCTTTTCAGATTCTTTTATATTTGCAATTCTGTCTCTCTCCTCTTGCTCAAGCTGTTTTCAGATATATTAGCCTCAATAAGTATGTCATTTTGATGTAAGAATAGCTGAATTCGTGTTTTCCGGATCTTTGACCAAATTTCACAAAATGACCATGAAATGTTCATCAATATAATATTCTTTGGTAATCAATTTGGATTTCACTTTTGAAAATTTTTCTTTGGATTCTGCATTTGAATCTTGTTTATAGGCACATTAAGAGACAATTAATTATTTTACATTTTCAGTGCATTTAAATATTGCAGAAGGGATTGTCTGACTTGTAAAGTTTGAATGAATTAAAATGTTTTCCCTAATGATATGTACCATCCCTATAATTAAGGTTGAATATAAAACACTCTTTCACTATTATTCTATCTTAGCCTAGATAAAGTTCATGCTGCATTTCAATTCAATGTTATGAGTAGTCATTCTCTAATAGATTTCTTACCCGCATCATTTCATTCATGGCATATTTTTCTCTCTCTTGCTTTTTCTCTGCCTTCTCTTTGGCAGACAGTTCAGCTCTCTCCTGGTTTCTTGTGACCGCTTCATCTCTCTTTTGTTTAGTAAATTCCTTATCATCTAAAAAATATCCCAATATAAAATTCAAGACTACCTGGATAAAAATTGCAGCCATAGACAATACTTTATATCACAAATAACTATTATGATCTCTTTTCTTATGCAGATTGTGTTAAAAAGTTGAAATTTTGTTGTTTGTAAGAAAGAATCCCCATCATCAAGAAGATTCTGTACTTGATGAGCTACATATTCTACATGTATTAAGATTGAGCTTGTCTATAGGAAAATTGGACTTCGCGCCTTCCTACAGCCTTCACTGAATCTTGAAACATTCTTCATAACACTGTGCATCAGTATCAAACATACCAAGGTAATAATACAAAAATATCCCAGTCATCAACAATGTTATGAAGCACAGTCCAAGTTTCTGGGAAGGTGCAAATCCTAATACATGTATCCTAATCAAGTATTCTTCACAGAGATTAATTATAGTTTTGTAGGCTTATTGGTGTCATATTATGGAACATAAATGATATACATTTAAACAATATCATAAATATTATATTTCAAATAGTAAATGATTCCTACTTGAACAGTCATGGTGTAACTGGTTCCACAGCTGGGATTCCTTTTTCAGAAGTTTAAACACAACGGCCCCATTTCCAATTTGGGCTGTGCTTGAGATGTCATCAACACTTTCACGTAAAAAGCATTCAAAGAAATAGGGTGGATAGCTTACCTAAAATGAAAAAAAGCTGGTTTACATACCCTACTCAGAGTACTCAGAATTGAGGGCGAGTAGTACCGATAGATAGAATATCATGCGGATGGGGGGAGGGGTCGACCCCCTCCTAGAAAATTCTGAATTATTTAATTTTACCAGGGATGTATAAACTTACATATACATTCCTAAATTCACGCTACCTAAAACAGACCTCGGACCCCCCCCCCCCCCCTCCCTTCCTGGCAAACAAACTCATCCCCCCCCCCCCCCCCCCCCCCCCCCCCACACACACACACACACAATGCGTCAGCTGATCCACTGAAAGATTTATTGGATCCGCGTATCTTTTTTATGAGTTTGACGAGAACACATCTTATTTTGATGACAGACCGGAGCGACTAAAACTCCAAACATAACACATGGTCAAATAGATATCCGCACACCTTGATGTAATCCTCTGATGACAAAATATCCACTTTGTTTGCCTTTACTCCTTTCAAAGGGACAGTGAGAAACAGCATTTTCTCCGTCTCTTCCCATGTGTAATCTCTGACAGCTAAAGGCATCTTCTCTTACTTTTTCAGTTCTTTTTGTATGACAACAACAATATACGATACTATTCTAAAATGAACACGTCCGCCATAACAAAACGACGAACCAATCAGAACACGGGACACAAATCCAATAGCCAATGAAATTCAACTTAACACCGTTTACTTGTTGTCCGCATAAACAAATGGGGAGATAACTCTGTAGAATTTATCGAAGATGTGGTGGATCAAATTACTCTTAATTATAGACTATGTGGTGTGTCTTTATTAATCTTAAGAGGAATTACCCTTTTACAAAACCTAATTTTTGCTTTATTAGATCATCTTGTTAAAATATCTTCACAGTGGTTCTTTTGTAATATATTCAACACTCACAATAAAAATTAAAACATAAATAAATAAATAGATTGCATTTTTTTTTATTGATGTGAATTTGAAATCAATTCAAAACTGTAAACCCCCAAATTGAAATTCATTAATCAATTTACACAAGAAAACAAAAATCCCTGTCATTGTTAATTGACTTCAAAACCATTGTACACATTATGTTACCAAAAAGCATGACATTCAAAGTAAAGTTTAGTAATAATTAATGTCAAAATAAATGCAAGAAAATCTGAATGTTCTGTAAAATATTCCAGGACTAATATTTAAATAACCATGTACATGCAATATACCGGTAATCAATAAAGCAATTGACTTTCAAGCATGTACTGAATTCATGTAAACAAAATTCCCTCTGGAAAAAAAATCTGTTTGTTCATAATACAAATAATTTCTAAGAATGATCAGAAAATTTTTAATGTAAAAGAATAAGCATTCAAAAACACATCTGTAAAAAAAATTCTTTTGACTTCTCTGGGTTTACATTACTTCAGTATATAAAACAATGTTAAAACTACATGTACCTAAACATGTCAATGTTAAACGAATAACAAGATACACATTGAGATTATCCCTGATAATTAAATACTATTTCATATGTACCATCATAGTAGTGACTCAAAATACTAACAATTAAATGATGTAAGGCAATGTCCAATAGGTTTACATCAGAAAATAATAGCTTGAAAAAAAAATATTACAATTGAAATATCAGTGTATACATATGTTTAAGAAGCACTGTCTACACCTTTATTAGCCAAACCAATCATGTTAATATCAATTAAAGGCACAAAAAGACAGAGATTATTTTTCCTCATAAGCAGCAGGCAACAATAATTACTAGTAACACATGTGTAATTAAGACTATTTATCGGCATATATAATCATTATGACACAACATTTAAATAAAACATCATAAACCAGAATAATTTTTAAAATAATAATCTTAAATATGTAAAGCATTTCTGTTAATCTTTTCATAATTACAAAATCACATAATTTATCATCCCATCTGGCCCTTACAAAAAATCAAACAACATCAGAACATCACCGTACATGAGTTTAGAAAAAGTAATAAACAAGGAATTGAAACTATGAGCAAGCTTCTGTTTAAAAATGCATGTATTACCCAATCACCATGCAAATGTGATTTCACCAAAATTCTGTAGAATGTTGAAAGTTGTGAAACTTTGCTATACCGTAAATACAAAAGAAAACGTTAATTGCTGATCCTGGTTTACTAAGATGGAAATATCAATTGGAATGTGAATTATGTAAAATAAAACTAGTAAATGTTAACAATTGTTGAAAGTTTTGGAGCATATGGAAGTGGAATACTGGTATTTGGTCATTCAAATTTTAAACAAATTAAACTACCAGGCATTAATTTTTTTCTTAACTCATTCATATTCATACATTTTTTGTGAAAAATCACAATACTAATAATCTCGCTTTAATTAACAAAATGGCACTGATTTCTGTAAAGAAGATGTAAAGCCTCAAACTCTTTACCCTGAATAATCATAACAATATTCATACCCTATGCTTTAGTGAATCTAGACTAACCTGTCAGGAAAAAAAAAAAATCTTCGCAGTACACAACATTCTATGTTCCATTACTAATATGTATAAATATCAACATCAAACTTGAACAAAAAAAAAGTTTTGACTGGCAAACCAATAAGCACACAATGACCAGAAAGAAATACAAAATTACATTTAGGTCTCTTTTGTATCGGTATCATGTTTATGTCGTTTATCCATCACTTTCAGAAATCGATACAGAAATACCCTTAACCTATAAAGCAAGAAGAACATGCTGTGTATAACAGGGGCCACTATGAAACTAATGGCTACGATGTAATACATTGCTTTTACTGGGGATTCTCCATAGTTGAGCACTTTGTATATAAAAGGTTCTCCATATTGATTAGTTCCGCCGAGGTACCAGTAACAGACAGAGAAGGCACTGTAAACCAATCCAAACGCCACACCATGCACCATGTGCAGCATCCGGACCGGCATCCGAGTTATCCACAGATCCAGGAAGACAGCTGCAGCATTAGCACCATGTGTTGAGCAATTGATAAAGGTCACCCCAGAACCTGCAACATCAACATAGAGTTGTATACTGTTTATTGTGTGTGTGTGTGTGTAGGGGGGGGGGGGGGGGGGTCTGTTGCAAATTTAGCGACAATTACCATAATTCAAAAAAATTAATTATGTGGTCTTTTTGCAATTCTGTAATTTTTTTTTAGAATTCTGAACCACTAATGTACAATACAGTACTACATATGCTGACATAACTACTGTGTGGTTTTTGTTGTTTTTTTCTTTGCAATATGAAAATAATAGCGAAAAAAGAAAATTATTCATTGCAGAAAAAATTCTTGATACATGTTACGTCAATCAGACCTATTTTTACATTACACCATCAAAAAGAGGGAATATCAAACCTAACCCAGCATTGAGCCTTTAGATGTTTCCCTTGATGCTACATATAGTAAACAATCATATGTATTGTACATGCATTGAACTTTCTATGTTTCAAAAGAAATTTTTTTTATGAATCAAAATTACTATAGCAAAAAAATAAATCAAAGAAAACATCAGTTAAGACTGCATTCATATCTACTAACCATCATAAGCGATAGTCCAGAACAAGAAGGTAACTATAGGGGCAGACCCTGCACTGAGGTTATACAACAGCCACTGGCATTTGATTCTTCGACTTCCTTTCAACTTTTCCTGAATATCTGTAAATCAGTAATGGTAACGTAAATTTCTTAGATATTGCGAGCTGCTTTTGTTCTCATTAACTACATTTTCAAAACACACATGGAATTTCATTCAATCCTCTATCATTTCACTGCAACATTCATCTGTTGTTTATTAACCATTATAACAAAACCCTGGACTTTCGATAGGATGTAATTATCTTTTTCTTGCATCAGAACAAGTTAAGAATAACGCTGGTTTCAAGTGAAATATACACCGATTGCATAGTCTCAGCTCAAATGCCAGACAAACCTTGTTGATTTCAAAGAGCCATGGCTGAGTGGCCAGCAATGAAATAGACAGGCCTACGTCACATTGCTGTTTGACACAACTACCCAAAGTCCAAGCTCCTGTTAAAATGGTTCTAATACCAGACCAAATCAGTTCTTCATAACTTATTTCACTTTGATGATGATTTTGCCTACATAAATGACAACTTACCATGATTGCAGTTCTTAAGTTTGATGTAGTGCCATACATTGATGGCCCGGAGGATCTGACAAGCAGTCAGGATGTAGAATGACCAGTAGGTTAGCATGATCAGCATTTTGGCTTTCAGTGTTCCTACAATGGCTGTGTAGAAAACCATGAAAACGAAATAACATGCCATCAGTATCCGGTAGTACAAATACGGCCAGGGGTTGGTGCTCCACTGTTGAAAAAAAAATCATATCAGCTGATGAATGCTTGTTTTTCAAGCTAAAATAACTAATCTTTTGAATCTCACACCAGAAATTTCAAAATTTTATGTAGCTGGCATGTATTTTATTCTCATTGTAAGATTTGCAATGAGGACTAGTTTAATATCTTATTTCAACTTGAAATTGAGTTATTTAATTTACAATATTTATTTTTTGTGGCTTTTACAGTAAATGTATTTTAAAGGCAATATTGGTTTATGCAAGAATATTTCATCCCAGCATTTACAAGTTCATAGTTTACATTTAAATTAAATTTTGTAGCAAAATTTTGTAATCATTGAAATCAAAACATCTTAAAAGTATTTTTTGTCAAGCATTCAAAAATATCAATTTATCTTCAACATAGGTTGAAGATATTACATAGGTTGAAGATATTAAACTAGAAACTCGATCCCCTCTCATAAAAGATTATTTAATTACAAGTACATATTAAGCAACATTTTCTAAGATACTGTACCTTGAATATTGCTGATAGACTTAAACAGCAGAAAAGCTTAAAATAAACTGATTTATCTAACCTGTGAGAGGAGGTAGTCCTCCGGAGAGTCATACTCCAAGTTGTACTTGGGTTCGTAAGGCCTGATGTTCTTCAGTGAGCCCTCTCCATGTTGTCTCCCCTTCCTGTCGGTGAGGGAGAAGTAGGCGTACCTGGTGTAGGTCCCCACCGCTCGCCGCGCCACCCTCACCCCATCATTGGTCACGTGGACAAACTTGGCCGCCACTTTAAACATTCTGGTATCCCTGTCTCAAACTCTGAAACAAATAAATGGCCAAGGTTATACTTCCCATATAAAACTGGATAATTTCCTAAGTATAAATACTAGATTACATAATTTTTACAAGGATGCTATGTCAGCATATTTTTTATTTATAAATATTGCTGCTGAATGTTACACTGTGTATGATTGTCACAGTGTCAAATTTTATCACTGGTATAAAAAAAAATTAACTTAGTAGTCTGAACAATTTCTACTAGAGATGATATAAAATACCATAATGTATTACATGTATTACAGACCTTTACTACTGAAACAAGCTTAGAACAACCACATAATGTAAACAGCTGTATATATAAACAGTAAGCATTTTAAACTTATCTGTCCATATACAATATATGTGTTTACATCCCATATGATAAAGCATATATCATAGACTATCAATAATATCATTAATATGTATGATGAAATAACTTAATTCCTAGAAAGTCAGAGTAACAAACATTGTTAACTTTATAATTAAAACAAAAATTTGTCAAGTCTTGATCCTTACAATGACACATATCAACACCTGTATATCAAAACAGTACATATACTTACATTTACAACTTATAGACACCTATATTAAACTGAATAATGAATCCATTTCTACACATAAATATAGGGAATGTTATGAAAAACAAATTAACCAAGTCTTTATAAAATCATGTATCACTCAAAGTCACTGGACATGGAAACACAGAATTTGGGTCACCGTCTCGGTCTGAAATGTTTGTTTTGACAGGAACAACGTTACATTAAATAAGGAGACAATATGCAGTCAAATTTAAATGTTCCTCTATCCCATTGACCTAAATCATTAAATGACAGGACAAGTGCCAGACCATTCCTACTTTAATATTATTTTATTAGTTTGTCACTTTAGAGGCAAATACACTATTAAGTCTTTAGAATTATTTTCAAAACAACATAAAGACATATATATATATATATATATATATATATATATATATATATATATATATATATATATATACACACACACACACATACCAGCTAGTAAATATTCATGACAGAGACAGTATAAATACTACCTATCTAACCATTATGATATTTAAATATTTTAATACTTTATAGTTATAACAATTTATACATCTTATTCTCACTTTAATTATCAGCAATAAAGATTACAATTAAATCTATATGGATTATTCTTCCTTAATATGCAGACATGCACTCACGTCTCACCTGAAACCAACAGATACTTATTTTGAAATGGAAACACTTAGAGGTACAAGTACCAGTTAATAAATACCAATCTAAACATTAAATTACAAATTTTATCCTTTTATACATTGTACAAATATTGATTGTGAAGCTTACAGAAGAGATCTAAGCTACTGTATCAGCCAGTACATAAATTCCTGTTTGTCCACACATCACAGAAATGCAGGCACAATACAATAATACATCTACCTAAAAAACATATTCTAGTACAAGACAACCGGTATATCTTATCCAAGTCAATGTTGTGCTCCAATGAGCATGTAACAACAAACTGGTATACACATCTTCATGTATAGAACTACCTTGTACACAAACTCACAGTTTATGATAATCTCAAGGGATTAAGTTCAAGAAAGTCTGGACAATACTGCTTCCCTCCGCTTTTAGGCCCAACTTATCCAATGTTTGACATACTGTATGAATGATTTTTTTTTTTTTAAAAAGACGCATATCTTCCAGGCATATTGCATGATGGTGTTGGTCCTGTTCATAAACATAACTTCCTCTATCACGTGTCCATAAATGTACCACGTAAAATTACATAAGTTATTATAATAATAAATACTGGAAAAAAATGGATTGTACCAGTTGATTTCAAGAGATACATGTACATATACTCACAACACTTGAAGACCTATATAAATCAATTTCCTCAAGCAAATCAGAATTTTGTGTGTATTATCCTGCCCTGTATATGCTATACCTGTAAATTAAGACTATGGCACATTTATGAGGTCTTTATCCTTTGAATAAATAGATCTAAAAATAAATCAATCAAAATAATTACACAATCATTGAATGATGTTGAATGAATATGATGCAATATCTGTAGTGGGTTGGACCAAAGTTCAAATACAGAATTGTCCAGTATTTTTCAAGTACATGAAGTGGATGTGTACAAAGTCCAAACTGTAATTGCATGGTTTCTTAAAAGTTATCAAAGCCCTGCTGACTATGATTAATTCTGAAGATAATCAACAAGCTACATATAATACACATTAATATTAATCAAGTCATTATCTGGTATATCCTCATATGACTACATCAAACCATGGCTGCTCCAAATTAGATTTTATAAGACAAGAGTGACACAATGATTTGAACATATTTTATTGTGTACATTACACAAAAGGATTGGAAACAGGTTCTTACAACTTACATGTTCCTCTCCTAATGATAATACATACAATACAGTGATATTACATGTTACTTATACATATTGACTTTACAATAGTAATATTCATAAATATGCATTTACAAAGTATTTGCGAATATATAGTAAATAGTGTTGATATACAGTATAAAAATAGAAGAAAAAAACAAGAGAAAATTAATTATTAAATCTTCCAGACTCTTTAATAAAGTTTTGAACTGCTGAAAAAATAAAGCAGTTTGTATTGCAAGACATATTGTCAATACCCCAAAGAAGCAAATGTGAATTAATTATAATTGTTTTTTCAAGCCTATTAAAAAGTAATTCAAATAGATTGATTCTAGCATTTACATAATTCTTGCATACAAAGAAAAAGTGATAATTAAACATCATCCTTTTGACAATTAGGTGATTCAATAATGTTTCTTCTGTACAGATCATAATTCAAATACAGCTGTGTCTCAAAAATATTTCAGAGGTTGAGGAATACTTTCAGTAATATTTTTCTTGAATATGTTGAGAGACGTTGCTTCCCTAACTTCTAAATTGAGAGAATTCCATTTCCGAATAGTGTCAGGTACAAAATTTTTTTTATACAGTTCTAATCTGCTAATTGGAACAATATAATTTTCGCTATTTCTTGTGTGATATATTGAGACATTTTTTGTTACAGGAGGAATAATGTTGCTCAGTTACTAAGGTACTTGTTTTTTATGAATTTTAAACATGGTTATTAATTTAGCCTTATTACGTCAACTGACAAGAGGTTCCCAGCCAGTTTCTGTGTAGAGAGATCCTATAGATGCTAAAATGGGTAAACCAGTAACAATCCTTGCAGCACTTAATTGAACTTTTTCTAATCTCTCCATGTCAAACATATTACAACCGGCCCATACTACAGAAGCATATTCAAGAACTGGTCTAATAAATGTGATATACATTTTTGATAAATTAGTTCTACCTAGAGTAAACTTTAGTTTTTTCAAAAGTCCTAATTTTTTATATGCACTGTTTACTACATTATTAATATATTGAAACCAACTTAAATCATTAGAAAAAAGTAAACCAAGATGTCTGTGGATTGAAACATAGTCCAGTTGACACCCTTGAAAAAATAACGTTGGAAATTCTTCTACACGTTTCTTTGTGAAAAAAAAAAACAGCTTTTGTTTTAGACGGATTAAATTTCGATAACAACACTTTCACTATAGCCAAGCTGGGTTTAGGATCAACCAGTCTTGGCTAGCAAAGATAAGCAAACCAAAATCAATAGACAGAATTAGCAATTAACAAACCAACTGGTACTCATATAGGGCCTAATAATACATGTTGGCCGGTACGTACACACATTTAGAAAAAGGTCACCATCAAAACTGATGACTGGCTTTCCTTTTTACATGTACTTGTAATAAGCATTATGCTTACATGGTTTGCGATCCCCTCTCATCTTGCCAGGGTTGCATGAAGAGAATACCTCTGTTGGAATTCATAAAAGTAATTTACCAATGTGACAGGAGGTTGACTTTTTATATGAATATTTAATATCCAATCCCGGTTTTCATAAAAAATGTGCTGTTTATTGGTGATGCATTCAGAGTGCATTTGTGCATACAATAGAAACAAGTTCAATATCAGATAATTCTTGAATATTCAGCTTTACGGTATATTATGTGTTCAGGCAGCCACAGGTAGAAGAGGGATCTTTGATTAAATGAAACATACCTTTTCTTCAACACATTTGAAATTTCCCGCCATATAATGACTCCATTTTTCTTGTTTGTAGCGAGTCACGGGATATGTCACATGCCAAGATTCAATATGAAATCTCTTGGTTTTATCAGCAAATTTACACACTGGACTTCACTTTGTTTCCTCGTTAATTTAAGTGCGGCAATCGGAGCTAATCTAACATGCAGCGGGCCTTTAGGATATAATGTTTCACCTCTAACCACAGGGTACGGTATGGTCAAACCAAAAAACCCAAAACTACCCCGGAGAATGTTTTTATACAAATCGTTTTCTCTCGCAAGCTCTAATTAAACCCAACCTCAAACTGGGATTTTAGAAGATAACGGAATTTCGCATAAATATATTCATTTTACACACGAGATATTGTAAAATCATATGATAATAGGCATAAAGGGGCCTAGGGGTTTTATTACCAGGCTAAAATCGGGGTAGACATGGGTCCAATGTCTCTTTCAACAAATTTACATGCAGTTTTTTATAATATCATTTTTAGGTTCAGTAATTGAATAGTTATTACCTCTCAGTAATTCCGTTTACATCTCTATTTATAGAACAGGTCAGTAAGCTCTCGTCGAATGTCCTCCATGAATGTTGTTGTTGTATAGATAAATCACGTGATACTGTGTGGGTGCGACGTAAGTCGCGTAACGTTATACGAGTTATTCCCCTTTCAATGTATTTTTTTTTTTTTTTTTTTTTTACAGAACATGGACCTATGCAGGTGTGAACCAGAGCTGTCTTGCAGGACCAAACATCAATGCTACCTGTAAAATTACGTTGTCGTTTTGCAATAAGATACCTACAATATGCACTGGATCGTCAAGTGCTTGTGTGCAGGCATCCAATTTTACAGGAAAAAACGACACCGCGGAATTCGCAATTGGTCAATACACAGGGGACCCATTCTCTCGTACTGCAAAAGGTATTAATTTTATAAAAATGTCAAAAAAATAATAATAATAAGAATTGGTCATATGCATTGGTTATACAATCTTTCTGTATTTTCCCCATGTTCATGGAATAATCCACTTAAATTAATTACTTCTATAATTAATTATATCAAATTACTGTAATCAATTTTTCTGTTGGTATTTTTATAGTCCTGAAATGAGATTACATTATGGCAAACTATTATAGGTAGTTCCATGGCGACACCATGGGCGGTATAATTCAATAATTTCATGGCATGTATTTAGGATGAAAAATCATTTCAAAATTGATTTTAGGTGACAAAATCGTTGCAACGTTTGGCTCCGTTTCATATGAAACCAGCAACATCACATATAATTTGACAACTGTTGTGGAGTTTACATGTAATCTACTAGCTGTGTGGACGCCTAATGCTGCGGGGGCAACCATCCCCAAGATAGCCAATCTAATGTCTAATCTTTCCTGTGAGAAAACTACCCGTGAATGTCAGGTCAGCATACCAAAAAAAAAAAAAAAAAAAGAACTAATCAAAATTATATTTTGCAGGCACGTAGCAACAAAATTATAAAAAGATTTAATTTTTTTTTTTTTAATTTCCAATATCGTAAAAATCCCAATCCGTGGGGGAAGGGGGGAGGGGGGTGGCTATTATACCACTTACTTCAATTCACTCTTAATTTCCTTATCTTCATTCAATTTTTTACGAAAATGGATAATTAAAGACTGTTTTGATTTCAAACTAGCTGTTTTGATTTAAGGTCTGTCCTGAATTTAGGTCAAATTTGTACTCACTCGCTTTTCACAAAAAGCAAATTTAAATTCAGAAATTTAGATTCAGAACAGCAACCTCAGCTGCTTCATCCATTTCTGGATGGCGTAGGTTCTTGTTGCACTGTGCAGATGGTCGAGTAAGGGTCTACAGACGACATGAGCGTTTTGAGGCTAATTGTGTCCAGGAAGTCAACAGATTTGGAGGCGGAAGTGTCTTGATTTGGGCTGCAATATCCCATACTGGAAGAACAGATCTGGTGCCCGTAAACGGTGATTTGACGGCTCAGCGGTACTGTGAAGAAATACTGCAACCACATATTGTTCCAATAATGCAGAATGGCATAATTTTTAAACATGACAATTCCGGACCACATAAAGCAACAATTGCATGTACTACAGCTTTCCTACAGACAAACAACAGTACTGTTCTTCCTTGACCCTCCAAATCACCAACTCAGCAACTGATTAGAAGCTTGAAGTCATCAAAAGGGAGACGCTTCCAGACTGTTTTTGAAGCCAATGGTGGACATATAAGAAATTGAACATTTGTGACCTTGAACTTTTGATGTGCAGGAAACTCTTATTAAAAATGATTATTTAAAACTTTATGTTATGTTAAATTAATTCCTTTAATATAAATCATCTTATTACTCTTTTATTTTATCTTGTTTGCCTTGGTATCTACCAAAATAACTTCATGCGTTTCTTTTTTGAAGAGTATATGTAAATTTCAGAAAGGGGGGTGGGGGGGGGCAGCCCCCCCCCCCCGATGCTACGTGCCTGTTTTGTAAAATATCTTAATCAGAATTGGTCATCTGGTAGTTACCGTAAAGTATTCAATGAATTTCTGTGTTAATCAGTTTTAAAGTACACATTTATGCATAAAGCTGCTTAAGTATTACTTGACAATGCTCTAATTTGAATTTGATATAACAGTACAAGATAATGGCAGATTATAAAGGGGCATGCATAAGTCTGGTCCCTCCCGCTACTGTAGACAACAGACTTAGTGCAGGGACCGTCCTGATAATTATGTGAGTAGATAGACTTCTTACACTCCAATTGTTTTCCCATATTTTAATATTAAATATTTTCTCTCTATCTCCTCTCTCTCTCTCTCTCTCTCTCTGGTTATGAAAAGAACATTTTCTCCTCAGTTTTTTTGTGAGCATCAGCGTCTACTGTATCTTTGGGTGTGCCTGTAACTTCACGAGGGGATACAAAGGACAGGAACTGATACCTCACTCTGCATTCTGGATAGACCTCCCTGTGCTTATAGCCGTGAGTTGTCTGTAGTAATGCTGAAAAAGTTGAACTCATTTCCTCTCTATTCATTATAAATTGATTATTATTAAACTGCTGCATGTTCTGTATATTAATTGATACTTTGAACTTTTGTAGGATGGAATGATATTCACCTTTAGCTGCTGCAGACAAGAGTCTTCCGCCTATGACAGTATATAGCAGAATGTCTTCTTTGTGATGTATGTGTTTTTGTGTTACATCGAACATAGAATGAAAGGTGCAGTGATGAGACAATTGAGTAATACACCAGACTTTAAGAAGAGAACTGAGAACAAACATTCACATGAATATTCCACGGTTAAATGTTTCATTCCAGTAGTAATTTAGATGTCTGTGTTAAACTGTTTGATAACAGTAATAATTTGATAAATATATGAGAGTCATTTACATGAGAGAGAGAGAGAGAGAGAGAGAGAGGAGAGATGTTCTTTAGTACTGTGAAGTAGACTGGCAAATGGTTTTACTTTTGATTTCATAAGACTAATATTTTTTGAATTTGGGCAGAAGTTTAGCATTTTTATATAACTATATGTATTCTTTTTAATGAACTACATGTAACTGTTTACTATGCCTAATGGTGGATCTGGAATGGAACCATGCATAATATCTCAAATACATTGTCAACTGAATATTTATATTTCTACTTTTGAATTTTGTTTAGAAGTTAAATTCTTTATATTTTGTACCACTAAACAGTGAATGTTATTTTATTACTTCTAATAATAAATTCTGTAATAAAACGGATTACATTGTTGTCTTTATTATTTAAAGCTCAATGGAAAAGACTATAATTATCTTTTTAAAAATTATCTTAAGATTTTAACATGGAAAATGTTAAATAAAGAAAACATAATTATTCCAAAATGTTTTAAATCGGATTGTATCAGAGACTTGAACACACAGACTAATCTAATTATTTGATCGTATTTTATTAATTAAATGTTAACAAAAGAAAATTTAATATGATCGAGAACCATTCACGAAACTTCTGTCCCCATTTGTTCGTATTTACACAGTGCTACTGGTACAGGGGAGTGATGGACTACAAAGTTACTGACACTCCCCAGAAGTGTCCGTCTGATCCTCCCGAAACCACGTGATCCAATAACGATCATAGATGCGTTTACTTCTCTGGCTTTTGATACAATGGCGACCCCTGGGATACCCTCTAATCGGATAACTTCACCTTCTAACTGAAAGAATGCAGATTTTGAGAAGGAAAGAAAAAAATCAAAGCAACATAAATCACCTTTCCACCTTTAATAATAAATATTTACATTTTTCAGTGTCTTTGCCTGTGATAGCAATAAATATCGATTTTGTAGTATACAGTCCAATAAATTCAAATGACGTATAATTCTTCGAATATTATGAGGTGATAATTTCGGTCGGGGCGTGATCTAATCTATCATTAAGCCCTTTGGGCTTTATTGTATTTGATCACGCCCCGACCAAAATTATCACCTCATAATACTCAAAGAATGATTCCTTATTCCTTAATTATATTGAGTCCCTGCAGGCTCGTTATATCTTTTTTAAAATCGGGGATGGGAGAAAGCCAACCTATGATTTTCACAGGCAACGAAAAAGATGAGGGAATACCTTTGCGAGACTTCAGTTTCTCAACTATGGCGGGGCAAGGGGGGGGGGGGGGGAGGGGATGGGGCTAAAAAATTCATATTTTCGTAACTATAGGTAAATGCCAGAAAAAGCTTTGTGCCTAGATTCGTAAAAAGGTCGGAAGCTTTCACCGTTACAAAAAAATGTCGAATAGTCTCGCCAGGGCGTTCAATAACAATCAGCAAAAATAGAAATAGCTAATCTTGAGCGATTCTCTCTTTTCTATTATCAACTAACCTGATTCTCTATCAAGAGGGACTCTATATCGTTCAGAGTGGACAGTATCCGTTTTTCATCCTCTTGTAACAAACCCTCAATAACGTCAAACCCGGCCCGGGTAATCGACAGCACTGTAGATATTAAATACATATATTTATACATCTACCGAGTACGATTCCCTCTATTTCTTACGGAAACTTATTGTTACTTCATAGCTCTATAGAAACAGCCGGACTGAAATCTATACGCCCCGTTTATCGATCGGTCGAAACTTACAGCGACCTAAGAAAAATCACGGACTGCACGCAATAATCACGATGATGTCAGACTCAAATTCCCATAGGAGACGATTTTGCTGTTTCTTTTATAGCTAACGTACTGATGTACATTAACAATAAGTTAGTTAATTTATCTTACTTTTTACAATCAATTTATTAATTTGTTAAAAGAAAGATGTTAATATAAACAATAAAATGCTCTCGTTGATGATTTATGCGGGTTATGAAGGTAGCGATCATTTGCAGAAATTTTTTTTCTGCAATATCGCCACCTTTATATCCTGCATGAATCACCAAAGAAAGCATTTTATTGTTTATTAAGTAAAACAAAAAGGTTACATAATCTAAATCATAAATTCAATTTTGATTGAAAGCTATCTATAACAGCATATTTATAATCTTTTAAAGATGGCATGGGACACTTTAAAGTTTCAGTTCAGTTCAGAACACATCATGTTTCAAATTTATAAATTGTACAATCTTTGAACAAAACATTTATTTTGAAAGTTTTAGTTATAAACTTATATATGGTAAAGGTTGTAAAATTCATTAGACTGATTTCGAATTCATGACTTAACTTAAGGATCAATATCAGATTTTCACCAATTTGTGCTGTAAAACAAACAAGCGAATGAAAACCAATTTGTGCTGTAAAACAAACAAGCGAATGAAAATTTAAATTAAATTAAAGTTTATAATTGATATTTTCTTGGTTATTTAACCCGGCACAAAATAAGGGTGTCCCTTTCCACCTCAATGATTTGCATTTGATGATAATGCCCTATCCCCACTACCGCCAGCTGACTCGCCTCCAGAATCCACCCCCGTGTACTCGGCACACAGAGCCGCTATCACGTAATTGTTGGCCTGGTGCAACGTCTTTACGTATTCTGCAACACACAAATGAAAACAAAATACTACGAAATTTATTTCAACAAAATTCTAAGAAATTTATTTCAACGAACATGGGGAAAAGGGTGCGTTATGTGCCATGATAAAAAGATATCAAACATCCAACCTAAATTTTCAAAAATATGTTCTATTATTTGCTTTTTAATGCTACTTTGCCATCATTCCATATTTTTGTCAAATATGATTAAAATGCATCTACAGACTTAAATCAACAAAAAATTATAATATAAGTGACCAATTAATGTAAACCAACTTTTATTCACGACGACTTTATTTCGCAATTTACTTCCGATAAACTGGTTCGCGACGACTAATGTTCGCGACCAAGCCTTATTCAGACCCGTCTTGTTATAACAACTATACGACAACGACTGGTTCGCGGCGAAAAACATTCGCGATGACGGGGCCCTTGCGAACCTCACGAAAATTTCTTGCACGCGAATAAAAGTTGGTTTACAGTAATAGTCTACCCTAGAAATATTATCTAATAACATAATATATAATAAAACACGTATAATTGTTTATGAAAATGATATATATATTGATAAATAGTGCCCACCAAACAGTTGAGACTTGTGTGGCTTAGCGTTTTGAAAATGAACTGAGTTTTGGTTTTGTATCGCTGTCTGCTATTATGAAGGTTTTTTAATCAATCAAACCGTCAGGTATATTGTCCGTTTTATTACCCAGTTTTTTTTTTTCACATAATGGTTGTACATGAATATGAGATGTACACTCTTGACAGTGGTTATAAATCAATAAAGTGCATATACTTACGGTTAAACGCAAACACCGACTGTTTGCTACCGTCCATTGCTATTAACACATTCTTCATCGGGCTAACTTTAAAGTTTTACCTGACATCTGCGTCTTTAAATTTCATTTCGATGGCACATTATTTTTCGTGTTATCTCTTTTTTGTGTATGACACAGTATAATTGACATCAATGATAACCACTATCTGTTTTATCTTTAACTCGATCATCGGTGTACTTTAGCTCAATGTTAGAAAAAAAAGACATTGCCCCCGACCGTTATCATGACCATAATATACCTTTACATAAAATTCAGCTAGAGAGATACATGTAGTACTATTTTAAAAAAGTAAGAACTGATTATATAGGAACCTCTGATATTTTGCATTTTGTTTCTAAGTCGATAGAGGATGTCGCCAAGGAGATTCTGTCTTGCCATACATTTTCAATGCATGTGTAGATATGCTTAATACCGTACATGTTATTACAATATGCAGATGATAAGGATATATTCCTCTACGGAACATGAACAAGTCTATAGAGTGCATTAGTAGTTTATAGACTGTTGCAAATATCCAGGCTTATACAATAACATGTATAACTTTTTTTTTCCAAAGTCTAATACCGTCTGGATTGGGTCAAGGGTTAACTGTAATGAAACATTAAGCAACGGTTCTAAATAAGAGTGAGCATCAGATATGTTTTTAATATTTGGTATGACCTAGGGCTTCTTGATAGCATTAACACTTAAATTAATGATATACAACAGGAAATAATTCATTAAAAAACATTACACCACTTGTCAAAAGAACAGTCATTCAATCACATCTTTCAAATATTACATTTCTAATCTAAACTTTGCCATTATTATGTGAAGCGAGTCTAAAGTCTTGAAATCTTTTTTTTAATTTCTTATGAAATTGCACAATAATGAAATTGCTCGAAACACGATGATTCCAGATTTTAATGAAAATGGTGCAAACTAACGTGCATTTGAAGATTAACTTATTAAATCAACAGAATGTAAATTGCTGTTTGTATCACAACGCTGTTACAGAACATGCATTGTACTTTTACATGTTTTGAAAAGAAATTCTACCTATTGTAAGGATTTTATAAGTTTATTTGAAGATGAAACAGAATTTATGAAGAACTCTCCATTTTGCGAAAACGGCCTGGAATTAACCTACATAGAATTTCGTTATTGGAGTGTGTACCTGAACAAGCCACACCATTTGTTACGATACATGCAGTATTGGTTAAAAAATGTATGAGATTTTTCTATAGAAAAAATGAAGAAAAAAATAAGACAACATTCTTTTATTTTTCAAACTTATTGTAATTGCTGCATGGTAAGTAGTACAATGGTGATGGTAGCAGTGGTAAGAAAAGAGGGCAGAATGAATTTATGATTGCAAGTTTAACAATTAAAAATACCACAAAACAACAAAACCAACCCCCACACAAAATACCCCTTTTCATATACCGGGTATATTTTTGTAATCAAATTAAAGCTGTAAATTAAGGGACATGCGTTGAAAAGAACTAAGTCTTATCTATCTTGCCCTTGACATCCATACAATCAGATATGTAAAACAAGGTTTTTGTCAAAACATTCGCTAAAGAAGAATTGCTATAGACTTATATTAGTGAATGAATAAGTAAATGAACAATTTAACTCAAAACACAGCTTTCTATTGGTTTTAAGATTTTATTTTACAAATCATGACTGGTATGTGCGAATGATGAAGAATATATTCACTGACACTTCCAAGAATAGTCCGTCTAATTGTTCCAAGACCACGTGACCCCATGACAATCATGGCTGCCTGGACCTCCTCTGCCTTTGCTATAATGGACGTCCCAGGCTGTCCCTCCAGTCTGACGACTTCACCGGATATCTGTCGTGGAGAATATCATGAAATATTGAGTGTTTATATGAAATGATGTCAGCTTTATGGCGTTTTTTTTTCTTGTTCAATGGATAGCTAATTTCTTTCAATTATAACCAAACCGGTGTCATCACGACGAATCATGGGAAATACCTTCTTTTCTGCAAGAAGAGCCTCCAGATCATTGAGCACAGATAATATTCTTTTCTCATCTTCTTCAAATACATTTCTTATCTTCTCTTCGTCCTTTTTACTGGTTATCAATTCTAGGCACAACAATGACAGACTTAAAACACAGAATAACTAATAATTGTGCTAGTAATCAGAACCCCAAAAAGTGTTGCATGGTATGTATTATAAAAAAAATGACAGCTTTGCAAATCTGGATGATGCAATGTTAATATGCTTTGCAGTTACCCCTTCTTCAAATGACAACTGCTATAATATTTAATCTAGATAGTATAGTAAGAATATATACAATTCATTGTCTCATTTATTCACGTTAATTTGTTGCGATATTCTTCCTTCTTGATACTTAACTACACTATACCTATAAACTTTGAATATTCTGCCCTTCACATAGAATTATAGATATTTTAAATCTAGTAATTTTATTTGAAGCATCATGTATTAATAGTTGGAGTTCACTGGCAGATCAGTTTAGGTCACTTTCTTTTGGCATAGTCTTTACTAATAATGTACTGACCGCATTGCACCGCTAATTACGTCATAAACCTCACCCAAGGGATTCAATAACTCATACACCAACAATTTGTCTGTATATCAATCTTGTGACAGGTCGAAAAGAAAGGTGTAAGTGGTCTGTGGTCTGTGTAGTGTGCCCTTTCGTTATAAACTGGATTAGGCCTATAAAATTTACTTTGATCTAAGTCTCCCTTTTGTTGTGGAAAAGTGTATGAGGCGCTTTTTTTTTTAGTATTTATTGTCATTTAGTGATATCACCTATTCGAACTGGTGATATCACCTATTCGAACTGGTGATATCATCTATTCGAACTGGTGATTGCACATATTCGAACTGGTGATATCAACTATTCGAACTGCTGATAGCACCTATTCGAACTGGCAATATCATCTATTCAATCAAATAGTTGATATCACCTCTACGTTTTACATTCATATGCTCTGTTGCACGCAACTCTGCACATAATTATGCTTACCCTCCGGATTAGTGATGGTGTAATGGACACAGTGCGCAGCTATGACGTAATTGTCATCTTGATGAAATTTCTCTGCATACTCTTCATTCAAAAAAGAAGTTTTAAACGAGATGTTAGAACAGCGTATCATTTGTCCCTTGACTACCTATGATCTTGGATAAAGATTAGTTTGTTTAAAATCTGGCAAATTTAGGGTCATTGCTCTTAATGATCATTCGACTTATGACGTTTTCCCCCCTCAGATGATAACAATTTGCAAGATAAAAAAATGTTAAATTTTCTATTCTTCTTGATCCTCATTCAAATACACAGTAATATCAATAATGTAAAGCAAAGTACATCTTGTAATTTTTGTGTGATATTGGTATCAGGGTATACCACACACGTGCATATTTAAAAAATCTTGGGCGTCGATCGTCATTACATAATTTTTTTATCTTTTTTTTTAATTTAAAACCCTAAGCTACGTATAGAAAAATAAACAACGTCTATCAGATTTAGCATAGACTTTCATACAGCATTCGAATAAAAGATATTAATGTGTGCATACTTCCGTAATGTTTATGTACACCGATACGTCTTTTTACGGTATAATCAAAGTTTTAGGGGAGGTGGTGGTATGTTAAGGCTAATGTGAAGCTCGAGTGGCAGCACATAAAAGTCGCATAATTGCATAAATGAGTAAGTTTTGTAATTTCACGATAACTATCAATTCGTTAAAGTGTGCCCACCTTATCTATAATAACTCAATAATTAATGTCATAAATGAAATCTGAAAAGAACAACAACCGACTGTGGAGTAAATATTGAATTAAAACTTTCATCACAACTCACGTTTAAAGGCGTATAAAGAATTTTCGCTGCTATCCATCGCAATAACAATTGTCCTCATTGTTGTATCCTTCCTACAACCTCTGACAATTATAGAAATGATAAACAATGTTATCTGTTATCTAATGACATCGTTTGCCATAAATCAGGATATTTGCTGTCGATTTGAACGTATCCGGGTCACTATGGGAGAGGAAACGGGAGGGGTGTATTGACCTTGAAAAGATTGTCAAAATCAAATTAGACTTTTTTATGGGTTTTTTCAAATACACTTCTCTTAATTTAAACATATTTTATTGAATAAATACAATATGATTGGACAACAGGCATATCCTATGTATCTCCTCTCATTGTATAATAGGTCAAGTTACATAAATTTTATAAGTATATTATACAATATGCATATCTAACTATATTCTTGTACATGTATTTGATAAATAACATAAATATATTATTAGTGAATTATAGAGCTGTAACAATTTATGAGCATATAAATTATAACATTCTGATCTAGTTATACACTTGTGATTGATAGTAATTCGATTTTGAGCGAATTGAATAGATATAAATATATGAATTGTGCTTAAATACAATAAGACTTTATAAACATCTTAAGAAGTAAATAATAGTTAAAAAAAAAAAAAAAAAAAAAAAAAGAAGAAAAAAGAAATTTTACAGTCAATAGATTAATCGATCCCAGCCTTAATAAAATTAGGAATAAAACCCCCAAATCAGTGAAACACTATACGCAGTGCTAAACTGTCTTTTTGAATTTAATAAATTCATGAACAGTAGAAAAAATTAAAAGTCTAATTTATATAAATATTGGCTTTTCCCCCTTAAGAGAGTTTCAAGTTCAAAATCAACACCAATATTATTAAGTTTATCTACAAGTATATCTCTTTCGAAATTATAATAAGGGCACTTCATAAAATAATGTTTAGTGTCTTCTATATTATAACCACATTTTTCACATAGCTGTACATCAGATAAAAAAAAAAAATGAGTTTTTAAGCATTTTTCTTGAAGAGGGCTGGATCCTTGCCATTTAAAGGCTAAATTTACCTCCTTTAGACGAAGAGCTCTATATAAACGTATAGGAAAATGTTCAAATTTTAAAGCTTAAATATTTTGATTTTTTCTTTACTAAATAATAGTTTATGGCCAAAATTCCATGTTTAAAAGTTTAAGGCCGATCTGATGGTTAATTTGTTGACCATCCAGCCTCCTTAAGAAATCGTGGTTAACCATTATATGATTTTTACTTCAGTTCGGTATTTGTACCGTGGTTTGTTTAACACTACCCCTTCTTGTCAGAGAAAGGTAAAATATGGCATCATCCAATATGACATAATTTTGTTTACCGAAACGAACATTAAACGTTACTTTCTTTTAGATAGGTCCTGATTGTGAAATTCCGGAACTTTTGCGCTTTCTGACAAGATGTGCCATTCGTTGATTATCTACATTAATAACTCTACTCTCTGAAGAGGGGGTGGGGGGGGGGGGGGGGACTTGGGTACTTGTACCTTTATAAAAAGTTAAACAGCGGAGAAACAGTTTATAATATTGACATCGTATCGTGGTTTACTCTTTTAAAATAGAAAACATATAAACTGTAGTATATAGCCATTTTAGTTATTAAGGAGAAAGGGAAAATTTCTGGTGTTGTTCTCGACTTTTTTATTCTTCCGTGTCAAACATGGGCACACACACACACACAAAAAAGAACTTACATACAGATTCATATTTTACACTAATATTTTAAACCCATTATTAATGTAACAGAGTGATAAAAACTCAGGCGTGTCTTCATTCTTCTAAGTATTTGATTCTTTTGGCGATTCCGGTCATACCCTCCCCCACCATCATCTCACCGTGACCAAGGATACACACGCCGCGTGGTTGTTTTATTCCTCCCACAGGAATGATGTACCTCAGGAATCGTCCGTCCCTGTCCAGCATATGAATTTTGTTACCGCGAAAATCTGTAATGATGACTTGACCGACAGAATCAGTGGTAACCGTAGAATATGTAACACCCGAATATGAATACCGGAGTATGCCCAATCTATCAACAGCAATGACTGCGTTTTTCTCCCAGTCAGTTACAATGATGTCCCCGTTGACATTCTCAGTGATGTAAGCCGCCCTTTTGTACAGAGGTTGACAATGCGAGTCGTACTGGATTTCCTGGAGCACGGTACCGGTACTGCTATATCGAACGACTTTGAACTGATCGTCTTTAAAGAGACAGACCATTAGATCCCCGGACGCAGCGCTTGTGACACCAAGTGGCCCCCAGTCCCCGGTAGTGAACATCGTCACTGCAGTGTCGGTGTCAGATATCATTATCACGGAGCTTTTTGGTGTATCGATGTACACTACTTGTTTGTGGTGTATACATAAGTAAAAGCCGTCACAAGTAATGCTGACAGTGTGTTGGAGGTTTCCCTGGATATCAAACAGCTTCAGTTCTCTGCCACATCCTCCCATCCACACTTTGTTATCGTCGGTAACGGCCATGTCATACACACGATTGTTATTCTTTTCACTAGCAGGGAACCCAGTGTCTATAATAGAAGTAACTGTTGATACCTCTAATATTCTTCTACCCGATAGCTCCTTTTCTTTTAATTCATTTTCAAAAGGCGCAGTTTTCTTTTCCTGCATTTTTCCAACGTATCCAAAATAGGTTTGCAAATAATTTGGATCTATTTTGCATTCATAGAATTCCGGCAACGAGTACTGTGAGAAATTACTCAATTTCTTCTGTTTCTGAATCACTGGTACAAAACTCTGCATTTCTTTGACGTTCTTTGATTTCTGCAATTTTCTTGTTTTCCCGTTCATTTCATCCACTTTTCCAATCATTTCTTCAAACTCTTTCTTTTGTTTCTGTAGAACAGCCTCGTGTTCCTTTTGCATGTCATCCAGTTCCTGGTGAAGTTTCTTCACGGTCTTCTCGATCTGTTTGTGCCACTCTTCTCCCCGTGCTGTTACGTCATCTTTCCTCTGTTTGTAAATCGAGGATATCGAGGAAAGCAGCTTTGTCGTGTGATCCAGAATTCTTTCTAATTCATGTTTGGATGACTGAAGTCGATCATTTTCCCTTGCAATAGCTTTTAAAAGTTCTTCAATTTTATCAGACAGCTCGGATATTTCGTGTGATTTGTGTTTGATAGAAACGCAAAGGATGCATATCGGAGCATCACATGTTTTACAGTAGGCGGAACAATCATTTTGGGGATGGGAATCACAGTGGCATGTGTCGTCATCATCCTTGCTGGTGTAATCTACAATGTCATGTCCGTTTTTAGATTTCACACGTAGATGTATTGTGACACAGGGGTCACAGAGATTGACCCCGCATCGTCTGCAGAAAAATGAGACTGGTTGCTGACACAGATCACATTCCGCAAAATCCTGGGCTTCCTTTCTAGATGCCATCATTAGAGACTGTGCTCATCCTGTAAACATTGACGTTAGAAATGTCTATCATTTCATAAATTTTAGAACCATTTTAACAAGACCTTGGACTTTCAGTAGGACGTAACTATCTATTTCTTGCGTCAAAACAAGTTAAATAAGACGCTGGTTTCAAGCGAAATATACACCAATTGTGTAGTCTTAGCTCAAACGCCAGACAAATCTTATTGATTTCAAAAACCCATAGCTGAGTGGTTAGCAATGAAATAGACAGGCCTACGTCACAGTGCTGTTTGACCCAACTACTCGAAGTCCAAGCTCTTGTTAAAATGGTTCTATTAGAATGCATGCATGAAAATTAAAGACGGTAGGGTTAAGAACCGTTATATTCATATCAAATCGATATCCGAACAAATACTGTTTTGTTTTGTTTTGTCTGTTTTTGTTTTGTTTTGTGTGTGTGTGTGGGGGGGGGGGGGGTTTGTTGTTTTTTTTAAAACACGATTTCACCGATAATATCTCTTATTTTAAATGAAAAAATGACAATAATAAACCGTCAACCATCTCAAAAATCCATAAAATGAAATACAAATTCAAAGCAGAGCAACACGGACCTCCAAAAAGATAGAGGTACGATCAGGTGCCTAGGAGGAGTGAGCATCCTCTGCTGACCGGTCACACCCGCCGTGTGCTCTTTGTCGTAATCGGGAAAAAACGGAAACGTCTGTAGACAATTAGATGATAAATTATGGTCTAACAATTAGTTGAAAAACGTCAGTTAAATTAATACATGCATTAGTATTTTTTAAAGAGTAACTGAAAAAATTGTGTTAGTAAGATATTTTAGACCTTCAATGTTGTTTTTAATTAATGCATGATAAAATTATTTAATCATTAATGTAAAGAAGGGTCTAGTAAACGTTTTTCTTCTTTTCCATTAAAAAATAGCAAGTGACAAATAAGTTGATCTTCTGGGTGTAAGAGAGATAACTCTATCCAATGTCTTCACCTCACAAAGTTACCTGTGCATACCCTAATTTGATACAGCTTGTCAATGATGTCCTTGTAATAAACATGCTTGCTGTATTGATGTGTTCAGTGGATTTATGATTAACATTCTATTTACACGATAAATAAGAGATTACATTTTACATAGAATACCACACAGCTAACCGTTATAATGCGTAGATAGCACAGTGTTAGTGGGACTCTATATGATAACTCAAGGTGCATGTACACGTCAAGACATGTGACAAGAAAAAAAATGTTCAAGATTAATTAGTTTTTGTTTACAATTTAAAAAGAATCCAGAGGCATTTGATTAAAAAAATATCTTTTTTACATGTATATTTCTCTAATTTAAATATCACATTTACTATAATGATAAAATGCCTGTAACCAGGTAACGTTATACCAGAAAATTTTCATAACATTTTAATCTAAACTCAAAACTATGTCTGAATATAATAGTCTAGATAAAAAAAATACTTACACAATGCACATAAATTCCAAAATAAACGAAATCCGTTTCTTACAAAATAATAAACGAAAAAATCAACTTTCGGTTTATCAACGATCCTGACACACCGAGATTGCGCCGTGTTGATCAACACACTTCCTGGTACATAAAACAGGCACACAGCAACGGGGGAATTGGGGGCGCTCCCCCCCCCCCCCCCCCCCCCCCCCCCCCCCCCCCCCCCAGTATGCCTGAATATAATAGTCTAGATGAAAAAAAAAATACTTACACAATGCACATAAATTCTATTCACTTAATTACGAGTAATCGACGAAGAAAAATTTAGTCGATGATCGGTGTGACCGAGCGATAGTCGAGTACTCGAGTACTCGTTGACATCTCTAGTTTTAACAAAACGATATCGGTGATAATCTTGAAATACAGCTTGTCTTGTTATACCCCTTTGGCTTTGATGGTTGTGTCCTCCCCCTTAGGTACACCAGGGACGTATATCCCTGGGTACATGAAGTGGCGTGCGCTCGCTTTTTGAAGCGCTGTTAAAGCAGGTAAAATTTACATACATAACTCTAAGGAATTTGAAACATATATATAAGTATTGTTTATTTGCAAAAAAAAAGAAAAAAAAAATAACCAGAAGACATATGTGAAATTACGACGAATATACAGGATTTTTTATACAACAGGCACGTAGCCTGAACCCCTATCCCATGATCTGTGAATTTCACAATTTAAGATGACATTATGAAATATAAAAACAATGCATTTAGTTTGTCTCCAATGACTGAAAGTACAGAAGAAAACATTATAGTATTTTATACATTTTCACTATTGACCCTACCCAAGGGCCTGGACTCCTGATCCAGGGACCATGAATTACACAATTTAAGCAGAGGATTGTATAAACGTCATAACCATACATTTAGATTTTCTCACCTTTATATGGAAGTAAAGAAGATTTTTGAAAATTTGACCTTTGCATATTTGCTCCGCTCATGATGCCCCGGAGGTGGTAATATTGACCTTACTATTTAGGTTCCTCTTATCTTATAAATGCTTGAAACCAAAAATGGTAACAAACGGCCCTGCAGTCCTAAAATTGCTAACGGACGACGCATGACGACGGACGAAGACCAATAGCAATAGGTCACCCGAGAGACTCAGGTGACCTAGATGTTTGAAGACAGACTGAGATAATGATGGCATGCAATAACAGGTGATCTGAAAATCGCACTCAACTTGGTTATTCAGGCGAAAAAATATATTTCCTATACACTAAGTACCATGCAGGCAAAACGCTCCCCCCTCCTGTAACCACGGTAATTGACCAAAGAAAAAATATAGACTATGTAAAAATATAGTAAGTATTCTACGGGGTACTTTTTCTACAACCCACACGGAGAAAAATAACCCCAAGGACATAATTTCTTGAGCTCATGAAAACATGGGTCGGAGGTTTGCATTAAGGTGATAAAAAAAAAACTGATGTAGGATGTGATATCTAGCACAATGTTGCACGAGACTGTAAGAATAAAGTTCAAGGTCGTTCAAGGTCTTGAGCATATTCTAATAGCCATATGTACAGGTAAACGGAAATATTTCTACCGAAAACATTTTTTTCATATTGCCTCTAAAATATCAAGATCGGCAAGCCTTGATAAAGGATTACTGCGATTCAAGGTGACCTTGAAATGATCGTTAAGGTCAGAGGTCACATGATTCATGTCTCCTCGAGAAGGAATTGAAGAGATATTATTCTTTGAAAATTTATCAAAACTTCAAAGCTACATGTATGGCATATATTGTTATTTGGAGTTGAATCGTCGAAGCTCTTTTAATTTGTGTGGAGTAATCCACGAAAATGATAATTATGCTTTGAATACGTTAATGTTTCTCAGGTGAACGACATGGCCCCTGGGCCTCTTGTTATCTACATCCACTAAGTAAGATTCCCTCTATATGTTACGGAAATTGGTTGTAATCCATAGCTCTGTAGAAACGTAGAAACTGATAGGACTGAAATCTTCACGCCCTGTTTATCGATTGGTCGAAACCTTCAGCAACCTAACAAAAATCACGGACTGCACGAAAAAATCATGATGATGTCAGACTCAAGTCCCAATAGAAGACGATTTTGCTGTTTCTATTATATTACGTACTAATGTACATTAACAATAAATTAGTTATTTTTTTTGACTTTTTCCTACCAATTTATTAATTTGTTAATAGAAATATGTAAATATATACAGTAAAATGTTTTCTTTGATTATTCATTCGGGATATGAACGTAGCGATTATTGCATAAAAAATTACATAACCCGCTAACGCTGGTCATACCCCGCATGAATCACCAAAAAAAGCATTTTATTGTTTAATTGTACGGTACATGCATATATTTTATTGATACTTTCACATGCTATTTGTAGTGATATTCTTAATTCCCTGTATCTATTTAACATAGATATTAAAATCCACTGGTGTTATTTGCAGCATCATATTTTACGGTGTAAGATTAAGTTGCAATCAACAGGCTGCTCAGTTTCACATAAACATGTAGTATATATATATATATATATATATATATATATATATATATATATATATATATATATATATATATATATATATATCTGTGTGTGTGTGTGTGTGTGTGTGTGTGTGTGGAGCAATCCACAAATGTTCATGTCGCACTTGACTTTGAATACAGTAATTTTTCTATAGACATAATTGCTATTCGTATATAGTTAACAGCATTGTTTTTTAATAGCAGAACAAAATATTTGATTAGGCCTTTCGATCTATCATACTATAGGAATTGGAAATATAGACAGTGTTTAGAAATGTGCCATGAACAGGCATGCAGACGTCACATAGATTCCCAAACCCCCATTTTTACAATTCTGCAAAAACATCGAACAAATTAAGTCTCCAATCAAAAACAGAATTAGTATTATGAAAATATCATTAAACGATTGTTGTAAAAAATAAAGCACCTCGTACTACATGAGTACAATCATGAAGTTTTTTTATCCTCTTTATTGGCATATCTTGCATCACACAATTATATAACAGGTGTTTTCAATTTCGGATAATTTAACATCACAACCACTTGGAACTCTGGAAGACAGCAGGAAAATACTACACGCTTTACACAGTACTTTACACACAAGTATTACAGACTGATTCACACACACACACACACACACACACACACGGTTTGTTCACTTGTGTTTGTCGTGCCCCTGGTCACTATGTTTGTACACTAGGACAGGGATGTGGGCGTGGTGAACCAGGTAGTCACTGACGCTCCCCATCAACGTCCGCCGGATCTTCCCCAGACCACGTGACCCGGTTACTAGGATATCTACGTTCATCTCCTTAGTTTTTTCCACAATCTGGTGACCCGGATCACCTCCATGGATTCGCACTACTTCTCCCGTCATCTGAAATAAAGGTTGCCTCTTTCTTAAAATTAATTCAGAAATACTCGGTATACATGATGTCATTAACCACCCAAACTTCCCTTTCCCTTCTAAGATCATGCGGATCTAGAGGGGGGACAGGGGGCCCCCTTGCAAAATTCAAATTTCTTTAAATTTACACTATAAAATTACCAAAAATATGCCTCGGACCCCCCCCCCCCTCCCCCCGGCAAACTCAAATAACCGTCGGACCCCCCCCCCCCCCCACCCTTGAATTTTTTTTTAGATCCGCGCATGAAAATATGTAAAACAATGTCTTTGACTAAAGTTCTTTGAATAAGAAACTTACGGTTACCATTAACTATATATACAATTGAATGGGTATAAACGAATATAATGAACCATATTTTTGAAAATCATTAAAATCATTTAAAATTGAAGAAAGGGGGTGACTTACATTGTGAGTTTTTAGAATATTGTTTAAGTGTTCAACGAGGGTGTGGATTCGTTTTTCTTCCTCATTAATTGTTCTCTCCACTATGGAAGGGTCGGCCTGGGACAACGAAACCACTGCAAACCAAAATCAGTGCACGTCAGTCGCAGTATAACCTTGTAACCATCTAACATGTTTGTATTCAGATAAAAAGTGTTTGTGCGAGATATCATCACATTACATCCGCTTTGGTCAATTAACTTATGTCGTGTTTTCTAAAGAGGAAATAGTTTTACTAACACAATTTGACAGCCATCAAAGAAAAAGAAACAACATGTTCCAAATATGATTCGAATGATTTGCTAATGATTTAAGAGGTGTAGTCAAGTGGTATGTGTGGTGTATATTATATAGGTGTACATACTTCCAAAGTTAAGGTTCAGGTACTCTGCACAGTGGGCCAGTATGACATAGTTCCCTGGCTTGTGAATGCTCTCCACATAATCTGAAAAACACCAGGACAGCTGTCAGTCATTTCGATGTCAAAATATGCACAATATACATGTATGTCGTGTAATGACTCTAACAGATTCAGGAGATAAACATTTACATGAACATAGAAATAGTACGGTATTGTAAAATGTAAAAAACAGAAAAATCATGTGTAAAGTTAGGTATACTTTAGGGCGTGAGAAAAATGAATTTAACTTATTTTTAATTTTTGGAAAACAGGGTTTTACACATCCTATACCCAGCGGATGAGAATAAAAACCGCATGTTTCTGTTCGTTGGAGTAGTTGATGATTCGCAGAGGTAATTGAACGTGACTGAAAGATCATTTCTCGCATACAAGTGCCGAGTAAGTCAGATAAAGATACTATATATACCGGCTTTTCCCCCATGGTGTGATTTGTATTTTCTATTTATTATTTAAATTTTTCATTCATAAACAATCTTGGCCGACGATGAGATAACACTTACAAAGGCCGTTTGATATCACTACTCCACATTAATCGTGTTTTCAGTATGATTTTGCAACATACAGCAAAAATACTTATATTCAAATGTCAGTATTCATATCTAAATGTAAATTTGTCCTAAATGCGATGCCTTGTTTGATGACGAATAGAATTAGAACGTGCACCTGTTATAGATTTTTGCCCTTTATGCAAAACCTTTTAAATACATCATGAATGCACGTATTTTGCATAAGGCTTAAACATGTCTAGCAATAAAATAGACAAGTTTGATACTTACATTTCAACGCCATAGCAGAATTTTCACTGCCATCCATGGCCACCAGAACTCGTGTAGCCGACATTTTTCAAACTGTCAATGCAGCTTTCAAACTTAATTCGCTCCTCTTAATGTTCAATAAACCTGCATTTGTCGATAATGGGTTGACATTTGTTTTCAGAGTTTGATAAAAACGCCCTTTATCACTACCGAGTTCAAGGTGAAAATCCGATATATATGCTAGATCATGAAAATGCGCCTAGTCCCGGAAAACTGCACTGTTGTACTATAATATATAACATATACTATGCGTGTAATCAGTGTCATACGTCACTCAAGGATTTTCACACAAGTACTTGTATTTACGCAGTTACAAAGCAATAAGTATATATATAGATTGTCGTTATAAAGTCTTATTTTATTCACTATATATTAGCATTTCAAATCATAAGAGATTTTTTTTTTTATTCTAATGATATATACGTACGTCGGGTTTTAATTAACGAATCTAGCACCTAAATAGATAGATATAGATATATTTCAATTTGAAATCGAAAATAATGTAGAGAGTAGAATGAATATAATGGATCATATTTAAATTAGTATTTTTGGGAGGGTGGGTGTTTCGAAACTATCAACATCACCGTTGGTATTTTTTTTTCCGAAAAAATAAACTTCATAAGAATTAGATACTAGTTAATGTAGGTAATTTACTTTTATATCATAAGGAAGTTATATTAGATATCCATTCTTTTCTTTTTTTCTGTACAATTAAAAGAGGGAAATGTATTATGAAATCGAAACTGTTTGTATTAATTAAAAGGAAAATCGAATTAATATTTCGTTTCTTTTTGGTACAGTTTTTGAATGCATTACGGAAATAAACAAAACCTTCCAAGAGAATTTGACAGATTTACATACCATTTTCAAAATTTGAGTGATTCGGAAGTCGGACAAGTTTTAAAGATAAACTTCAATGACGCAAGATTTGGAATTTGATACGCTCTTGTAACTGTAGTAGTGCTTTACGCTATAAAAATGAGAAAATACAAACACATATTGTAAGATTTGTTGACTGATTTTATATTTAGAATTTTGTAACTCCATAAAAAATGCTTAATGAATCTGACATTCCACATTTCTTTTTTTTTTTTTACACACTTGCAAGAATGGCATATGGTGAATTGAGAGCAGACTAATTGTTTCTAAGCATTTCATCAATATATTAACGAATAATACCATATAGGATATACAAATACAAAACAATTCATGGTATATATACAAAATGATAAAAGTCCAGGGACCAAAAAATTTCATTTTATAAACTGAATAGCATCACAGTCTTGTTTTAAATATTACAGATGGTGAAAAAGGAATACATGTACATGAGTATTTTTTCGTTTTGTACGAATAGACAGTAAAATGGACACTATAGGCACAGTTTGACCTTAGTTAAACCTGGAATCATCTCGTAAGGGATAAGGAAAATGAATTTTCATGATAATATATAACTGTGAACTTTTGTAATATTTACAGATGAGTATTTTGATCTGATAAGCAATATATACAATGCAAGCAGCTTGTACATGTATGAACGATCATATTTAGTTCTATTTTTATGCAATGCATCAACTATGCAAAAATGGTAATGATTAAATTAGATCAAGTTTTGTACAACGCACGAAAGACGAGATATTTATGAAATATATGGCACTTGTGGAATAATTTCATGTATAGATTGTTAATGATGTAATACTTTCACGGTAAATAGAGTCAGAAATAAAGAGGATAACAAATATAGAGTTTGGCATTGATGGATAACAGCCTGGCTATCTCTCGATTTTTCTGCAAAATACAAATAAAAGTATGTTAATGGTTAGAGTAATTGCGCTTTTACGTACTATTACATATCATAATGTAATCTAATCTTTTATGGCATGCAAACAAAAATCTAATAAAGAATTAAGTCATGGCGTCTGTATTTTGCAGTTTCAACCAAACGTATCAACGCCGTACAGACTATTTTGTTCAAAGTCATTTTTTTTCAGTTTTTTATACTTCAGAAAATACAACGTAGGAGAAGCTTTTTAAGACTTTCCCACGAAATTAGGAATAACAATTGGTCCATACCGTCCGTTCATATTTCTCACTCCGTAGTTAGAAATTACCGGTATAACAAGACATTCCTGCAATTGTTTTAACCCTAGTCCCTAGATAAATATTAGTGAAGCCTTCACTGAAGGACTACACCATTTAACTTACAATTGACACCTCGGCGTATGTATACACAAAAGGCCAGTGGAACATATCGCTCAGCTGAGAAGCAAATATCAAGTGTATTGTTTCCCTTCAGATTTTTTTAGAAAGGGATGCAAAGTTTGAAGAAAAAAATCTTCACTTTATATGAATATCATGATGCTTACGAAGTATAATATCAATTGTTTTAGCATTGTAGATAAGTTTTTCGGAGATATTCCCTTTATATTGTTGAACCTTTGCAACTCTCCAAGGTCCTTGTGATTGGTCCAGGGGTCGCGTTTTGAACTAATAGCAGTTTGACTCTAAATCAGGTTGTTTGTAAAGTAATATCGCAAATCATGCCATTGTAGATCTTGAGACTATGATTTTTAAGTATTTTTACTACATATTGAACTTTTTACCTCTTCTGGAGATCCAATAATGGTCCGGAGTTTACAGTTTGAACAGTTTAGAATGTATATTATATAAAGAAGCTTTGTTAAAACTATTGGCATTTATAATGCAATGGTTCTTTAGAAAATGTCTATTTCAGCTGTTTTATGACCGTGTCTGCTTTTAAGAATCTGAGAAAGGATATGTTATGCCAAGTGTGATTGAATTGGCCCACTGGTTTCAGTGAAAAATTGAAAAAAAAGTGAAAGGCACGCAAGGTAGCGGGTGAGCAGTAAAACTTACTTAAGCTTACTAAAATTAACTAGCACACTTTTCTTTGTTCAGAGGTTGAAGAATGCAACAAGTATCCCGTAAAGCCACAGTTCTGCCGCTATAATTATTAAAGTAATAAGGAATCATTCTTTGAGTATTATGAGGTGATAATTTTGGTCGGGGCGTGATCACATCCCGACCGAAATTATCGCCTCATAATATTCCAAGAATTATTCCGTATTACTTATATTTATATAATTTTCAGCAGTTGTGCGATTAAAATTAGAATATTAAGTATGCAAACCTCGCTTGCGCCCCAACAATACGTCAATTGAATTTATTGGACTGTATAGTACAAAATCGATTCGCAGTGTTATTATAGACAAAGACACTGGAAAATGTAAATATTATCATGCAAAAGGAAACTGGTACATGTAACATTTTCAAAACAACGATACGCTTTGCGCCATCCACTCACCCCCAGCTATCAGCGCCGTACTGCTCTCCTTATTCGGCTGAGTTTCTTGTGGAATTGTTTCAGTTGTTGATTTTAAAGACACAACTACTGGTTTTGATGTTGTCGTTGGTTTCCCATAATCTAATAAATATCACGAGACAATACAAGTATGCAATATGTAACAAAAGTGAAATATTCCGAACGTCTTAATTAATGTAAGAGCAATTAATATCAAGCTATCATTGACCACTATTATTTTTTGCGAAATAATGAAATGCAATGTATAAATAAGGTATAAAATACTGTAGTTATTTCGTTTTCTTATTCGTGTTTTTTTTTTTTTATTTATTGATATTTCATGAAAAAAATCATATACCTACCTTTGACTGATGTTATTCCATAGTCACTGCCTAGAATATTTGTAGCAGAACAGTTATATTTTCCTAAATGGGCTACATTCATGTCTGTTAGTTTCAATGTATAAGTAAAAGAGTATTTAGTGTGCATCTGTCGCCCCGTTGGCAGCTTTCTGGTCCCTTTGCTCCACGTGACGATTGGCGGGGGATTTCCTTGAACGTCACATTTTAGGACCATGTCCAGTCCGGTCATTAGAGCCACCTCTGGCTGAATGGTCACTTTTGGAGCGACTAAAAGGAAAACCCAATCAAATAGAGCAGGTATATTATATTTTCAAACATGAGATACATTTTTAAGCTAAATGCAAGTTTTTTAAATTCAAAAAAATAATAATGAAGGTTGTATCATTAAAATATCCTACTTAATTTGATAGAATATATCGTTCCATTTATTGCACGCCACACAAAAATTAAGGAAAATACCAGAAGCCTAGAAAAAAAACCCCACAATGAATCAACTAAGTTGGTTATCATTTCACAGCGGTGAAATCTACATCTTTTAACATATAATGTATTATCTTTGACGGAATACCTTTCTTTCATAGCACAGTCGTTTATTTTGCATATGTAGCTCTGTGAGTTGTTTTTTTTTTTATATGTATGGAATGTTTGTGTTTAGAGATAATACTTACATTCTACATCCACGGTTATATTCCTGGAGTCAATCACGCCCGCGGTGTTCGAAGCTTCACAAAAATACAATCCAGCATCATCGTCCTCTACGCTTACTATTGCATAATTTTCCCCGCTTCCCACTAAAAATTGATAAGAAATGTTGATTCTATCTGTTATCTATGCGACCATATCATATAGTGTTCCGTTGTATTTGTTTGTATAGAGAAGACTCTTCATCACACACACAGATAAGTATCTGAACATGAGTAATTTTTATCTTTCGGAATTTAAAATTGCATCAACTGAAGAATACATGCGTAACTTCATGGAAGAAACTTTATCAAATTGGTTACCTTCATTTTTCTCCGGTCGGGAGATGTATGAACTCTTGCCGATCTTGAACCATTTAATGGTATATCCGGTGTTGGATAAGACGTTGCATTGTAAATTTAGTTTGTCTCCTTTTTGTAGAATTTGATCGTCAGAAACATCAGTTACTTTGATATACGGAGCTGAAAAAGAAATTCAAATATTTTCACCAATATATCAATTCTTTCGGAAAATAAATATATACAAGAGGTTTGGTTGATATCATGATTAGAAAAAAAGGTCGTACTTTTGACTTTCCATAAAAAAATGATTAAAACGTTCTTAACACTGTAAAAATGTGTTTAGCTCCAAAGTATTTTATATGTTTAATTTTTAAACATGTTCCTTAATTAAACATGTTTATATAAGTGTTTATATTTTAAACATGTTACATGTACTTACTTGTTCAGAACGAGTTATCTAATTAATACATGTAAATGACACCTATTGTCTTACCTATTTTTTCTACGCCACTGATTCCCAAACATTCTTTGCTTTTGTTAAGCTGATGGTAAGAGTCGATACAATTATAGGTCCATTCCGTTCCATATTTTTTGAATGACTCCATACAGCCCCCTTGACTATGTTCACAAAGGTTGGGACACAGTGGGATGATGCTGTCATTGACACAAGGCGGGAAGTAGGTACCACAGAGAAATGGCAACAAGTATTTACTACACGTACTTTTGACAACCACAAAAGATTGTTCAAACATTATTGACGCTTCTTCCTGAGTTTTGTCCCCTCGACTGTTCGGAAACAAGGTGAAATTTGACTGTAGAACGCCCGCACAGTGTTCATTGTTCATTTTCTCACATCTTGTTGCTTTATTCTCTGTTTATCAAACAAAGTGTAACAAATTATTTAAAAGAGAGAACATCGCTTGTATGTTGGTTAAGTTACTTTAAAGTAGTGAAATTTTAATACACCCTAAATCCTAAATCTTTGACAATTAAACATACTTGCACATTTTGTATGAATAAATGTATTTTGTCGCAAAACTGTACTAAAGAAAACCAGTATGCTATAGAATTGTAACTCATACTCTTACCCGGAAGTATTTCTACGAGTTCAACCTGAGCCTGCGCACTTCCGGCGTTGTTGGACACGTTACAGGTGTAAATACCAAAGTCCCCAGACTCCAGGGATTGGATGGCCATGAAGTAAGTGACGACATTGGATGAGGTATTGTGTGCGGAGAAGGTGATTCGATCGTCTCTTACGATTCGTCTTCCCTTGTAAAACCACTTTACTTTTCCCAGAGAATGTCCTTCTACCATGCACTGTAGCTTGGTAGGTTTCCCTTGCTCTTGTTTTATTTGTTTCATTGGAACTGTTATGATTGGCATTACTGTAAATGACAAAATTGAAAAAAAATGTTTTTATCAAGTTAAACGAAGACTGTTTTGGGGGTTGTTTTTTCTACAAAAAAAACCCCCAACTTTTAGATGGTAGTGAAAATAACTGAACGGCCCAGTGTATTTAATCGAATTCCTTTTGACGTTTTAAACTACAGTAAATAAATATAGACTGCAATTTATCTAGCAGTTGCTGTATATCAATAGATTCCATGAACTTTTCTTGCGATAACATGCGGCATGCAGGGACAGCATTGCAAGAATGATATATATATAAATGTACAGTACACATCCTGTTAACCTGTCTCATAATTTTTACACATCAAAACACTGCTGTTTCGAGACATTTATTCAGAGACCATAAACCTTCTTACATTCAACATTGATACGGAAGTATCTGTCTGCATTGGGTTGAATTCCATTATCTGCCTGACAGATGTAAATTCCTCCCGAGTCTTCCGTCATTTCCAAAGAGAAATAGGCACCTGTCATTCCGAGGTCTGCAAAACAATTATGTATAATTTTAGTACCTAGTCCAGTGAGTTGAACTAAACAGCTAACTTCAAGTGTACATTGTATGTAAATATGGTACAGATATAGTTGTGTTATAACGGACACGTAGTCGTAATAAAAATGCTCTTTAAAAACCCCAGATTCTGTTTAACATAGCTACTGAGCATGTAAAATTAATTATTATGGTAAAACATTTTTATGAAATTCTGAGCGGCTCAGATAGTTTGAACTTTGAAAGGTACACTGTGTTATACATATTGCATAACTGTACCGCGTAGTTCAATTCCGTTTTACGTTGTCTATAATGCATAACTTGTATGTGTATTACCTAATCAACTGTTCTTAGAAGCTTATTTATTGAAATTTTAGCTATCTATATTTTGTCGTGTATGTTGTAATGTATTGTACTGAACTTTCTATATCTACATTGTGTCATGTACAATGTATATATTATAGTGCTCAATGATTTATCGTTTTTCAAGAACATCATCAATTAATACTTTCAACAATAAACACTTGTTTAAAGATCGATTCTATGCTATTCTTATTTATTACATACTGAAATTATATGATTACATGTATGTCCTCAGTCCAGCTGACAGTTTGAAACAGTGATACGTAAGCTGTTGATCTGGCATTATACATGTATGTCAGTTAGTATTTAGAGTAATAATGATGAAGGATAGCATGTCTACCTTCACGAATTGTTTCTCCGCTGTCGATAATTTCCTTGTACCACTTGACTTGTGGTGGGGGTATCCCCGTGACCTGACAACGAAGCATGACGGTCTCCCCTACAAACGAATCGATCGTCTTGTTCTGGTCCAGTATGCGCGGCGGTGCTGAAACATAGTTATCAAATAAAGTTTCATAAATATTTCATTATGAAATATTAACTCCTCTTTATACGTGAGGTCCATTAATATCATTTTGAAAAATATTGTTGGTTATCAAATTAAGTCATTTTTATATGTCCATAGTTAACATTGGACGTTATCATTCCATTTGCCTAGCATTTTCAATGTATTCTATGCAAGTACCAATCATGCTTGCAAAGTCTAACTTCAAATAAAATAGATGAATGTATATCTTCCACTATCTGGAAATTAATGTGTTTGGAAATCATTGACAAACATTACCATTTTAATCTTCTATATAGACATAAGTAGCGTCTATGAATGAGTTTCAATTGATACCTTTAATCCAGAGGTCCACAATCTGGACTTCTGTGGCACCCTTCATACACGTGTATCTTGCTTGGTCCGAGGACTTTAGTTTGGATATGGTCAGACTCCAGTCATCACTGTACTTTTGTTTGATTTCGTATTTCATGGATTCCATGGCTACTATTCTGTCGTTGACCGATATTGCCTCTTGATAGGGCCCTTGCCACATAACCTAGAAAATACAAAAGATCTATACAGTTTAGAACCATCGGTACAATGATAAACTGTTATTTGACTTTTGCTTGTGTATGATATTAACTTATTCCGTTTATAATATGTCAGACACATTTGAAATAGTCACGACTAGTTTGAAATACATGTAGTTCTGATTATTCGTTTACAATTATATCACTTGAAAGTATCCTCGTTTATTGCAATAAGTCAAACTAGTTTGTAGTATGTCCCATGTGTAAAGACTCGTTTGTAATATGTAATACTAATTTATTATATGTAATACTAATTACATTGTAATTACATGTAAAAGTTGTTGATAACATGATGATTGATACTTACACTATCATATAGGCCGATATTTCTGACTTGACATGGCAGGGTAACCTGAGCCCCGGCGGCTCCCGTTATGTTGATAGGCTGACTGGCTTGTACTGAAAAGATCGATAGATAGTGATTTATAACGAGAGAGAGAGAGAGAGAGAGAGAGAGAGAGAGAGAGAGAGAGAGAGAGAGAGAGAGAGAGGATTGGCTTCTTCTGTACAAGTAATTTTGTAAATATTTTTTTAGATTCACGGGGAGATATAATTTGTTATTTTGTCTTTTTTAAATCACTTTTAAAAACTAACGACGTTAAAAACAAGCACTCAGCGCACATGAGAAATTCGAGTTTATAGAGCCTATATATCCTGATCACGTCTTATGTCTGGAGATGGATCTAGAGATAAAGAAAAACGACTAACCCCCAGAGCTGGTAAATAATTGAGATCAAAAATTGAAAGAATACCATGAATTCTTAGCGCTCTGTGTTATGCCTAATCTTTGGATATATAACTGTTCACGAATAATTTACACCGGTTTACGTTATGGTAAGAAAATTATCCATGCACGATTCGTACTTTCTTGGTGTCTTTGAACAGAGATTATAACGTAACTTCAGTCGTACACCCCCTACCAATGCCTTGAGTTGATTACAGGACAAACCAGTCGGGGTAGAACATAAAATGTCCATTTTTCAAGAATTGAGCTTCTATTTGTGGTATGTTTTTTTACATCTGCAAATGGGGTTGGCATCTAAACAAAATTTGTCTAGCCGACATTCATTGGAGATTACAAGCCTGTAGTATAACTACATAAATTTTTTATAGTTTAAAATTTTTCAAAAATAGAACGTTTTTTTTATTTGTTTTCCATCCCTATAAACGAGCATGACGACGAACATGCATTTATGCTATCATCACTTTGGAAATATAGTGGAGATTTCTGGAAGGAACATTGTTATCTCCGGAACGTTCGCACATAACGCACCTGCTCGATGCTCTTTCTTTTTTGTGTAAATTCTCAGCTTAGATGAAAGATATTGAAATAGATTGATTTTGTGAACCCTTTCACCTTCCAAAAATTGAAAGAAAAGGTCGTATTAATGCAGAGATTTACGATCTCCAAAAAGATAGTTATCGTTTTGAGTATTTCTGTTTTTTGCATTGAAGGTCCTCGGCATGTATGAAAACCACGAATTCCTTTAATAAAATCACCATTATTAGATCTCAGTGTTCTATCACAACGTCTAGACGTAGGGAAATTGGTATTCTCTCTATCAAATAAAATGAATAAGTGCTTAAAATGTAAATAAAAAAATGTAAGCTTTGCTGGTTAATAAGGGTATCAAGGAAAATATACATAATTATAACCTACTTGAACAACGTGATTTGTGTCGTTTTATTCAACAAGCCTATAGTCACCTAGTAGACTTAAAGGAATCGCCATTGAAAGTATTATGCCCCATTCATAAATCGTGATTTAATGTACAAAGTTTTTTTCTTAGACTAGTAACAGATTACCAGATTCCTACGCCAACAAGCTAAAACAACAGTTGACCGTCGTAGATTTGGTTTTAACACGGAATCTGTGACATACTGTATAATCAGTGTATGAAACGTGTGGTAAATGCAGGTTAGAACACTTCAATCACTTGTTCCACATAGGGAAAGACATGATTGTCAAATGCACGTGCATCATTCGATATCGCATCACAAATACGTCGCATTTACTAAATGCAACAAGACAATGAACAAAATAACTACAGCTGAAATTACACACACATTACATAACTGAAGATCGTGTGCATATATGATCAACCTTCAACAGACACCAGCCAAGACCTTGAATTTTTGCTCTATTTGCAAGGAACCCTACTATAATACAGTTTTTAAAAAAATGATACTTTTCAATAATTTGAACAGGTCTTAGGTGAAGATGCTCATTCTTGTAATCGTCTGTCGAATCAATTAACACAAAACAGGACAAGGTTTACATAGCAGAATTCCATCTCGTCTGAAATCTCGCGTGTGGTGAGAAAACACGAGGAGGTTAATCGGTATTACATACGATGACGTTTCAGTTATATCTCTTCACACCTTAACGGTGGTTGAAACCAAGAAACCATCTGTCTGGGGCGCAAGCCTCCAAAAGTGTGCCATGCCAGTAAAAAACGCCAGGTTAAATCTTCAAAGCTTAATTCAAAACACTCCTGTTTTGTTTTGTCTGAAAGAGCAGATTATACCCAAAAATCTAACAGTAAATGATAGCAAACTGGTCATAGAGTCATGAGCCAGCCCCCGACGTTACACGCGTACTATATGGAAATTGTAAACTACAGTCAAGACACCCAACATTCAATATACGATTTGAGATTCTTTTCTTTTTCCTTTCGTGCTGCAAGCGACAAAATTCGAGAATCATTTTATATACATGAAATTGAAATTGATCTCTTCAACTTTTTAGTGTGTGGTGCACATCGAAGGAAATGAGATGAATCGTTATTTTTTCGAATTATTTTTGCGTTTTCGTATGAAGCATTGAACTTTAATGGTTCCCTATTTAAAAAAAAAAACCTCTTGAATGGATAAGTGCCAAAATATCTTGTAACAAAAATATAACAAACCAACTTACATGTACTTGTAGTATATTTTTATAGTTTGTTATGTAAAGTGTACAAGCTCTCTCAGTTAATCGATTAGATTGGTGGACATTAAGGAATACTGTAGGTAATTATATACATAAATGATTTAATAAAAAATATCATTTGGTGCAGTTATTAAGTGTCTGGGCATTCTCCTCTGTCGATCAAATGGCATCACATACGGCAATAAGCTAAGGGAGTAGACGAATTATTTGTATTATAGGAAACATACTGTCTACTGATCAAAGTAATAACATCATTTATAGGCATGGTTTCGTAACACACGAGGACAAATGATACAGATAATAGCAACCAAGCCCATGCGGTCAAGATCAGATGTTATCCCGACATTTCCTCCCTACATCGATTCCAAAACGAAGTAAAATTCCGAAATTGAGTTGACGGAAGCCAGCGTATAATGTAAGGCAAATAGTTTTCGACAAGAACATAAAACATGTATTTGGTTGTTACAGTATGTCAAGACATAAAGACAGCCTCCAATGAGCAGGAGGAGTTATTTCATTTCGATGTACTAGGCGGTCATAAAATTGAGTATTCAATACCGCACTATAGGTTCGTTCCGAGACCAATTGATTTCTCCATGTCCAATTAGCCTCCTAATAATCCGAAAACCAATTAATACAATAGGGCAAGTACCATAACATTGGACTCATTTGTAGAACAGCTAATTATGCAGAATATCAAAGGGTGAAGAATTTTACTCTTATTAACACACATATCTGGGAATAATAATGCGATGACTAAGAGATAGCTCGTTTTTGAAAACGCCCTTCTGAGAATGGTAGCTTCTGCTTTGGATTGTATTCAATAAAACGGGCCACAAAACGCTTCTATATTTTAATTTGCTGTCACTACTTTCTGTTAGCTTCTTAACAGGATTGTCTCTTTAAGGCTTTGCTTCTGTTTTATAAATGAAACAGATGGGGGGTTTTACTCAGTAGGCATGAATGTAAAAATGCCAATTACAAAACGGTACACTAGCGAAAGTCAAAATAAAAGAGGTATGTTGTATACTTATCAGATAAAGGGTATACAGTTATTGTTGTTTGTTAAAATGTCTTATCTGTTCGGAATTCTGTTTATTTTGCTTATGCTAGGATCGAGCTCTTTTGTTCGAAGTCTTTATCTCCATATACTTTAAGATAATATAATCTAAAAGTCTCTTAACAACTCCTTATTTTACAGATTAAAATTAGTTAAATAAACCTTCAGGGGTTAAACTACCTCTGTTAGAATTTGAATATTCTTATAAGTTGCAAACATAAGTTTCAATAAAATCCGTCTGAAGCATGGTGAGCAAGACAAACATCTGTTTTTGAGTATGTACACCAAAAAATTGTTAAAACTTATTTGAAAAATTCAAATTATTTTGTAACGTTGATACAATCTCTAGACACTTTACGAGAAGAAACCCCCGAGTTCTCTGTAATTTCGATATAACATGACCCCATAAAGCGATTTTTAAGCTGAGTGTGATGATTTCGTTGGTATTATGGTTTTTCTGGCGTTCAACACGAGGTCAATGGGGTCTTGTGGGAATCTTGGATGAGAAATCCAGATTTCTAGGTCCATCGATACCCAGAAATATGTAACAAACGTGCAAATGTCGTAACCAGAACCACGTGTTGGTACTTTCGGTGTGAGGGAATGTAGTTATATCACAATAAACGTAATGAGGCTATATAACGATTTAGAATTAATGCTGCATTAGCATGAACCTGATTGTTTCCATCACTCGATGGTAGTTGAAAGACATGTGTGTAGAATTGGCCACTCGGTTGCAGATAACTGGGGTTAACGATCACAATTGAAGACCAAGTAATAAAACTAAGACATCTTCATTGAATTCAGACTCAAGTCTCCTGTAAACAGCTTTTCCTGTTTTAAAAGCTCCCCAATGCACACACACATACACACAAAAACATTAAAATTTAACCAAACATAATACCGGTCGGTACACAGGCATTTTCTTAAAAAAAACACGAAACATCATATAGTAAAAAAAGAAACAACCAAATTGTAAGAATTTGAAAAATTACACGCTACACCCTCTTTTAAAACTATGTACAAAATATACTCGAAAGAGTAAATAACGTTAATAACAAGTATATATCAAAACTTACCATTCACAGATATGAATCCAGCAATAATAACACTAAGCATTTGTTGTGGGTAAAACATGGTCAGGCCTCTCTGATTTCTCTCTACTTCCGAAACTTCAAAAAACAGATTGAATCAAACACCTACACACCGTACTGATAGAGGGCAAAACGATGGAGTGAACAGAAAGACCCGGATGTTGGAGCAGCGATAATCCAAACACAGCAAGCTATTCACATTTTTCCATTGAGGAATATGGCCATTACCTAAGATCGGCAGCGGGGCTTTAAGACGTGATAAGAGGAAGCCCCCCTTACTTATTTGCCGAAATATCACCAATCCCTTCTTGCCAGTAGTCTATCGGCGATGTCGGCTTCAAGAGCTGTTTCCCTAAGCATTAGTCAAAAGTTTATCAATTACACTCAAAAACATTCTAGTAAACATGCACTTGTTCTCCAAATTCCTCCCCCATTGATTAATTGGGTTTAATAGAGTTTGATAAATAAAAGGGAAGAGGAGCAATGTTGTCTTCATCAAAGAACAGGAAGAAAGAATCGCGAAAAAAGAAAGGATGCGATGAATGTTTGATTTTTTTTTATTGCGGTCTTGTGAAGTGTCTATCGTTCGTTTTAAAAGCTGATTAACTTTGTGACCTATAAGATGTAAGGTTCATGTCCCTATATTATTGTGGTTTCATTATTCGCTGTAATTTAAAAATAATATACGTGCTAGAATTGGCTGCACTGTCGGTAATTAAAACACCCGTTATCACGAGAAATCTGAAAAGAATGGCTTCGTCGCTTATTTCGGTACAGTTTTAATTCCAAGCAATATTCTGGATATTGATAACAGCTCTTGTTGATCAATGGAACAATATCTTAGTATTCTGATCTTTACAATCCATTTATCGGTACCTTTATCCATGTAAGTTAGTCGCAGTGGATTTGTTTATATAGTTAACCATAAAAAAAAAAACTCTTTTCTTTTGAAGAATTGATCTACATAAAAAGTTGTTTAGTTTTAATTTTTTTTTATTAAAAAGTATAGATCTGTTAGTTTTATAGATTGTAGAAGATAATTCTATGTTGTTTGCAATATGTTATTATATTATGCTCGGCAAAAGAATAAAAAGTTGGTAAAAAAGAAGCGCCTTTAGCGAGATACATAATATATACCGGGTATCTCTTTGTCTTAGTGTTTATAAATTACATAATGCCGACCATCAACAGGAAACTCGTAATACCCAACACCCCCTCCCTTACAACCGCGCCGGAAAACAAAGCCAGCCCCAGGTGGGTGGATATCTGCGGGAAACGATTAACTGTGACCCCTGCATGTCCAGTGTAACATGTGTTATTTAATGACGAGTAACATGCAGCTGGGGTAGGTCAATAAAACAGAACAAGTTCTTCTGTTGTTATATCATTATTCAGATGATTAGGAAAAGTATAGTTTATCCAAAAAAAAAGAAACCCATAACATGGGAACTTGCATGTAATTGTTAAGTTCTTATAATTGATCAATTTACTTGAAATAGTTGCACTTTTGCAAAAGCACAAACATTATAATCTAATTGTATTTTTACCAAAACAAACTGATCCTTGCAATTGATGTCTGAAATTTTAGTTTGGTTCCATTATTTACGACACCATTAAATGGCTTCGAATGGATTTATTTTTTTAAAAAAAACCCGTTTTGTTATCTGGGAGAGACGCCAATATCGTATATGTTTACAGTCTCATGTATTGATCTTCAACGGGTAAATTTTATACAAAACTATATATTCTACCACATTTCAATATAAACATATGTTTTATTGGCATCGAGATCAAACATTTGGAAGCTTGAAAATAATGAGCATTTTAAAATTCGGTCGTAAGTCGTCAGTTCTTTTGTAGAAACGCTGCCCTGATGAAGCAAAGCAGGAAAAACTTGAATGAAAGGCATATGTTCAAGAATTTTCATTCAGTTTTTTCTTCATTTTTATCAAATTTATGTAATTGATTCCAACTAGATATTTGCATATCAGAGCAAAAACGCAGATTACTTAATATGTTATATTAAAATGAATACAGGATGAAAAGTGGGGCATTACCTAGCTACATGCAGTTCGTATATAAAAGAAATTGGAAATGTATTTTTGGATTTAAAAAATAACAATAATCTTAAAGATATGGAAATACGCCCGAGCTTTTTTTCTATACCATGATGACAATGTAGCAAACTGATTTGTTAACTTGTTAACAGGTTTTTAGATGAGCAAAATCGAATATTTCTTGCTTTTCAGGAACAATATTTCTTCGTCGTTTATCACATTACAAATATCGGTAGTTATTTGGTTAGACCATATATATGTCACTATCATCAAAACTGGAAGAAAAGCGCATGCACACATTAAGAATAACAATATTTTTGATATCTGAAAAACTAAATTTGATCTTTCTGGTGTCTTTGGCTAGTGTATCGAATTGACGGGATATCCGCAAAGGGTTTTATTTGTAAGTGGGACGACTTTTATATAATTAAGCTTTCAAAAATTCACTTAGCTTTCATTGTTGAAGTAGATATCGATATGTATTGTTAAAATCATTTCGTAGTAACGATTGTCAAAGGTCTCTCTATATTTTCATGCCTATATTATTCCGAGTATAATTACTGTCTGTTCTGTTTATCGTGGCGCTAGCTATAGGTGTCACACCGGTAATCGGCCAATCAAATTGAACTTGGTCAATTGTAGTAACTGTTTCATATATACTTCAGAATTATTTTTTTCAGTTGTAGCTCCATATATACTTCAGAATTATTTTTTCCAATTGTAGTTCCATATATACTTCAGAATTATTTTTTTCAGTTGTAGCTCCATATATACTTCAGAATTATTTTTTCCAATTGTAGTTCTATATATACTTCAGAATTATTTTTTTTTAATTGTAGTTCCATATATATACCGCCGAATTATTTTTTTCAGTTGTAGTTCCATATATACTTCAGAATTATTTTTTCCAATTGTAGTTCTATATATACTTCAGAATTTATTTTTTCAATTGTAGTTCCATATACATGTATACATAATATCATCCGTACTGAATCTAGGAGCTTTTCATCCTAAATAACTAATGGATTTCAGTTCATCGGAAAATGATTTTATGCAATTTAGCAAAAAAATCAGTTTCCTCCCACATTTTAAGGAGAGTTCCTTAATTACAAAATGCAAGTGCGTATATTTATGTTTGAATGGCATAAGATATTGAAAAACTAGTCAATGTTAAAATGTATAGAAAGAGATATTGATATTTTGTTATGATGGTAACTACAGCCCACCTGTCATATTTTATATACTGAAAATCAAAATTTGAATGGAATCACATCATATAATATGTATGGGTACAATACAGATGCCCATCCTTTATCTTGAAAATATGCTTCAGATATGCATTGCCTTATTGAATAACTGTATCAATATGCTTATTGCTCTTGCTGTGAATTGTGTAAGATGTGTCAATCATCATTGTTCAGTAATTCTCTTCAAATTCCATAGGGATTGCCTGATGAGGGGTATAATTAAGTGTGTCCAATTGAAATTTCGTGGCTACTTTTGCTTTACAGATAGAATGTTACATAAATAACAAAATAAAGTTGCATCCCAGTTGTTTCTTTTACATTCGTGTCATCAAAGCAAGATTTGTGGTTGTCAGAGCAGATCAGAGCTTCAGTATATGCTGATATCATTTGTGCTGTCCTGTTTTAGATAAAAGTGAGTATGGCAGTGTGTAGGCAAGTAAATAGGCTTTACCTGATATATAAATTTACCAGATACAGATTTCATTTTTCACCTGATAATTCACAATATAGATGTAAAATGTAGGTATTTATATATAAATAGGAGTAAATTTCTTTTTTGTTATGCAATGATTGCATAATGAAGTGACTCTAATGAAATGTTTTTTATTTGATGTAAAGAAGAATGTATATACTCTGATTTGGTATCAAGATGATTTTGTAATTCATTGTTTTAAGGATAAAAATTGGCCTCTAATCATGCATCCAAATGTGTTACGTCTGTGCTATTTTCGTCAGTCTGCCTAAGGGAGATAAATCCTCAATAACTAAAGAAATAGAAGGGAGCTTGTTGACAGGGTTTTATGGATTTGATGACAGTTGATTGCGAATTCTCAGGTGCAAATCTGAAAGGGATCAGACATCTTTAGAGTCCTTTGAATCTTGCTGCGTCAGGATGTTTTTAAAACTGTCAGAGTTGTCGTCCGTCATACACAGAATTTCCGTCAATCAGCTTCGTTAAATTAATCTCTTTTTTAGCACAAAGATGTGTTTGAACACAATAGTAACAATCAACATATTTACTTACATGGACAAATTTACATTCACTGTATTCACTCCTTTACTAGTCCCCTACCGGTGAAACCGGGGTGGGGGTGGGATGTTAGAACGCACTTTAAAAATTAAGCACTTTGAATAAATTTTTCAAAATGCTTTTAATTTTGGGACAAATTCAAAAAAAATATTCAAAGTACGTTGAAAAGGTCGATATTAACGGACTTTGAAAAAAATATTGTGCAGGGTCCAGTCGAAATTGTTAAGACCTTCAAATAAGATAGATAATTGTATAACCAAGTTTAACTCTGTGGGACAGTGACAAGAGAACCCATGAGATTTTAGCTATCCTGAATATAGCAATATTGCAATAAAAATGCATGTCGATAAGATAATTTAGTTTAATAATTTATACATGAAGAACTACAGTTCAAGGGTTTATTGAGATTAGTATATCAAAATATCACAAGAATTGCACTAATTAGTTGTGAGCTGTCCTTCTAATTTAAAAAAAAAAACCAAAACTTTTACTTTGTGAATATTTACTCATTAAAGAAAGGGAAAACGGATCAATTTTATGGAAAACAATAGCTGACATTTAATTGAAATGGCGTTAATAAGCTTACGCACAAACATAATGACAATATCAAATACAATTCTAGTATGATTTTTACTAAAAATTAATGCATTAAACTGCATACTCAACTGCTGGGAGAAGCTAGTGATTTGTCAGCTTGTTTTTATATGACTTAGGTATCCGATCCATAATAGCCCCGGATTCAATGAATCTGAATGCATCACAAATATGTATGGGTTTAATACTCAGTATACTTGGACATAATTTTCATGTTTAGGTATCAATATGTAAGAGCAGAATGTGTCCTAATAAATGATCTTTTCCTTTTCTTGAAGAGTTGCCCCCCCCCCCCCCCCATTGCTTTCAAATTATAATAATTAATTTTAAAATAATCTATACGGTATAAAAGTTATTTTCAATATTTTTGTATTCCTAATGATAAAACTTTTTCCACCAAAGCATTTATTGATATTTTTAGTATTTATTTTACGTTTTTATTTTTAAAAATGTGCTTATCCCCTTGACCTTAATGCAATTACTGTTTAGTTAATAATATTTTTGAAAATTTCTCTTAGTAAATCTTTTTCTACTCTAAAATGCTTTAAATTAATATCAGAGTATTTAATCCATGATGGATATTCAAGGTTAGAAAAATTAGGTCCTAATATGGATCGGTTACATTAACTCTGTTTATATAAGTTTACGGAATTGATTTGATGTTTGGGAAGGGAAGATGCGGGTGCATTCTTTAAGTAATTAATTTCAATAATATATTGGAAATTGGACTGTATCGTTAGTTGTTCCCTACCCGTTTCCCGTGATGCTAGATCATATATAAACGGTGTTTAAAATACGTGTAAATATATCTACATCTACCAAGTATGACTCCCTTTATTTCTAACGGAAATTGATTGTAATTCATAGCTCTGTTGAAACTGACAGGACTGAAATCTACACGCCCTGTTTATCAATTGGTCGAAACTTTCATTGACCTAAGAAATATCACGGACTGCATGAAATACACGAAATCATGATAATGACAGACTGAAATTCCCATTTGAAACGACTCGGTTATTTCTTTTATTTAATGTACTGATGTACATTCGTATCTTCTCGGGCCTTCTCGACAAGCTCGGAAAATATATCCGAGGTTGTTTTACGAGCTTGAAGGTAACTAAGAAAACTGGCTATTTATTATAATTTTACAAATAACTTGAGATAAAAAATATTAATGTACACTCAATCACTCATAACGCACTTTGAATTTTTTTTTTAAGTATGTTCACTTGGTCCCAGATTTAACGTACTTTGAAAAAAGTTTTCAAAGTGCCTTGATTTTTTCCAAAATTTAACGCACTTTGATTTTTTTTCAAAATGCGTTCTTTCTTCAAAGTGCGCGTTGCCAAAGAGGGGACTTTAGACTCTAACGCGATCTGACCCTTATCGTTTTCCAAACTTTTTTCATTATGGTTTGGCGAATTGATCTGAAACTTCCTGTGTAGCTTCATGATGATGCCCTACTGGTAAAAATTGGATTTCTTTGCTTTTTATCAACAGGTATTTACATTATCAACTTTTATACGATCGGGCTAATGCTGCACTCAATCACTGTTCCATTAATGAAGGTGAGAAAAGAGAGTCGGGACTTTATAGTGCAGATCCTACTGTACCCTTGCATGCAACACAGCAATTATCACTCATCAAGTCCCTACTTTTTATCGATAGGTGTAAAAGTTAATCATTTTTGAAAACCTCTCGTATTTGCTACGCCGGTGCGTCGGGTTACAAACCCGAATAGACCCAAAGATGATGAAAAAAATAATTTTAAACGACTAATTTTTTTTAATTTTCATTACCAATCGGGATCATCTTTAAAAAAATCTTTCACCGAATTTTCTCCAGACCAATTGAGAACATAAATCGACAATTGTTTTAAAGGTGAGTAAGGGACATCCATCGCTCATGCAATACTCTAAGAATGCTTCTTTCTTTAAAAAAAAAGAAGAAGAAGAAGAAGAAGACAGTGGTTCATAGAGAAACTGACAAGACTGAAAAGACTAAAGCGTACACTATCCAGTTCTATTAAGTTTAAAAACGTATACGCATTCTTTGGATTTTAAATTATTTAACTTCTTTAAATTATTTTTTTACCATATAGTACATGTAACTATAATTGCACTTTTGTAGATATCGATAAAAATTTAATCACCTTTAATGAATAATATTTGTAAACATCTGTAATTGATGTCTTTTTAAACATACTTTTGATGTTGATTTTGCGATCGATCAAATTTTAGCTTCATTGCGAGCAACAACTCCATGAACTGCACGGTTAAAAGTAGTGAGAGTAAAATTCCACATATGTGGAAGAATAAGCTGTTCCTTCAATATAACGTGCCGTTTGGCAATAATGACAATTTAGATAGTTCTACTCACTTTAACTTTATATGAATAATTTTAAATGAAGATTCAAAGGCCGCTGTAAATGTAAAAAGGAAAAATGCTTTCTTTGGCGCTTCATTCTGAATACGAAGGTAGCGAACCTTGAAGGAAAAAAATACACAGCTTTCTGATTTGGAACCAAAACCTATACCCAGCTGACTAGTAAGAGCCGTGCGATGATGGCAGTGTTGGTGATTGTGGTTCAATAAAGATCCCACAATATTTCAATGTCATATTTCTCAATATGTACTTCATGGGAGGTGGGTTATGTATTTTTTTTTCTGCGATGATAACTTCCCTCAAGCCCCTGTAATACAACAAAAGCAATTATTTTATTTTTTAAATTAAACGTAAAAAAAATTGCGAAATAAAAAAGAAAGGGAATTGTGCCTGTGAAAGTTTCTTAGTATTAATATAATAGGTAATAATGTTTTGGTATTGCAATATTGTCCGAGAGTTTAATCACTTGTGACACGAACTTGTCTGATTAGGTCAAGTTCGTACAAATTAATATTGTGTAATTCCGAATTTTCAGTGACTGTTTTGGAATTCAAATTTTGTTATGAACAATGGGAATAATGTTCATAAACATCGACGGATTCTACGGTCGTAACTGTCCTTCAAACACAGTGCAGTGAATTTGTATGAATTATAGAGAGAGTCCTGTGTGTGATGATTTACTGTTTTTTATTTTGAATAAAGATACTTACATGCATTTGCTTATAAAATTGATATTAGAGAATATTTTTTATTTGTTCACAATTTGAAATAAAAACTGGTTTAAAATGGAGAATTGTTGCATTATACATTATCAGTGAAAAATGTTTAAGCTTTCATTTTCATATTTAGTAAGGTAAAATGTAAGAAATTTCCAAATAAGTCAATAGCTGCAGAACTGCAGCTCCACGGGAAATTCGGCTTGATGGTCCATGGTCCGTAAACTCGAATTTCCCCGAGTCTGAGCTACAGTTCAGCAGCTGCAGAACTGTAGCTCCACAGGAAATTCGAGTTGATGAACCACGAATTTCCCGTGGAGCTACAGTTCTGTAGCTAATAAGTCAATAAGTTTTTAAGATGTTGATATTTGTTGCGAACAATTGACATTCGTTCTATGTATTACACGATATGATTTTTGATTCTCGACAATATCTGTTTTAAATGATCGTAATACAGTTGCATGAGAAAAATATAATATTTTGCGCGTTTTTATAATTGTCTATTTTCCATGACAGAAAATAACAAGGTTTTACTATGTTTTTTCAAACGCTGTTAGGTTCGATAAAAAGATTATTTCTGGCTATAATTCGTTATTCCTTTTTTCTTTCATTAGATTACATTATCAGAAATGAAAAAGTTCTAACTAAGCCGGATTGTGTCCATGCACAGATTGTTTTATCTCCAAAGAGGAAGAGTTTGATGAAATCATATTTAATGTAAAATCGAAGCAATGCAAAAAATGCCAATGTTAAGTATATGTATAAAGAAAAGATATCAATAGTAAAGTATTAAGAAAAGATGTCAGTACAGTGTAGATAAATATGATGAAAATATGTCAATAATTAGTATGAAGAAAAGATGTCAGTAGTTAAGTATGAAGAAAATATGTCAATAATTAGTATAAAAAATGTCAATAGTTAAGTATGAAGAAAATATGTCAATGGTTAAATATGACGAAAAAGATGTCAATAGTTAAGTATGATGTCAGTTTTGAATATTTAAGTATGAAGAGAATATGTTAATGGATTAATTTAAATAAAAGATGCATGTCAATAGTTAAGCATTAAGAAAAACTGTTTATAGTTAAGTATGAAGAAAAAATGTCAATAGTTAAGTATGAAGACGGTAGTTTGCATAAGTTAATACTGCTTACCGTCCATACAACCTATATGCGCTTGTTTCATAAAGAATATCAGTATTGAATGAAACAAGCGCCTGTGCTGCAGCCTCTTTAAAATATCGGACAGTTTAGGCGATTTTCCTACACCAGAATATATTAAGAAGAATTACAGATTACCACTCATTAGCCGTTACCATATTTTGTCAATATAATTGTACCTCTATCATTTTCTCATACATTCTAACACCTTTAAAAGATAGGTAATAGAAATTGACCAGGGGGTCATCCTTCTACCCAGAATATGACATAGTACACTGACAAATGTCAGCTCTATACGAACAAGTTAGGCAGGTTAACATTGGCATCTACACTGATCAAGGGACAGAATAACACACAGCCTGGTGACTTGGCGAAATAGTATTACCTGTGTCAGATCCGATATAAATGATAGCACCTGATTAAAAGTGAAAAAACAGCGGATCCTCAGGTGAAAAGATCTGTATAACTGTATTGGCCGTACCTACCTGCAACCAAGCGTAACACGGCGACTACTGTAGCCCCCAGGTAAATTCTGTATATAACGCTATTTCACGCGACTTTGCCTTTTGGTTACTCAAAACTTAACACGCATGCTAACTATATGCCAACTACTGGTCATTTATTCGACGAGGGAATAAAACTGTCCGATCGCCTTTACACACCGGGCCATCAATAATTCCCGTGTTTGATTTTGTAACCTACAGAATGATTATGCTGGGTGTCGTGTGCTTAAGTGATGACTAGAGTTCTTGGATTTTACGTCTGAAAGTCAACTTCTCATATCGCCTGTCATGGCCCCAGCCTATGATAATTATGGACGATTATCGATATTTCTTCTCTTCTTGTTGTGTCCACATGTATTTTGTGTATCTGAGCCCAGAATTAAACCAGGTAAGAAATAATAAAATGGACTGTCTTCTTAAAATTGTGCTGTGCAATTAAGTTAAACATTTCTGTCTTAATATGCGAGCAATAATTCATAATGACGTTTTCAAGGAATGGTGTGTGTGAGTATGTCAATTAATCTAAATTATGTTGGATGTTAATTTTTGGCTGTACGTAAACTCTGATGCAGAGTATTTTAAATCACTTCAGCCATTTCATAATGAGATCCAAGTGTATCCAGGTATATATCTGCTGTCAACTTTTGCTACCCGTAAGGATTAAGTGTATATACCAAGTACCATTACAAAACAGCTGTTCCAATTGTTCGCTCGCTTCAGCTAGAGGACAAACAACTTTTTTGTGGCCGTAAATACTCATGTCCGTTATTGCTCATTAGAAGAAAACAGACCAGGGCTCGGTTATTTGAAATATTTTTATCAGTATTATGTTGTATGAAGACATTGAGAGTTTCGGAGCTGTTTTGTTTGATGGTTTTCCATCCTTCCCCATTGTTGTTTTCATAAATTTCCCCCTGTAGACAGACGATGGTCACTCTGTGTTCGCTGACCCTAGTGTAGGGTGATTAGGAGATCCACACTGTATACTGTTTTCTGTGTATTACTCCGTTATCATGGTCAATAAATCTGACAATGGTTACGCTTCGTTAACCCTGTGGTCGCATTCTTCAGTTTAGTAATAGAGGGGACCATAAGATTAGTACATTGCTAATACCAACGAAGAAATGTGAGGATATGCATTAATATAAAAAAGGGTTGTGTAACCATGAACACAGTCTGAAGTTTAGGGAGAGGGACACTCAGGGTCAGTATTAACTAAGTACATCGCGATGATGGAACATCTATTTCCTAATGACCCAGATCAACGAATCCACATAAATACCATTGTTTGCACACATCAAGTTGTTTTACATACATTTATTTTATCGTTCGTGCATGTGCAGTGCAAATTCCAATTAGCCTTTGAAAGATCCTTTCTCATGGGCCACTTAATGTCATCTCTGTGAAACGGTGACATGTATGTTGTACATTGTGCTAGGCATATCATTCGCCAAAATTTACAAAAATGACTGAACATGAATATCAGTTCCAACGTCAATAAGCTCTGACTCTCTCTCTCTCTCTCTCTCTCTCTCTCTCTCTCTCTGTTGCCTTAAAAACCAGGAAAACTTAAGGACTACTAATGAGTTTAACAAAATAATGGAATAAATCACGTTTAAGATGATAAATCCACAAGTTCACCACATGAATTCATAAGATATTGACTCTGATCTCTGATACGAAATAATGATTTATATCTAATTCATTCAAATGGAAATGGAGGTGATTGTTCAATGGACTTCGTCTGTCGCTAAAAATGATAAATTGTTTATTTTTTGTACTCGTAGAAGTGAATTCTCTGTCAACTGTTTACTTTAGCGAAGATCCCAGGGTCTGGACTCATCAGTTCATGAAAAAAGTGAAACTTTACAAATACATTCTTAAGCTTTTATTTGCGTTTTGGATGTAAATTTTCTGAGTATGGATATTGAGCTTTTAATTTGATTTTTTTTTTGTCGTAAATATTTCCGTATTTACAATGACGACAACAAGAAAATTCATTCCGTCAATAATAAGTCCATAGAAAATTGGCAGTTACTGGCATACATGGCCACATAATTTATCGTTGTTTGTTACATATCTGTGTATACACTGTATCTAAAAGCATGACAAAAAATACACTGTTAATCGTCTCTTGTCAAAGTCTTGACCACAAAAAAACCTTTCTACTGGAAAACTAAGAATCATCGCACATTTTTTTCAAATAATGATATGTACATATATTAAAGCGAAAGCAATGCCGGAGGAACATTTTGGAATGCAACGACCTAACCCTAACTCTGATCCCTCTCCCGAGACAGACCGTTTTAATTCCACGTAACCATTGCTTCATTCACCTGATTAATGTGGTTTTCAAAATACTGTGGTTTTCAAAATACTGGCGAATTCTTTGGATTCGTAAATTTTGAATTTTGGTCACACTGTTGACGCAGCTGTGTTAGAAGGCATCAACTCTTTGAAGCAGAGTACTTAATATTCAGCATGTACAAGGCGTGTATGGGATTACAAAATAAAAAAAATGACACGTCATCCCACATTTCTTAATTAATACAAGAATAATTAAAGCTAGTGCCTTTGAATCCCTGATTTTGTTGTTGACATTCGCCTACTTTGAAATTGAATTTCTTGTAGGTTGGAATTTTTAATGTACATGTAAATACGCAACATATTACACGTCTGTCAATAAAGTGTCTAAAGAAGTCATGTGACATTGCAACCTTTGTTGTGGAATACCTCACTGATGGGCATTGAAGAATTCTAGTTCCACGCAGTAAATACATGTATCTTTGATACAATTATATTGCTAAGTTTGAGAATGAAAACGGTGGTATTTTTACAAGCGGCATACTATATACATTTTGTAATACATTTTGCAGTCATTCATGACAGTAAAAAGTCATGTGATTAATTATACCAATTGTCCGTTGTGTTCTTTACAAAAAAAATGAATTCATAATCAAAACTTGTACATGACAATTATTTTGATTATCGAATTATGTAAAAGACAGCTGCCTTATTGCAAGTTGAGTGCAACATTAAACTTGGGAATCGAGTTTTTTTTCGAGCATTTTACAAATAATTTTAAATTCGACTTTGTTGACCGATTTTACCACAAAACGACACTTTTATGTTGTTTTTTCCTAAATAATTTAATTTATTCACTTGTAAAAGTCGGATGATGTATGCATAGGGCATTTTTTTTTTTATTTTTAAGTCTATTATTTATGATTTATTATTTAAAAAAGTTTACTTTTCTTTACATTGGAATTCAAGAAGGTTCGATGGTTGTGGCCATATTTAGACTGTATTGATCTCCTTTTGAAGAAGATTTTTATATAAAAATACACATGTACAGGAAAATACCCAAATTTAAAATATGGAATATATGTACTTTTTCTTTACTAAATAAAAGTTTATAGCTAAACAATTCATATCCAGAAATTTTAGGCAGATCTAATGGTTAATTTGTTGACCATCCAGCCTCGTTCATTTCAATGATGAATATCGTTTTATTTAGACGTAAAGTTAAGGACATTAGACACACCTCTTTCTTGTCAACCTGGAAACCGCTTGACATCAGACCACCAAAAAAACCACTCTAGACTTTTTTGTGCACACGTTTTTGTGTATTTTCACTGTTGGAACAACAATAAGATATATTTTTTGCCAACCTTTTTACGAGATTTCTGTAGAACGAGTTAAAAACCCCGTGTAGATCAATGAATGTACAACATTTAGAAAACATGAATCCATTGCTTTGCTGAAAGTTGAATTGATACATTGTAAATCTTGTAAAAATGTAAGGCATTAGAAAAAATAACTTCTTTCAACATTCTATACAATTCATTCATGAAATCCCCATTTAGTGATGAACATTTATGAAGTGCTTGCGTTGAAATGATTGGCTAAGGAGTGAATTTTATTAAAGGGTAAGAATTGTGGATCTGGACGAGTGTACGTGTACTAATAGTGTTGTCCGTTTGTCTGACAGCATTTGGTGTTGTTTTATTCTGGTACAATGCCATTTCTTTTTATTCTATTGTGTTGCCTTTGATAATTGTGCGCTTTTTAATTCATTGTTTCGTACTAGAATATGGTTCTAGCTGCAATAGTGTAGCCATCTCCCCTATTTCCATTGCAGTTTTATGTTAATTTCACAGTACACAAATTTTATACGAGGAATGTCCGAATGACTCGATTTGTCTAGTTTGAACTAAGTGGTTTAACAAGATAGCACGGGGCCACCTGTATTGGTTATCTTCCACATATATCTTTTATTGTCTCCCGGGGACAAAGTACTTATGTCCTGTTATTCCTTCTAGCGGGTCGTGAATTCAGACGAAAACAACAACCGTGCATGTATTAAGATAAAGCGGAGATTTTTGGTCTTTGATAATGGATCTTGACTTGTGTTGCGCAATATGTACAATGTCTACATGCGTTGCATTGCACCGTCTTTCGTACCAGGCGTAATAAATCAGACATTTATCAATTAGGATTTAGTTGATTTATTTCATGAGACCTAGTCCGAAATATCTGGCTTTTCCTGGCTTTTTTTAACGATTTTGATATTTTACTTGCCAGGAAAACGTCAGAACCGGTGCCATTACGAAAACTGGAAATTCGCCGCCTCCAACTGGAAGCAAAATATCAAAATTGTTAAAAAAGCCAGGAAAGCGTCTGATATTTCGGACTACATGAGACCGTACTTGTATATATAGAATTGACTGTGTCGTTGTATTTTTGCTAACTATTTATACTCACCCGACCCGTTATCGGATGGTTATAATCGGTACAATGTGAATCACCATAATCTCCAGGGTTCATTTTGTGACATACTACAAAAACTCATGTTCATTCTCTTTTTTTTTCTCGATTAATGTCTCATGTTGGCACAATTTACGCTTCATCTTGGACAGAAATATGACAGTTCTTTATACATTTATTTCATTTTCAAGGTTACCAATCTTACCTCAAAAAGATTTTTATAGAAAAACATTATCATAGTGGGAAATGATTTTATCTTTTACAATTTTTCTATCCAACAATCTAAGGGTAAGGTATTCACTCAAATGTTAAAAAAAAAACCCAAACATTATGTCAGAAAGTGGTAGAATAGCCTTCTTGAACTTTGAAGTTCATTTCATATTCAATACATGTTCTACAGAAATCTTTTAAAATTGATAATGTATGTGTGAAGTGATGAACACTTACGCCATTTCAAATGTGAGTAGTGTGTATACGACGTATTGTTTTTGTTCAATCTGATGTCGTAAATCAATCAGCCAAGATTTTTAGCACAAGACAAAAATAGGATATACATATTTATCTATTTTATTGTGAAGTTTTGTTCTCGACTGACGGGCTCATTACAAATTATAGAATATTGGTGTCATTCTAGTATGCAGATTCTTTGGATCTATGACTTGAAATAGACCTTTTAATGTTACCCTGACCTCGGGACATTCCATTTGCACTGAACTCAGTTCCAATGAAATTGTTGCAAAAACTACAAATGTACGCTAATCGTGGCTGTTTCCTCTATAAGACAATAATGACTACTGATGTCAATTGGACATATTTTTTCCATATATGAACACATATATTGGTAAATAAACGCCAGACTTTACCAAATCACAACCAGACCGCAGGCAGCTAAATTAAGTAAACCTTCCAAGCTAATAGTATCAATGATTGTGCAAAGGACTCGGCAGCACGATTGCACTGTAAAACTTGAGTCAATTTGCATATAGTTTTCTGTAGGCGAAGTAAACGTGTTTAAAAGCTTAGAATTATAATTATGTTCACCCCCCAAGGAAAACAAGACTGGCCCCGTGTGTACAATAAGTCAGAGGGTTGTGTACAGACGAGTGTAGAGTTGTAATGAAAACAAGGCAGAACATGAATAAAACGTATTTCACAACAGGGGAAGTTGAATGATGTACCACTGTAAGATTGATTGTGTTTTAAAACAAGAACTGATACATTTAAAGGCAAAAAAGGAAAATAAATATACATTTGTTTTTGCAGCGTGTTGGGTGTGATAATTTTGGAACTTCATTAATTATTGTTGCTTGCAGGCATTTTGTTTTTCATTTGTCAAATCCATTGGCAAGGTGTTACACTGTTGGATATTTTGGTTAATTCATAAATAGAGTCAAATAATGACATCATGAATTAAAAAAAAAGAAAAAAAAAAGTTGCAAGATATATTCTAAATACATACATCTTGTAACTGAATGCATACTAGAGATTTATGTTCAAGTACAATTGAAGTGATCTAACACAGAACAGTAATTTTCCACATAACGACCAACCAATACTTACACTATATAACATGCTTTCGGGATCCAAACACATACACATATATTTGCTTATTTGATGACGCAGTTCGAGTCAGTAAAGTCTTATATAAAATACGATTAACATATCCGATTAAGTTTACCTTAACTCTATTTATCCAAACTATTCAAAAAAGAGCAAAAATGTTACAATTGATAAATTGTACCAGTTGTGTTTTTGTCAAACGACTTTGTAGAAATAGTTATAGGTTTTTTTTAAATGCAGATTTGTAATTATTGCAATAATTAATTTGAATAATAAATTTCTGGAAACAGTATTCATTAACCGATCGATTGTGTTGATTTTTCTTTTCTGATTGTGATCTACATAATACCTGGAACTGGTTGTTCTTAACTAGCCCTCCGTTTAACGGGGAACGAAGGGCCGTTTTCCCACTTCCGTCCAGGCTAATATTTGTCATGCATCATCATCATCATGTGATCAAGCATCGACATTTACGTCATCAATAAAATGCCCCATCGTGTACCAAACATTACGTGGACTGTCTGATTATAAGAATGATTCTGCTAGCTCGAAATATAGGCAATGTGTTATTGTCCACTGACTTTAGCAGACCAGTATATACCGTCAGAGCATTTTAGTTTAGCCAATTATTTGTTGAAATATATTTTTAAGTTCTTTGAAACAAAAATCAATCTTTCTAAAATATCTCTTCACCACAAGTTATCTTTCAAACAACAAACTGTTTTCTTACATTTGTAAATGTACGTGTCATTCAATTTCTTGTTTGTGGTTTACTGTTTTAAAACTAGGTCTTCAGTCATTATTGCACAACACGCCAAAAGCATGAGCCACTCCAATGGGTTTAACATAAATACGCAGGAGTATACAGATACATCAAATCGAATGTTCCATTAATTCTTTTTTATAATTGTTTTTTTTATATCAAAAACTTGTCTAGAAAATGTTCCATAAAAACCATCGTTTTATATAAAAATCATGAGTATTTGATCTCAGATTACATACTGGCGTGGAGATTATGAAATGGAGTGTAAAAGACATCTACAAAGAAGGACGGTTTATGTACATAAAAAATACACTTAATGACCCCGCCCTTTGGTGACGGACAACTATTGCTCAATAACTCCCAATACGTCCCATTCTTCCATTGGCCGACCACCGTCGAGCAATTTAAGGACATCACGTTATGTTAGTCAGAGAAGAGTTACGATTGGACAGTGATCAATTTAATACAGTATCTATCCATCACTGCTTTTGAAGATAAACGTTGGTGGTCAGTCATTTCGATCCTTCCGTAGAAAATATAGAAAGATACTTTGCTCTTGGGAAGTCGTCAATCTAAACCTGGGTTTTTTTTTGTCACGTGAAAGAGTGGTTTTTCAATATGGTATTTAGTTGCATCCTGAGCATTCAGTAGAAGAGTCATACCTATCTTGAAATGTTTCGTAACTTCATTTCATTTTGCAAAGCTACAGGTAATAGGACTGTACAAACAAACTCTATGTTCGAATACCACGTGATTTGAGGTTTTATGACACATCGATATATGATAGTTGATAATAAGTTATTCCACTGACATTTTGAAAGTGTGCAGGACTTCCTCCATAAGATGCTCAGACGTCAGACATAGATGTACAGTCATTCTCTGCTGTCCTTCTTCCTTCCTGTTCGTTTTATGTCGTTATATTGATGAGGTCTGTGAATTGCTTTTGTTGGAACAAAACTTGATATAAAAATATTAATATTGGTAAAATGGTGTATTCATAATATCATGAATTCACAAGAGTTTTCGTAATTCAGTTGTCATTTTTGAAACATTTTTCTGGATAGGTTTGCCTCCACCAGGCAAGAGGTTTTCAACATGGCAAAACCTGAATGAACATGTATATGATCTTAAATACCTGTAAACTTATGATTTGTATTTGTATGTTTACTCCAAAGGACAGTCATACAAAGTGCAGATTTTTTAAGGCGCATCCGTCTGACAGTCATATAACTCTATAACACACGTTTTTTCAATTTGTCATAATCGCTATACATTGTATTAAGCTCCATTTTGCCTAGCAAGACGTGTTATACCATAGTGCTTTCGCAACAGATAACGTAGCAAATGCACGTTTATCCGTAATACGAAAAATGTGAGGTCCTGTTTTATTTTAAGTACATATACATGTATGTTGGTTTTGCATCGGTGATCGTTTGTTTTGCATCGGTGTCTGTTGATTCTGCAAAAGAGGCTGTTGATTTTGTTTTAAGCTGGTCTGTTTTGATTTTAGTATATTTTTAAAAATAAGTTGTTCGTTTTGCATTAACGCCTTTTTTACCCTTTCCGCCGCCCATACATGTACCTTGATTTCAATAGACATAATTTTATGAAACTGTTGTAGCTGCTACATGTAAACAAATCAAAGAGATTAAGTCACAAAATTTATAATATTAAAACCATGCGCAAGTTAGAGATCAAGATGGCTTTAAAAAAAAATAGGAGAAACGGGGAAAGAAAATAAGTGAATTTTATTTCATGTATTGTTAAATATCACTCTTACCAAATATACCACAAGGATCTAGATTAGATCTATTAGTCCCGTTAACAGAACTGTTTTGCAGTGATTTCAAAGATGTGTTAAATTTAGCTTTAATGTAAGGAAGCTTTGGAATAACCGCGAAGTTGTTTTCATCTTTGTATGCAGTGCGTCATAGTGCATCGTATTTTAACGTATTTACGCTTTATAAAGCAAACCACCGTTTGATTTATACTCGTTTGATTACGCAATCTTGTGAAGAAAACTGACTGTATTTTCTAGAATGTGTCTTAGTTAGATATTAAACCACAAACAAAAACATTTTTCAAAACACGTCTATTTTTTTTGGTTTGGGGGGGGGGGGGGGGGGGGCTTTTGTAAAAGAAGATGTCACTTTGTTTTCCGCTCAAGAAGTCTAGAAAAGGTCATTGTTTTGGTTTATTTTTAGCCATCAATACGTAAACCAGAACTGAAATATTACATTTGAAGTAATTTAATGGAGGGGGGGGGGTGGTTATGAAGGTAGCGACCATAGCAGAAAAAACCTTTTTTCTGCATTGTCGCTACCTTCATACCCCGCATGAATCATGAAGGAAAGCATTTTATTGTTTTTATACCATAAACCGTTTTGGTAGAAACTAAGGGCTAGAAATTTTTTTTATTGTTTTGTTTTAAAATTGTCCTGAAATAACAGACCAGAATCAAAAAATCTGAAAAACACACCTGACTTAAAATACATAAATTCATATATACAGGTATCAAAGTTTGTCAATAATGCCCTTTACTGATTTTCAATCTAAAGTTTAAAATTATTACATGACAAATTATAAAGTTATTAAAGGTCACTATAGGACTATAACGACCGTATAGAGCAATTAGATTTAAGTCATCAATATTTTCTAGGTTAAAACTTTTAAAGTGCAACATTCTTTCACCTCGAATCCAAATGGAAAAAGATACAATAAATTCGCCAAGATGTTTTGCAGTCTTATGACAGTTGACCATCAGCTGTTATGCCTCATATCGTAACTTTTCTTTCAGATGACCCTCAATGCGAGCAAATCAAACAACCCGAGTGTCTTGGTATTTACCCCTCTAACTTAACGCAATTCCCTAATGATGAATTAGACTTTGAGACTCAAGAGGAAGCAGGATTACAATTTCATTCCTTTACACCTTTACTTCAAACTCGATGTAGTCCTTATCTGCTGCCTTTCTTGTGCGGATCTCTGTACCCCCTCTGTTTCAATGGCGAAACTGTTCCAATGTGTCCGTATCTTTGCGCAATGACCCGACGCGGGTGCGGTCAGATCATGGTTAGATTTGGTCTGGACTGGAAAAAGTCTGTACAATGCCTAGACCTTGACTTTGAAGAACATGACGAGTGTCTAGGGGTCAATGGTGTAGAGGATGTAGGTAAGAAACTGTCGTCTGCCTCTGCTTCGCACTGCTTTCGCGGAGAAATGGTTACGCGGGAACCAGGAACCATTTCGTATTGCTGATTCTAATAAATGACCATTAGTCAAGCCTCTGCCTTGTCAAAATGATGCTAAACTTGCTTTGGGGCGACTATCTAAAGGTATTCGGAATTATTTCCTTATATCTAACATTTCATTGCTTTCTAGAGCGATATGTTCACATATTTTTCAGTGTATTGATGGCCAACTTAATTTTATTTCATGTCTTAATATGGGCTTTATTGCATAATGTTTGGTATGTGTACTTCATCAATATTAAGGTGCTTTGAATTAAAATTGCTCACAAATTTGACCATTTCGCCGTTTTGCTGTGGGGTTTCATACTTATCTTTGGTCGTGCAAACATCTATTTACACTGCAGGTTTTTCCGTCTGTCTGTCCTCGGATATGCTACATATCGGTCAAACATTATGCTTACAAAATTATCATTGTGCACGATGATGGGCTTACTAGATGACTTACATGTAACCTCTGGTTAGCTTGATAATTCATGTGTAACCAAAAAAAAAAAATCATATTAATACTGGTTTTACTTGTGAATCATTTGACGTATTCTCTTTGTATGTAGTGTTAAGTTATACGAGATGTTTTTAAAATTGCAAAGATTGCTTTACCGTGTTTGTTTTCTTTACATGTATTGGTTTGTGTTTTATTATAGAAGGTTTGCCATGCAATAAAGTTAAACACACTTTAAAGGAAAGTTAAGGCTATTACAATACATGAGGGTGGAACATAACAGTTTAAAGGTTTAGAACTGTCATGACCATTTTAAGAATATTCTTATCCTCTGGAAAGGAACGCCTCTGTATATATAGTAGTATCATATCGCCTCTCAATCGCAACTTCTCGAGCCTTTCCGACAGGCTCGGAAAAACACCTCAAATGTATTACACAGGCGTCCATGACAACCCCCCTTTTTATAAATCTTGATATAAATACTAAACATTTTACGATCTGTTGAGATGTGAACTAGACTTCATTAAAGTCAATGACATATACTGAAATATACCACAGAAGCGACATACAAGGCTGCCTAGCCTGATACTTATTTTAATAGGAAGCAACTCCATTTTGTATAAAATTCTAACATCCGGTAATGTTGATACATTCGAGGTGTTTTTCCGAGCCTGTCGGAAAGGCCCGAGAAGTTGTGATCGATCGCCTCTGTATCATTTAGTTAAATTTTCGAATTTAAAAGCCAAAACACTTTCATTGGTTTGTTTTATTTTTCCAAATGAAGGTTATTAAAATCAAAATGGATTAGCTGGATCAGGTTGGTAACTTGACCACCTAACTTTCATAAGCTCAACATTGTCTTTTTGTTCCAGTATACCAGAGTATGCAAATTCTGGATTGAAATCGTTGTGTTTCAAGGCTCTAATTGTGTTTATTCGTCTTCATATTCGATGTAAATAAGTCTGAAATAGTTTCATACTTTTGGGTGAATTTTATTAGCAAGGTACTGTGAATTGTATTAACACCAAAAGCTTTCAGTATCAGTAGCATCAGTCCACGTGACAGAAATTGTTATCATTCAGACATCAAAGTGAATGCCACAAAGCTTGGATACATGTGCATAGTGTGCTCATACATGAAAATATTCTACACACATAAACTCATGCATAATTGTACAAGATGTAATGATTAAGTACGACCTACAATTTGAGATGTTCAGTTTTCTGTATTCAGCTAACATGAATTTACCTATATATATGCATTTTAATCCTATTTTAGGGTTGTTTATAAGATTAAAAGTTGGCCAAACCTTATCGAAATCCAAAGGACGTGTCGAGATCTCAAAGGACAATGTTACGTGGGGCACGGTGTGTGACGACTTTTGGGACAATGACGCAGCAACTGTCGTCTGCAGACAAATGGGGTTCCGATGGGGAGTAAGTATAATTGTACCTCATCGCTCGCCTTTTATACTTTACAGTCGTGATTGTATATAGTCGTAAATGTGTGTCATATGATGATTTGAAACAGTTTACAGTGAATAAGGTATCATGTTTTGTTTTTGTTTTCATTCATAACAATTTTAGAATTACAGTAAAACTTGTTTTAAGTATAAAATGACTAATTTTTCTTTTACACCGTTAACACTGAAAATATGGTTTAAAATTCTACTGTAGACTTGACAGAAGACGTACTTAACTTCGCCGGTTATTTTTTGGTCTGGGGTACATGTATCTTCTCTGTTGTCTCAAATAAAAAAATATACATATTTCTTTTGCTCAAAAATGATTAAAACGTACATAAACAATTTATCCCAATTTATAACAACCATCTTAATTATGCATGTAGTACCATACGGAACATATATATAACCACAAGACCCAGCAGGCCTTTGATTTAATTCATTACTTTAAAAATCAAATTTTAAGAAAGGAAAAGAAGATTTTAACATTTTTATAGTGTCAACTTTTCATTAGTAACCCCCTGTAGGCCTAAACCTAAACATCACAAATATGTTATTCTGAAATAATCCGGATTAAATTAGTTCGTTTAGTCGGTTTTATAACTTATTTGCTTTTCGCGGGAAGTATCAAAATGAAAAGTAGAGAAGGACTAAGGCTTAAAAATGAGCAGTGTTAACAAGAGAGATTTAAATTTTAAAGTGTCAGCCAAGCGGAAACGAAAAGCTGTGTATATTTTCCATGTGTAGTGGGTGAGCTTGGTTTGATTCTGATGAGATTAAGAAAAAAACTCACAGATCAAGATCGACTTTGTTTACACTTGCCATGACAAGCGAAGTATAGACTAGATTTAGACAAACATATTCTTAGTTGTTTTATATGCCAATGAAATGTTTCTCTTTTGATTATTAATTGTATTTTCTCAGGAATTTTTTCAGTACATTATCTTAAATTCAAACGATGACGTTAATGGCAATGTCAATATATATCCCTTGAAACTGGTCAGTTTAAAGTTTTGGCAAACTGACGTGGAAGGAAATATCAGAAGATACATATTGCTAAAAAAAGAAAAAAATGATCACATTAAATATAAAAAAAAATGCTTTGTCTGAAGTGATTTGGTTTCAGCAGAGACATAAACAACATTGTTATTTATGTCTCTGGTTTCAGGTTTAAGTAAGATTTTTTCCAGAATATATACTTAATTACATTTATACAAAAAATGTAAGGTAAATTTACAAATGAGTAGCACTGAATTTTGCACATCAAAAGTTATGATATATCGTAACTTGGTGGTATACGTTATGTATTGATAAAAAATACTGATAGAGATGTTGATATACTTTTAGATAGGGTACTCACTTGCCCACTATGGACCCGGGGACTCTGGCCAGCCCATCTATCTGGACGAGGTGGTGTGTGACGGCGATGAAAAGTCCTTGCTAGAGTGTAACTCAAATACTTGGGGGACCCACAACTGCAATCACCAGGAGGACGCAAGTGTCTCATGCTATAATGTAACAGGTAAGCTTATAGAGTGCAATTGTCTTGACTGTGTTATTATGAAATTAGATTAGTAATGGACCAAGCTACTGGTAGGTTTAACAATATCACAGGTAAGCTCAGAGCATGCATGTATCTTATTAACAATGTCACAGCAGACTTAATAGTTGTCTGTCATGATGATACTGGTTTGTGTAATGATGAACTTGGTTTAACAGTTACATAGACCAATCTCTTATGTAACAGGTTACCCACAAGGAGAATCACATTGTTTTAAAGTGTCGCATTGAAGTTGATCATGGATCCATATCTTTCAACATCAACCGTTTAAAGGAGTTTAATTTTAATGATCATTATGTCAAAGCTTAAAGGAGGCTAATTGTATCAGATTTCATCAAAGGTAAGCTTAGAGGAGAAGCTTAGAGGAAGGTGTAAGTTTCAATTGATATGTCACAGGTATCTCAGGTGTTACAATGTCTCAGGTTAGCTTGGAGAAAAGTGCAAGTGTTTCATATTCATTTTGATTTGTCATATAGGTAAGCTGGGTTAGCAACTTGGGTGTTACAGGGTAACAGGTATATGAACTAGAACACCTAGAGGCACACTTAAGTGTCATAATCTAAGATACCGATACTGAAAAAAGTATGACTCTATAAACCCTTAGGCCTAAGGAAAAAAATTGTGTATTTAGGGTAACGCTGATAAAAAAATTAGGTAGGTAGGGATTGTTTTTTATTTTATTATATTTTTTTCTGCATGAGGGCACAAATACAAATATAAAATCCGAAGAATGTTAGTTTGTTTCATATTTAAAAACAGGTTTTTAATGGAGATAATATGAAAATCATAGTTGGATAAAAACAGACATCTAAAAATGGTAGGATCGGAGCATTTTTGTAGGTTAGGTCAGGTACCCTAAACACACAATACTTTTTTTAGGCCTTACTGTGGAATCATCATTGTTCGTGGGGGACCAATGTTCGTGGATTTCGTGGGTCAACCTTGTTCATGAATTTACATCCCCATGAACCCATACACAATCATTTGTTTGAAATTTAGTAAATTTATCCCAATTATGCTACCAACGAATTATGTCCTCACGAACCAGGACAATTTTGGCTACCCATGAACATTGACCCCCACAAATAAAAATGATTCTACAGTACTTTACTTAATTTTACAATTCATTTGGCCTTCGTTTACATCTCACAGGCTATAAATAAGTAAATACTTTTGCACTGCTTTTCTGGGATCTCTATATACATTCTCTACTTATGATTTCTGTAATTGCAGCAAGATTAAATCATGCGTCAGACCAGGATAATGTGGGAACAGTGGAAATAAGTGGGATAAAGGGCTGGTCTCAGGTGTGTGATGAAGGTTGGGATGAAACGGATGCCACTGTCCTGTGTAAGGAGCTGGGCTTTGTCCATGGATATGCCATCACTAACGCTGAAATTAGTAAGGGAGATTTGGCGACTTTCACAGATGCTTTCTGGAAATTTAATTGTACTGGAAATGAAACCACCCTAGCCAACTGCACAAAAGCGGACCACTGGCAGGGTCATTGCACAAATGGAAATCTAGCAGCTGCAGTCTGTCATAAAAAACATAAGGATAAAGTGAATAATAGTAAGTACAGACAGGAGACCATAATGCTGTTATAATCTTTTATTTCTACGCGTGAAAATTTCATGAGAAATCCTTAGACATGAATAATTCTCGTTGGGATCATATCATACTTGTTTATAGTAACGGTATGTTGAGAGAATTTATAGTTACCACAAACCAATTATAACTGGTATATCATGAAAAAATTGCCATGAATAAGATTTGTTTACAGTTTCCAGGAAAAAACTTAAACTTTTTCTCTGTATAAATATAGTTTTTATACTGTAAACATGGTAAACTGAAATACATGTACATGTACTAGCTATTACCAATGTACTATGAAATTTAATGCATGAAAACTTCAAGTATGGTAACTTACATTCTTAGATGCTGTTCAAACTGAATCTAACAATAGCTTAAACAACTTTAAGCATTCAACTGTGTTAGGGGTTCTTGTTTAAAGATGTCAGAGCAATAATTATGATGTTTGACATTCCGGGTTGAAGAATGTAGGTTAATTGTTGGACATGTGAAACATTTACTTAATATCATTATTAATGATATGCATGCTTGTCCTTATCTTATGAATTAAACCAATTCATGTACAACTTGTTGTTCTCGACAGAATAGATTTCACAACAATAACTTGTACAGTCTAAAATGTTTAATATTATTTATTTCAATAGCTCATAACATGCAGCAAGTTGGGTCATCAATAATAAGATGTGTAGCAATATCACAATTTTGTCAAAGTCAAACTAATAATGGTTGCTACCACATGAAAAAAAATGATAATATCATACACATTGTCAAATACCGGTACTTGGATTGATTTTGCATTTCGATAGTTTTAAATTAAAATTAAATTTTTTAAATTAAAATTCACACCTGTTGGGAGAACAATGCTTTTTGGCTTGAAATGAGTCATTTGCAAATGCTGGCATATTACATTTTGGCTATCGGTATTCGATTTTAGCTTTCACAGATATTATAATTAACATGCAAATAATAATTATCTCTATGCAAAGCACAAGTGCAGCAAGTTTCCTTTTAAAACTTAAATGTGTGAGTTTTACTTAATAATTGTGTGTACGCATGCACTGGTGTATGTATTATAATGGGTATGAACATATATAATGTACATTTTATGGTGACTTAATCCATGGCTTGTCCATTATTTTTTTGAATTGGCCTCTCTATTTGTGGATAGCTTGCTCAGGGCTTAATGTACTCTTGATTTCTGTTTTCTAAGTTTATTCACCTATTTTTACCAGTGTTGTTTCACATTCTTTGGTTATGATGAATAAGTATTGAATAATTGTTACTTTTAATTTTGCCTTTGCATATTATTGACCATTGTTTTTGACAAAGATTAAGCATAAGAACATACATGTATTAATTAGCACTCATATATTCATACAACTAAATGTAACAAATGCTTTTTAAATTAATTCAAAGTATATGAATTATTCATAAATTCAAAAGAGCCATTAGATTAGATCCATACAGAAAGGGAATGCGTAGAGAATTCATTTGTTTTGTAGAAAATGGATGTACACAAATAATTGCACTTCTAATAGTGCTTATTAATTCATTTTAAATGACATTAAGTCATAGACTCAAGAATTATGAAGAGCTGAATAAATTTATGAAATATAAACAATGGTTGCATTGTGAATAAAATTGTTCAATTTGGATTGACTGTGTAATTTTTAACTCAGTAAAAGCTCTCCATGTCCAAGCCTTGATATACATGTAGTAGCTCAAGAAAGAAGGATTTTATGTACCTGTAACTGAATGCCTGCATGCCTTTGAATCTAAAATCTGAAAACATAGGGCCTTCCAACATAGACAGCAGACAAATCTTTTACCTATTTTTATTGCAACATATATCAACTGTTTTAATTTTATTAACGTTTTAATATTTTTTTTGGATTTTCATGTTTGACAAATATATACCTGTAATGATAATTTTTAGATGGTCTAAAACAGAATGATGTTAAGAAGTTTAAAAAAATTTACATGTAAGTTTGCTTTTTCCAGCCATAGAACTACGAATGGTAAATGCAGAGAATGAGAACAAGAAGTGGGGTCGGTTAGAAATCCTCTACCAAGAGGTGTGGGGACACATCTGTGACCACACCTGGACTGACCAAGCGGCAGATGTGGCCTGCAGACAACTAGGCTTTAAGGGGGGCATAGCATATGGTACTTACAACACACCCAATAAAGTCGCCTGGATCTCTAGTCTTAATTGTACAGGGAAAGAAAGCAGAATAGAGAACTGCCCCTCTGGGTCCAGAAAACTGTGGGAGCCCAACTTTGGCTGTACAGCAGCCTCTGTGCTCTGTTATGATAATTCAGGTATTATTATTTTAAAGAAAAGTTTGAGTTATAAAGCTTTGAAGTTTCTATTTTAGATAATGATACAATAGAGATGCTTATTACATGTATATATGTGAGTGATTGCCCTTTTCAAAGAATTGATTTTCAATGTGTTTGAAAGCACAGTGAGATGTCTGATATAGATATAGTGCAAAGCAATGAAAGATTAAAAAATATATTACTACACATTTTCTATAGATATTCAAATTAAAAAAACCCAGACAGATTGGTGTATATGCAAACTTCACTTTTTTAAATCATGATTTCATGCATTTCAATTGTGAGTTTGTTTTACAGCACCAGCTATCTCTATTAGTGGAGGGGGAAGTCAGGGCCGTGTAGAGATCACTTATGACGGGGAGACAGGCTCGATCTGCAACACATACTGGTCCAAGAACGACGCCCGTGTCCTGTGCAAGTCCAAGGGCTATGTGGATGGACAGGTACTGAACCCCTCCCCCTCAGATGGGAAAGTCTTCCTCAGCAAGATGCGGTGTGACGGCACAGAGAATTCCATCTTCAGGTGTAACAACTCGGGCTGGGACGTGTACGAGACCACGACCTGTGGGGGCCATGCTACAGTCATGTGTTATAAAAACAGTGAGTAGGAGTAGAGGCAATAATTGGCTTGTACATGTTGTAACTGTGAGATTGATAGAGAGAGGGAAACATAATGACAACTATTGAAGATAAAATGAATGTGCCGGTCTATTTTTACTACATTACTAAATGACATGGTAATTCAGGTGATATGTCATCTTCAATGCAAATTTTTTTTCATTTCTCTTCTTTCGGAACTTAAATAAAGTTGATAATAGCTAACCTGGGGTGACAGTAAGTCCAATATTAGTTATAGGTATAGGTTTGCAATTTAAGGTGGTATGGGTCACCTCCATATTGTGAAATACAGTAAAACTTTTCTAATCTGGCGGAGTGTGGTACTGACAAATTTGGCCGGATTAGGCAACATCCGGTTTGGAGAACATTGTTGCAAATTAATTTTAGTATTAATGCAGTAGGTCTTGATCGTCTATTCTTGCAATATTTTCAATTCTTCTGAAATATATAAGACCTGCTCAATCGTCATTTCAATTTTTATTTGGAAAGCAATTATTGCATAAAGGATATGTACCATGGAAATACTTTTTCAATCAAATCATCGTTATTGATAAATTTTCAAACACATGATTAACCTGAGAAGTCCGACACGAGACAAGTGCATGATTCACCGGAAATTGTTAAACAAACATTGACCACAAGACAAGTCAACAGGTGATTGATTACGTAATGGTGAGAGCTGTTTTGATGCAGGAAACAATGGATAAATATCAAAATGCACGGGAGTATAATAAAAATGAAGCATTTTGACAGAATAAAATGTAACTGTAATTGTAAGTTTTACCATACAACGCGCATTACAAATGATATCGGCAGTCTTACCCCTGCGGTATCCAGAATCATGGGGTGAAGTACAATACGCAACTCCCACTTTTGATCTAATTTTGGCTGAAAATGCATTATTTGTTTATTGCAAGACTTAATGGTATAAACTGAAATGAGTTGCTAGTTTGGATTTATATTCAAAGTTTGTTTAAATCAATAGCAACGACAGGAAAATTGATCGATAATCGAGTAGTAATTGCATAAGGCCGATCGATAAGTGGCCGGATTACGGGAGATAACTCCCACTAATTTTAAGCAGTCGGTTCTTTTCATTGAGGCCGGTTTACAGAATAGACAAGATCCGGATTGCACAACATATTTTAAACATAAAATGATAGGAAAATGTCAAGGGACTGAACAATTTTGCCAGTTTGGACAAAATGCCGGAATGGACAACATCCGGATTCAACAAGTTTTACTGTACTTCCTATCGAAATAAACTATTAATAAAAATTAAGTATAATTTAATGATTGCTTTTCCCCCCCAAATTGTTCCCTAACAGTGTACTGCAATAGGTTAGAGCATTAACTACAAATCTGTAAATCATGAGTTTGAATCCCACTTGGAGCTTTTATAATTTTTACATTTCCAACAATTGTTAGGACATATTTTTGGTCAAATATTGTTAAATTTGAAAATTTCAAACCGGTGAATGAATTTTGATCATAATATTCTTTTATCTCCATTGATATTTGACAGGTGTCCCATACCATTAATATGTATTGATTAATGCATTTTATGAAAATGTCCAATTTGTAATTTAAAATATGATCCCTACATTTTAGAAATTTCATGTTGATAACCAATTTAACATACGGGTAAATGGAAAAAAAATAATTAGAAATATTAATTTCCTAAGATATTCCAGAGGATAATAATATACCATATCCTTATTACGGGAACAGTAATTTGCTGATACATGTACTTGACAGTGGAGTTTTAAGTTTTATAATACACTGAATATTTTTCTACTCCAGTCAGATTGTCCAGCAGTTTAAACACAAGGACCCATGGAATTGTAGAAATCCTTCTTCACAATACCTGGTATGCGCTGTGTGGGGCGGGCTTCAATGACATCAATGCCAGGGTAGTCTGCAAGGAAATCGGGGGATTCACCAATGGCACAAAGCTTCCCGTCGGAGCGTTCGGGAAATACTACGGACAGACCACCATGCCAGACCTGATCTGTAAAGGCAACGAAACAACCGTGATGGACTGTAACTTTGATCCTCTTAAAAGTTGTAGCAACCAGCACTATGGCTACGCTTCAGTCAGCTGTTATAATGGAAGTGCAGAAGAAGGTATTAAAACGAAGCTTCATTAAATGATGTTTTATAGAGTATCAGACTCAGGATATGTTTATTAGCAATTAGGGCTTCATCTCATTTTTTCAATGCAGTAATATAAAGATGTATTTTCTTTTTGATTAAAATGTTTTCAAATGAATTTTTACCACAACTTTAAAAACTAATTACGGTATATCCCTACCTACAGACTGATAGTTTAAACAATTAGTCGGGAGAGAGCAAACAATTTTAAAAGGTGGTCTGCATTATGATAAAATAGTGTTGTAGACAAAGGAGAAGGTATATGACACACCCTCAGTAGGATAGAATGTATACTAGCTCATACATTAGGATGAAATAAATGTGAATACAGTAAAAGATAGGGTACATCTAATGCATCATGAGAAACTGCACATCAAATTTTGAATTTGATTGATGTTGATTGGGGTTACCATGATTAGTTGGTAACCCGTTTTATGCAGAAAAAGTTTGCAATAAACTCTTGTATATTATTATATGTATATATCTGTGAACAAAAATTTCAAAATTTTGGTGTACAGATATTTGATATTGTTCTATGGCCCTATGAATCTCGATCACAACTTGATAACACACAAATTGATATAACGATACACTTTTAAGGAAGAAAGTAATATGACTGTTAAATGTTGGGATCATTTTATTTTTTGCAGATCAGTTCAGTTTAAGAGATAATAAATACGGTGTTGTACAATTAAGAAGATATGGCATTATTGGAGAATTCTGTGATTCTTTTTGGACTGACAAGAATTCGGACGTTCTCTGTCGCCAGCTAGGATTTGGAGGTGGAAAGGCAGCATTTTACAGTCGAATCAACAAAAAACAAATCACTGCTCCTTATCTAGGAAGTTTTGATTGCAATGGGACAGAGAAAAGCCTGTCGCAGTGCACAGAGAGAGATCCATTCATCTGTTATTCCTCTCTGGCTGCTGGAGCGATTTGTTACCTATATAAAGGTATGTCAATTTTATGCTATCGGTATGCAATGTATTACAGCAAATGATGTGAACCCTCTAGTTTGACTTGCAAGATAAATTGTCAAAAAAAAAAAAACCACATCAAATTTCATGCAGCACCAATCATGTTTTAAGAAATGAGCTAAATCAGATCTTTGCCATCTTGATGAACAATAACTTCCGCTAAATATTGTACATGCTCATTTTTATGAAAATCTATTCAGATATATGTTTATACTGGATAACAACAGTATTGTACTTGATTTAGCAGATCAAAGCTGCTTTCCACCAAAATTGTTAAATAGAATAAACAGACATAAAATATATGGTATCTAAAGCTTGTATGGGCATGTCAGTTATTGAGTTGTTGTATTAATCTGTGTTGGTTTTAATATGATGATTATAAAATTAATGCTATCAGCACAAAAGTAAAATGAAAATGAAGAAAACCTAGCTTGAGTTATCATTTTTACAGTCTTAGATCTGTTTTGTTTTGCATGAAAGCTCCTCAAATAAAGTTACAAGATGGTGGAGTGAACTTTGGCCGTGTGGTAATAGCGGTTGACAATGAAGAAAGCACGGTGTGCGACACGACCTGGTCTCAGTCCGAAGCTAGTGTGGTCTGTAAAGAACTGGGATTTGTCAGTGGAGAAAGCTACAAGTAATTATTAATTAATTATCATAGGAAATTAACAACATGCATTAACAGGAATACCTCTCTGAACCAAGAAATAAGTTGATGAATATAAATAACTTTTGTCATTTAATGTTGCACATTGTAAACATAAGTTTGCTTTTGAGTGTTTTGTGTTGGAAAATTACTTGAATTTTCAAAACTTCTTTTTGTTAATTTGTACATTGGACACATTAAGAGCTGCAACTTAATTTATTTTGTAAACATAATACATTTTATCTATAAAATGTCAACATGGTTCTTTAGATTCAAATTTCTACATGTTTTTTTTTAGTTTCTCAGGATATACATGTTATTGAAATTTAACAGCTAGCATATCCTTTGAATTTCTTTAATTATAATAGCATAAAAATTTGTTCAATATTCATGACTGAGAAAATGTGTGTTCATCACTATTGCATAAATACAAAACAATCAAACCAAAAGTACTAAATTGCTACAAAAATTAGTATAGAACCATTTTAACAGGAGCTTGGACTTTGGATAGTTGTGTCAAATAGTAATGTGACGTAGGCCTGTCTATTTCTTTGCTGGCCACTCGGCCATGGCTCGTTGAAATCAACAAGATTTGTCTGGCTTTTGAGCTATGACTAGCAATCTGTGTATATTTCATACAAAACCAGCTTCACTTTTAACTTGTTTTGATGCAAGAAAACAAGTTACTGGTACTTCCTAACTAAAGTCCAAGGTCTTGTTAAAAATGGTTCTATCTCATTTTCACTGTTGGATGATGAGTTACTATGTAGACTGGCGCCTTTTCAGTGTGGGCCCAGGGACTGGGGATGTGAAGCTATCCAATGTGTGGTGTACCGGGCTGGAGAAGTCTCTACTGGACTGTGACAGCTTGGGCTGGGGGAGGGTCACCAGCTCCAACTGTCTCGACCACAAGAATGATGTCGGAGTCTACTGCTTCCAGAACGGTCTGTAGTACAAATCTCTTTTATCTCAAACACACCCCACTCTCTTTACTTTTTGACTCTTGTTTTAATGCATTGTTATCATAAAGTCAATTACATTGCAAATTCAATGCAGGTACTGACTGGAGCCTAGTCTTTCGTGACCAATCGTATTACATGTATCTATATTCATGAAGCAAATCGATCAATATTTTATATCACTTTAAATTTGGATATAATATATTATATATATATATATATATATAATTTTATATATATAATATAAAAAAGATTCTTACTAGAAGGTGAAGTATCCACATTACATGTTTCTTGATTACTGAGGCCCGCTCTACTACACAGACAAATTTTTATCGGTAAGCTTTTTATCACATATATCACAAAAATATAATGTACTTGACACCCATTTGTTTGTTTGCAGTGCGTGTTGTTGGCGGTGTTAAGAACTCGTACTTTATGACGGGTCGTGTGGAGGTTCGACAGGAAGCGACCGGACAGGACTGGCGAACTGTGTGTGCGGACGGAATAAACCAGGCGGAGGCCAACGTCATCTGTCGGGAGGTGCACTATGACCGGGCCATCATGCTGGCACCTAGTTTCTTTGGTTCTCTGACAATCAGTCAAGTCAGTAAATACATTGCAGACATTAAATGTAAGGGAAATGAAACCAGCATTACAGACTGCTCGCTAACTACAGAGGCAGAGGGAAAATGCAGCATAGCACACTATAACTATGCCAGCGTCCTATGTGTGAAGAACAGCGATAAAGATCAAAGTAAGATGCGTTATTCTTGTCAATTCAAATTCAAAACACAAGTTACTAAATTAAGTTAGTTTTATACTTGATGACTTTCTCTTGGATTTGAAATGCTGACATTGTATAACAACTACTTTAATATCATACTGACAACCCAATTAATCTTTCTGTTTTTTAAAGCATTTACAGTAAAGCTTTCTCAGAAATACCACGGTGCTGTGATGATTAATCAGTTTGGTCAAGACGGGACGGTGTGTGTGGATGGCTGGGATGAGAGAGAGGCTAATGTCACATGTCGTCAGTTTGGATATCGCGGAGGCGTGGTTCTGGGTCCACAGGAAGTGTTCACACGAAGACAACCTGTCTGGTTCTCGGAGTTTAACTGCACTGGTGATGAGAGTAAGCTACAGGACTGTCCCAGAACTACAAAAGTCTCCCTCCAATGTGTGAGGTCCATCAAAGACGCTGGAGTTCTTTGTTATAATAGTACAGGTAGATGAGGGTTTTTTTTATTCTTGTATATTAGAAATTATCCTTTAAGTTTTTTTTATTGACATTGACGTTTGTGGTTGCTCAATTTTCGAGGATTCAGTCATTTTGGTCATCCATGAACTAACATCCATAAAAAATTATGAAATTTAATATTCGTTTACAACTCTTAAAAATAAATCCATGAAATTGCATTCCCGGGAACCTTTTAAAATCTTGCAATCTGCAAAAATTGGTCCCCACAAGTTCAAATGATTCAAAGTATTTAATTAATTGATTTTAATGAACTATGGAATGCAGTTAATAAAATGCTATGTTAATCATTCAGCGCATTACATCTATACAATATTTTTCACTCGTAGGGGTGCAGGTCAGACTAAATGGTCCCAAAGATTACTTTGGAACTGTAGAAGTGGTCAAAGATGGGCAAGTGGGAACTGTTTGTGACTATGACTGGACAAAGAACGATGCCCGAGTATTGTGTCGGGAACTGAACTTCCCCGATGGACGACCATATAAGCGGTCTTTTTATGGAGCAGGGAAAGGGTCGGTGGTCTTATCAGGGTTTTTCTGTGATGGCAAGGAGGACAGACTGTTAGACTGCTCCAGCAGGGGCTGGTACAATGTCCAGAGTTACTGTAACAGCCACCAGAACGATGCCAGCGTGTACTGCTATAGGAGAGGTGAGTTCGGACAACTTGATCAGTTCTGATATTTATAGAAGTGAATTGCAAACATCTTAGTGATCCAGAGTTACTGTAAACGTATATTACATATATATACATTGTATTACGTTTGGCTGTGTGCTCTATCTATTAGTGTTTCTGCTAAATCAAGTACATAGTAAAATGTCATGAGTAATAAATAATGCACTAAATCAGAATTTCTGACAAATATGGTATATTAAGCTTAATAAAATACTTTTACAATAGCCCTTAACTTACAAGTGATATATTGAAAATCTTTAGTTATTTTAAATGACGTTCTCTCTAAAAGTGCATAATTAATGAAAATCAGATAAGACAGTGAATGATGAAAGATATTTTTAGGACATAGGGTACACTTGTATTTTACAAGATTGGTATCATTAAAGAATGAACATCTAATGGCAAAAACAGAAATATTTGTCATTACGTGCAAGTTCATATTCTTAGGATATTACAATGTATATTTCCAGTGAGCATGTCCCTAGAGGGTAAGAACTACGGTGCCCTGCGTGTGTGGATGGACGACGTTGGTTCCTACAGTCTGGTCTGTGCCGACGGTTTTACTGATGTAGAGGCCACCACGGCCTGCATGGATATGGGCTATGTCTATGGAAAGAGCATTTGCTGCTCAGCATTCGGTGACGTGGAAGGCAAGGTACCACATATCAAAAATTATCAGTTTTATCATCTTTATTTCATAAAATTGTCTGTGATTACTTTGTTTATTTTGCATGTCTTATTGTCTGCATTGGATATAGAACGTGAGTTGATACATGTATTGAAGGTGACATGATTGTAACAAGCCTAATGAAAACATTGTTAGTAGTTGTCAGTGATTGGAAATATACTTTAAAAAATCCAAATGGTGTGTCAAAGAAATTCACACATTTGCCTTAGCATAAAACCTTCACACATGCAAGGACAGCTACAGTAAAACCTGCTTAAAGCAAAGTCCTAGGGAAAAAATGTACTCGTTCTTTTCTTTTTGAAAAATTATGTATCATTGTGAAAATGTATAAAGTAACTCATAATAAAACTTAATAAATCTTCAAGTAGTTCATAATATTCATACCAATATCTTGCGATTATTTAGATTTGGAAAACGAATATGAACTGTCAGCCTGGAGACCAGCACCTCAACAGCTGTAGTTCTACGGATGGTGTGAACAGATGTCTCAGTCAACAGTACGCATCTGTTGTCTGCTCCAATAAAGAACCTCCACTAGGTACGTAATGACTGTACTAGGTATGTAATTACTATGCTAGGTACGTAATTACTGTACTACATGGAGGTACGTAATTGCTCCACTTGGTACAAAATTACTCCATAATAGGTGCATATATTTACAGCACTGTGTCTAATACAGCAGGGTATAATAACCCAGAAAACAATGAGCAACTATTGTTTGCTTCAACAATTGAAGTTTGTCCTATAATCTTTATAAAAGTTATGTATTTTGATTTTATACACATTTTATATATCTAGTGAATGTTAGTGTTCCAATGAACATTATGCATCTTTGTCTGCTCAAATGAATCCTCATTAGTCCTACCAATAACTACTTGTATCTATAACAGAGTCAACAGTTGTCTTCCTGTGAATGTCTCCTCCGCAGTCTTTCACTAGATTACAAAATCCTATTAAATGATTTACCAACAGTACACATAGGCCACTGTTATACATGTCCCAACACTCCTCTTTATTCTGTCTCATTATTTTGAAAAAGTCCAAGTTTAAGGATTTATGTCTGTCTGTACGTTACAGTTTCTGATTTTGAATGCATGGTCTCCAACACTTTTCTCTTTATTCCACTAGGTTACAAACTGGAGTTGGAGAATGGTCACTATGGTCATGTGAAAGTGACTTACTTTAATCAGACAGGGTACATCTGTATGGATGGATTTGATGCAGCTGATGCCAATGTTATTTGTAAACAGATAGGTTACCTAGGAGGCAAGTCCAACTTCTTGTTTTTAAAAAATATTTCAAAAATATATAGACTGGATGGTCAACAAATTAACCATCAGATCTGCTTTAAACTTTTAAATATTTTGAGCCATAAACTAATATTTAGTAAAGAAAAATCAACATATTTTAGCTTTAAAATTTTAAAGTTTTCCTAAATTTTTATACAGAGCTGAAAAATGGCCACGACCATCCGATCCTCTTAAATCACATTTCACTAAATACTTTTTTTTCTAAATTAATCGTCATGTCCTTTTCTAAGTGAAAGATTTTTATCAGTTAAAAAGTCAGATATCAGAATCAGAAAAAATTTGGTGATGATGAAAAAGTTGTTTTAGCATGAGTTGCTTATTTTTTATAAAATGACAAAATTTCTATTTTGATTCGATTTTCTCCTAGGTTTTGCGTACACCAATCAGTACAAGCGATACTGGAGCAGTAAAGTGACAGAACTCCGATGGCTGAGCAATCTGACCTGTACAGGAAATGAGGATCGTATTGATGAATGTGACAACTTGAGCACAAAATGGGGACGTATTGAGCAGTGCTCCATCTATGGCTTTGCTGCAGCTTTTTGTTATACAGAGAATGGTATCTAATATTGTATCTAACACAAAATCTTGTTCAAAATTAAAATATATGAACAGTATTTAGATGATTATTTTCTATCTATAAGTTAAGAAATGAATTATTTTATATGAAGATTGATAGATACATGTACTTTTTATAACAACATGTTTTTATTTGTACTTTTTCCCTTAAAAGTGTATGAATGTATGAATGAATATTAAGTGAACTTCAGACTTACATGTGTATGCAACTGGTATTCAATGTTCTGTAGAGAAACAAGGACCTCAGATAAGAATTGTTGGGGACAAAAATGAAGGTACGGTTGAGGTTTACATCAATGGTACCTGGGGCTCAATCTGTCAGCGCAGCATCTCCAACAAGGAAGCCGACGTCATCTGTCGACAGTTGAACTACACGTATGGTACGCACAGCAGCAACTCAAAAGTTCCAAAAAGTACGGGTCCTGTTCTGATTGACCAGATGGTGTGTAGAGGGAAGGAGGATAACATTTACGACTGTCAGATCTCCATCAACACTGATCCCCATTCATCATGTAATATGCATAGTTATGATATGGTGGTCAAGTGCTATTCCAATGGTATGCTTTTTTTATTACTGTATATTCCTTATTTTACGCGAGTACTCAATTTCGTGATTCAACCGTTTTGCATAAAATCGTGATGATATAAAATCACGAATGCCGAATTTTTCTCATAGTTTCATATGTTTAAATCCGTCAGATTTTAAAATCTGCGAGATGTGTTTCTCGCAATTTTAGGCAGATATTAATTCTTTGCGTTTAATTAGGAATCTACATTATATCTGGTTATGGTACCATTTCTGTGAATAATTGAAATGGTCGCGTACAAATTACATGTAGATTTCTATGTTTGAATTTTATCAGACTTATTTGAAAATCATCGCAACAAATATCATATCAAAAACGTTTTTAAAATATTTTTCAGTTCGACTGGTCGACGCCGATGTTGATAACTATGGAAAGTTGCAGGTTCACAACGAGTCTGGCTGGTACTCTGTGTGTGACACAAACTTTGATGATGTGGATGCTAGGGTGGCATGTAAAACTCTGGGCTACAAGGATGGTCGAGCTCAGCTGGGATCAGCCCTGGGAACCTGGATGACGAAAAGGGCCTTTAGCATTGGAATTACAGATGTGAACTGCACAGGAAACGAGGCCATGTTTAGATATTGTCAAATGAGTCACGGAAAATGTCAGTCGGGCCATTATGTCACCCTTGCATGTACTAAAAATGACATCGATACATACAGTAAGTTTGTTTCTGAGAAATATGACTCACTTACTAAAGCCCTATAGCAATGTTCAAATACTTATCTTGCTATTTTTGTGTTCTAGAGGTTGAATTAGACAAAGCATCGACGAGTCGGTTTGTTGGGGAAGTCTACGTTTCGCTGTACGATGTGAAGGGATCCATTTGTGATGACACGTGGAATGATGCCGCCGCTCAAGTTGTGTGTCGAGAAATGGGATTTGTGTCGGGAAATGCTACACGTGGAACTGTGCCTCTAAGTTATCCAATCATTGCTAGTGGGGTCAACTGTACGGGGAATGAAAAAACCTTGAGTGAATGTCAAATGAAACCATTCAATGAGACAAACAATTGCCGAGATAGCTCTTCAAGAGCAGCTTTCATTTGCTCCAAGAAAAAGGGTAACCTTTAAATTATTACAGTCCAATTATAATTACATAATGTATTGTATACAAGGTTATTTTCGCCCTTCTACACTTCCCAAAAGGACACGATATATGATATATATCGGTAGTTTTTTTAATTAGTAATTTAAAAGAATTTTTGAATTCGCCTTCTCTTGAATTAGCCTGCTGACAACAAGGATGAAAAGGGCGAAAATAAAACGGGCAAATATTTCCCTGTTTATAGTAGAAAATTGCATCAGTTGTTATGCCACTGCATTATATCCTTAGTAATAAGGTGATTTACATTGAAATGCAGTATAATTAAAGTATTTACAGATAAATATTTTGATGTACATGTATGTTTGCTTGTAAACTGTGTGAAAGTGAAAAAATGATCAAGGAGGAATATATGACTGGTTTCTTTTTTCAGAGGGGGTAAGATTCCGCATTGGCAATGACTACCAGGGCTCTGGTCGGGCCGAGGTGTACATGAATGGACAGTGGGGTACTATATGTAACATTTACTGGGAGGATGTGGACGCCAGCACCTTCTGTCGACAGCTGCCGGACTATGTGGGAGGATTCGAAGCCAGTCCTGCAGTTGTAGGAGAACCAAACCAGCCTATTTGGATGTCCAGGGTGGAATGTAGGGGTAAAGAGAAGAGCTTCTTGGATTGTGAAGTATCCTGGGATCCATTGCACACTAGGAGGTGTTTCCATAACAATGATGCAGGGGTCATGTGCTTCAAGTCTGGTGAGGATGTTTGAAGAGTCCTTGTATTTTAATGGCAGTTTTTTTGCACATGTATTTAAGCAATGACTGTTTATATGGTTTTAACACACAATTTACATTGTATGATATACAAATTGCAGTTCGACTGATGAGAGGAAATTATCGCAATAATGGTATAGTGGAAGTTTATGTGAATGGACAGTGGGGAACAATTTGCTCCTCTGGATTTGGACAGAAAGAAGCAGGTTTGTAAATCTAGCAAATTATCTGGTATACGCTTTGGTTGTTAAAGAGTCACTCCAGTAATATCCCAAGGTTTGTGTATTAAGAAAGACAGGCAAGTATCTGGCCACAAAAATGGAACAGTTTGAAAACCCCAGTACATACCTCTCCTGAGTATTGATAATTTTCCTCAAGACGAATTGAGCCTAATGGCTTGATACTTTGACTTTTGAATGGGTATTTTCAAACTTATGAAAAGAACATGTACATGTGGTTTTATACTTCAGATGTCACCTGTAGAATCCTGGGATATCAGAGAGGCATTCCTCTCTGCTGCTCACCTTATGGATTCAGCTTCAAGAATCCCATAATGAGCTCCTTCAAGTGTAATGGTGATGAGCGACATCTGACTGACTGTCAGAGCACCCCTGCAATAGGCCTCAACACCTGTGTCTCACAGGATTATGCCTCGGTGGCCTGCTACAATGAATCTACAACAACTAAGGGTATCTAAAACTGAAAAGTTATCATTTTCTCAGTAATTTAAGTTGTTGTACAGTAAAACATGGTTATAGCACATTTTTTACTGATTTATCTATTTAAAATAAAATATATAATTGTTATCTCCTGGGACTTTACTTACCTGACTAAATATCAGTTTGGAATGTCCAAATAGATTTTATATATCAGAGAATATTATAACCATGAAATTCTATGAGGTATAATTATTGTAAAAATTTTTACTACACTGTATATCTCTGAATTTGCTATATCAGTGTTTGTATTTGATAAGTTTTACTGTAGTAGACAATTTCCAAGTTCCATATAGCTTATTGGTTGTAAAATATATAAAACTGTTAGTTTTGTGTCTTTTATTTTTAACCTCTATTGGACAGAGTACTCCATTTCCCTGCCCTCGGATACTCCATACACAGGACAGGTAAATCTGACCTACCTGGGCAGTGAGGGTCGTATCTGTAACGACGGATGGACTGATGTGGAGGCTGGGGTGGCCTGCAGGGAGCTGGGGTTCTCCAAGGGGTTCGCCTACACCCACTACAAGAGTGAGGTAGACTCCACTGGCCCTTACTGGTCCTCTAACTTCAACTGTACGGGAAATGAGACAAGGCTGGACAAATGTCAACATGTGGGATTTGGAAATGTGACGCAGTGTGAATCGAAGCATTATGCTGGAGTTCTCTGTGTGGAGAGTGGTGGTAAGCATCTCATCCTTTTATAGGTCTCGTTTCTTATTTAACATTCAGGACTCCAAAAGTATATCAAGTTGAAAGTATCAATACATGCATCTTATTGAATAATCATAAAATATTTTTCTAAATGAATAAATATTTCATGCAAAATATGTGAATTTATGAAATTATTGTCATCCTTTGCAGGCATAAGCTACAGAATGGAAGGTGGCAATTTCCGATATGGACGTGTGGAGGTTAATATACATGACAAATGGGGCACAATCTGTGATCGCTACTGGGACCAGAGGGATGCAGAGGTTTTCTGTAGAATGTTTGGATTCAGCACAGGAGACGCCCACTACAACTCCTATAAGGACCAAGGGACAGGCAAAGTGTGGGGGACCATGTTCCACTGTAAGGGAGACGAGGATAATCTGAATGCCTGCCCCCACGAAGGCTGGAAAATCACCGACTCCATTTACTGTAGAACCCACAAGGATGATGCTGGAGTGCAGTGTTATACTAATGGTAATTAGAATAAAGGGGTACTGTGAAGGACATAAACTTCATATTTATACATGGAAATGTACCGCATATATATATGTAAATGAAAGTGTATTTATTTAGAAAAAAATTTGATAAGTTCATTTGGAAAAATTTAAGTGCCCATCACAAATTGTGATTTGATATTTTTTCCATCAGGGCAAATTTCCAATAGTACATGTATATTGTTAAGAAATTGTAAAGAAGGAACTTTTCTTTGTGTATGTCAAAAATATTTACTGTAAATGTGTTAATTTCCCTACATTGTTTGTTGGTAATTTATACTTAATGGGTTAAAGAAAATACTTTCATAAATACACATTAACTAGCAAACTCATGGCAAGAAAATTATGTGTGGAAATGATAATCTTGCATATTGTTTTTACCACAGATAAGTGTAATTGATGGCACAGAAATGATAACGTTTACAGTTTGTTGCATTTAATTTATATGAGATTGTTGAAAAATATGCTTAAGATTAATTTTAAAATCCTTTGATGTTTATTTTTTTCCAGTGAAACTCTCCAATGGAATACTCAATCGCAATAGTCACAGTGGTGCAGTAATGATTTACCAGAACAAGACCTGGCTCAGAGTTTGCGACACTGGTTTTAACGACAAAGCAGCCCGCGTGGTGTGTAGGGAGATGGGCTTCAATGACGGCAGAGCCATATGTTGTTCAGCTTACGGAGCGGTCGGCGAGAAGTACATTCAGATGAACAATACACTGAGGTGCAACGGCCGAGAAAAGAATGTGAAGGAGTGCTTACGGGAGGAGAAGTGTGAATCGGCCAGCTATGCCTCTGTTGTCTGCTTTGGTGTGGAAGATAAAATCAATGATGGTTAGTTATTTTCAGTTATTTGTATTTGTAGATTTATTTGCACTGAAATAAGTTTTGTGTACATGATCAAATTCAAAATCAAGTAAGTATTAAGTTTATCCATTAGTGATTCATGACAAAATTGTAGTACAGCTCAACAAACATCCAAGAACAGATTTCATATTATGAAAAACAGTATTATCTATACAAATAATCAAGAATGGATATCATTGTCTTCCAATCAGTGAATTAACAATCCATCATATGTTTCAGATGAGTACACGTTTGCTGTGAAGCCTGGAGGCAATGATAACAAAGGTCAGGTGGTGGTGACCCACTATGGAGTGGAGGGCCGGATCTGTAGCCGTGACTGGGATGACGCTGATGCCCACGTAATGTGTCGGAGTATGAACTACCAGAATGGCATGGCGTACTACCACGACGAGCTGGCCACCATCAGCAGTCTCCGTGGACCCTACTGGCTGAGCGGGTTCAACTGTACAGGAGACGAGGCCTCCCTCATGGAGTGTCCAAACAACACCCGGCTAAACCTTGGCAACTGTTCCGCTTCCCACATTGCTTCTGTCCTGTGCTTTAATGACACGGGAGAGTCTGGTGAGAAAATTCCTACCAAGTAGATGGGGACATTTATGTTTCTGTATTTTATAAATTGTTTATAAATGGTTCTATATTAATGCTGAGAAAATGTAAGTGTATATTGTTACTGCAAATGATTATTGGTCAATCATAATCTATATGTATAAAGTGTCTTATTATGGAATCTTGATAGATGAATTACTGAATCAACATATTGATAATTTTCCTAATGAAGAGCACACTTTTTCAGCCATCAAATACTACATCAATGGTGGCGGTCACTATGGTAGAGTCGAGGTATCTATAGAAAAGCAGCGTGGGACTATCTGTGATGCCTCCTGGGACAATAAGGACGCCTCCGTTCTTTGTAGAGAGAAGGGTTATAGTGAGGGCGTGGCTGTGCCCGGGGCAGCCTATGGGCAGGGCTCAGGTAGGAAGGCTCTCAGTGTCCTTCTATACTTACTGTTGTGTGTCATATTCGTGAAAAAAGGACTAGTTTTTGAAACCAATGATTTCACCCTCCTACTTGATGTAAATCATATGTTTATCTAAATTTTTTATTGAAATGAAGATCAACAAAAAAAGAATATTAAAAAAGACAATACTATTATAGTTGATACACATTCAATATATAATGTCACAATACTACTTTCAACGACTACAGGACCTATCTGGCAGAGTCATATTCAGTGTGTGGGGGATGAAGCAGGACTGCGATGGTGCCCTCACCGTGGGTTCGTGGATCGATACTCAGACGCCAGCTGGCTCCTGCCCCTAATCTGCGACTCCCACAGGGACGATGCCTCAGTGTTCTGTTTTAAGAATGGTAGACATTATCTGTGTCACTTATATTTAAAAAAGGAATATTAACTGAAAGAATCACCTTTTAATATAAATAAAAAGTTGGTTTCATTCCTTAAAGATGCAGATGAATTTGAACAAGATGGGATTTGTTTAATTCAAATAGTATTATGATTGAAAATTTAAACATTAATTTTAGATTAATTCTCTTTTTATGTCTTCAACATTAACCTTAATCTTAGAATTATAGATGTAGACATGATTGAAACTGTCCTTAATTCATAGGTCAAAAACTTGATCACATTTTTAGGACATGGCCCTCTTGATTGTTTTGTTTCCTTTGTAAGCCAGACAACTAATAGATGACATTTTCTGTTGGTAGTAAAATTAAACGAGGGCCATGATTCTCCAATGGGGGGAGTGGAGGTCTACAATAAAGAGCAAAGAAAATGGTACGGTATCTGTGACACAGGCTTCAGTAATGCTGCAGCAACGGTAGTGTGTCGCAGCCTCGGTTTGGATTACATCGACGGAAGGGTCATCAACGGATCAGCCTACGGAAATATATCTGGAGAAGTTCTTTACACCAATGTTCAGTGTAGTGGAGAAGAAAAGGATTTCACAGAGTGTTCTTATGAGTTTAACAAGACCAAGTGTGATAGTGGGATGTATGCCTCTGTTATGTGCAGCAATAAATCTATTGTGGATACAGGTACATGTATAAAGATTAAAAAAAGTTAACCATAAGTAAACATCATGTGGTACTTGTATTATACTTTATACATGTAAATATATGTGTAACAGTATGATATTAAAACTCTACAAGACTGGAAGATACGATGGAGTAGGACCATATTTCAAACTAAAACAAATTATTTGTAATTTTTTTCATTGACAAATTTATTTAATATTGTACATTATACTTTTCTGTTTGAAATGCTAATACATATTTAAACTGTTTTGAACAGGTTTTGAGGTTCGCCTAGCACCAGACAGTTTATCTAGTAATTTACATGGAATAGTGGAGATCAGGGTTAACGGAGTGTGGGGGCGTGTCTGTATGAACAACTGGGACGACAGAGATGCCAATGTCACTTGTAAGAAACTAGGTTATGCAGGGGGCGTGGCCTATTTACACATCATGAAGAACCGTAAACCAATCATGATGAACCAGGTTCACTGCAATGGTAACGAGAACAATTTGATAGACTGTGTTCACAGTCTGAAACCTGACCTTAAGAATTGTGCATTCCATTCTAATGATGCTGGAATTTTGTGTTACCAGTCCAAAGGTAAACTCAGTGAAATCTTTTTCTTTGATAGGATAAAAAAAATAATACAGATACTTTCAAATTATAAATGCAGGGAGAAGTTTTCTATTGATAAACGTAATGGAAAAAATAGAGAAAAACTCAAGATATAAGTTTTTATTTTTTTTCAAGAAGCTGTTATATTATTTTTGTAATTAATGCTTAAATAGATCAACCACACAAAACATGAGTTCGTATTTGATAATTCAGAATTTTCTGCCATTACAATTTAAATTGCATATATATTACTGTTACATGACAGTTATAATGGCAACAAATAATCTTTTCAAGGAATCCAGTACAGCTTGGTGGGAGGAAAGGACAACTCCACGGGGCGAGTGGAACTGAGCTACGACGGAGTAGTGGGTACAGTTTGTGCCTGGTCATGGAAGACCGCCGATGCAAAAGTACTGTGTAGACAACTCAATTATGTGGATGGAATAGTCAGTTATGACCATAACACTAAACTGGTGCCCACCAAACGATGGGTGACTGGGTATTTCTGTCAGGGAGAAGAGAAGACTTTGATGACCTGTCTGAACACTGGCTTCAACTCCACGTTTTTGGATGATCTGTGTCTGTACAATGAGCCAGGGGCATATGCATCATGTTATAATGATATGATAGGTAAATATAGACACTTTATTTATGTTTTGCCTGAGTTGATATGAAATACTTTGATTGAATTTTAAACAAACAATTACATGTAATCAAAATTATTTAGTTGAAATTGAGAATTTTAATACTGAATGGAATATGAATTCTTCTCCTTAGAACCCAAGAAAATTCGTTTGGTAGATGGTCCAAACAATTATACAGGTCGTCTGGAGGTGTACATCCAGGGTCCAAACCAGTGGGGTACAATTTGTGATGACTTCTGGGACGAGACAGCTGCTAGGGTTGTTTGTCGCCAGTTAGGACTTACGGGAGGCAAGCCTGTCAAAGAGGCTTTCTTTGGTACAGGAAACGGCCCTATTTGGTTTGATAATGTCAAATGTTTCGGTAATGAGAGCCAGATATGGGAGTGTGGTAACCGTGGCATAGGAACGCACAATTGTAACCATACAGAGGATGTTGGTGTTAAATGTGATGGTAAGTGTCCGCTGTCTAATGATTGTCTCACAGTGATTGTACAAAGTTCAGTTTCTTATTCATGATTAAAAAAGTCATCTGTAGTGGTATAAGATCTGGCTAGATTTCAGCTTGTAATGTTACATTGAATTATTAATCATCCATATAACTGAAAAAAATTTAAGGATTGACTATATGTACATTAAATCGAGTTCTTTTATTTTCTTTTGAGAAATTTAAGTTCTGCTTTAATTTTAAAGAGATAGTTTTTTTTAGTATTTAAAATGATTAACTTTGTAAAAGAATAAAAATTGGTGTACCGGTAAGTTTATATGATACATGTAGATATGAATATTGATGTATTTAACTTGAATTTGAATTGAATTTTAGGTCCAATTATATCAACAACAACAACAACAACAACATCTACCACAACCCCAAGCACAACGACAACAACAACGACTACAACACCTGCTCCCAAGACAACTAAGAGTTCAACAACAACAACCACCACCACAACAACTTTAAGACCAACAACAAGAGCTAGGACAACTACTTCAACGACAACAACTTCTACCACTACCACAACAACTACACCCAAGCCAACAACTAGGACAACTAAAACAACACAAAGACCAACAACATCTACTCCTGGAACAACATCTAAGCCAACCACTAAACAACCAATCATAAACGCCACAGTGGTGGCTCCTAAACAACAGCAGGAGAGTTCCACATCACTGGGTGTGATCATCGCGGTGCCTGTTGTGATTTTCTTCTTGATACTGGCAGTCATAATTCTTGTGTTTGTGTTCAAAGTTCGCAAAGTCCACAAAAGAGACAACATTCCTCATGAACGTTTTCATGATGAAATCATCGAACATAACTCTGATGGCAGCATTGCTGTCAGTAATCAGTTGTATGACATGACAATGCAGCCAACAGGCACTGCCAATGGCAGCGCTGGCGACAATCTGCAGCTCGCCAAAAATGGCAGCGCGTACTATTCCAAGCCATTAAAGAATGGCAAAAGTGACACTAAAAACTCCTTTGCCAATCCTCTGTATGGGCAACAGAACGCTGGCTCTGTGATTGACAGTGAAGCTTTAGCAGACCAGGATGGGGTCCGGTTCCCCATCGATGATTCCGTGTCCAAAGCTTGATTTTGAGCTTTAAGAGTAGACTTCATTGCACTTGTATTTTGTGAAATGTCAGGATCTGAATGTAATACATATCATCAATTATTTTTGTACCTGTCTGTTTATTGTTAATCTTTCCTGCCAGCTTATTGATCATGAAGGAAAGCATTCAGTATCAAGTGTTTTGGAAGAATATAGCATTGTACTACAATCAAAGCCCAAGTAGATAAAATGTTAGGGGCAATTGGTCTGGAAAAAGATGCTGTAAACCAACTTTTATTTTTGTGCGAGAGAAGTTGTTGATATTTGCAAATACCTTAATTATCATAATTAAAATGCAAAGTTAGGAATGAAAACTTGTTAAACAGTATCTATTTTATCCTAATCTAGCTATTGTCTCAGAGTGTTTAAATTATGAGAATGGTCATAATTTAGTACACAACGAATGTCAATCAAAATATTATAATTTGATGGTATTTCCAAGGCCTAACTTGAACAGAAATAGTTTGAAACGGCTTTGATTTGTCTAAACTCAGTGTTTAGAGCCAATATCGCATGAGCGATAACAGTACTTTGCAATAAGTCTGAAATTACCGAGTTACGCATCAAAAGTGGAAAACAGGTACACTAAGAATAACAATGTAGCTGTAATTCCTTGTACTCAATATTTGACGTGTTGATTCAGTGTTGTAAGAGCTGTGTTATGTTCACTGTTATTTATCCTTTGTCGATGTCCTTATTAATGTTGGGAGTATTTTGTTAGGTGACTGTTTTTGTTCTAGTCATGCAGAGAACCCAAGGGAGGTAAAACATAACAGCTTCTCAAATATTCCAGTACCGATCGCAAATCTTTTTAGCCTTTACTATTATTATGTTGTTTAGAACTCTTGTTTAGGGAATCACTGGAGAAATAAATTATTTTTATCATTATCCCAAGTACGGGTTATTAGAGAGGCTTTTGATTTCAGTTCTTTTGGAATGGTACTGTTCAATAAACACAAATATCCAATTTAAAGCTTCTTGATAGGTATTAACAATTTTAATTAGCAAATTAATTCTGCAGTACAAAACATACTTTTTATAGAGTGGCGTGTTTCAAGGTATAGAGTGGTTTCAATTGTCTTGTGATGGTTTTGTATGAGAACATGACTAGAGTATGTTGAAATGAAATTAAATAAAATATTATTTATCGTAATTTAGTTTGTTATATATTTGTTCTTTCACTGTGTAAATTTTAAAATTTTTGCGTGACATGCAAACTTTTTCAATTTTTTGCTTTTGGCGAAAAAAGAAATGGATGCAGCATTTAAAAAAAAAGATTTATTATTTTAAATCAAAATGCCTACTTTCACAATATCTACCAGATAAGTCCCTGCAGAAATTGCTTAATGGTGACTAATACTCTTTGTCTAAATAAAATCCAGCAATTAAACCTACACGGGTGTTGTTAAAAGATAACGAAGAACTTTCACACAAGGAAATGCTGTCCAGATGATTTAGATGTAAACATCTTTTACTTTATATGAAATGACAAAATGTACATGAAAGTCTGAAATATTCGTAAGTATATATAATTATTAATATATTAACATAAGTCATTTTATCAAATGTGTGTGTTAATTATTGTTAAATATGCACTGCAAATATTTAACATTATTATTTTTTAAGACGATGAATGTATTTTTAGAGTTGATGTCATTCATCGTTGGAAGGTACATTTGTACCAAACTAAAAGTTAAACAATGAGAGGGGCTAAAGTCATCAGATTTCATTCGTTAATTCATTAAAAATCCAGCTTTCAATATACCAATATGATAAATATATACCATAACCAAAAAAATGTGATATCCAACAATTTATTCAAAAACAAAACATTTAATTACTGAAAAGATATGGCTACGAAAACTCAGCCCAAAGAATCTATACAATTTAAACTTTTACAAGTAAACACATTGATACAATGTTTTATTTTTACATAAAGACTTGAATTTATTAATATGACACTAGATTTGATCTATCTTAAAAACAGATGTTGACGTAATAACCTCGACATAAAAATGCCTTTACTCGTATTAGATTAAAAGGGAATCAAAACCAAAAAAATAATCAATTGTTTTTAGGAATACTTTTACACTTTTAACCACTAGGCAGTAGTAGAACAATAAATCTACTATTTCTTTTGAATTCCTGCAGACTCGACATTTTCATATGGTATACTTAAAAGAAATAAATGTATATTCCTCCTCTCAAGAACACAAGGATTACGTTGTATTGTATTACATGCTAAAATTTCATTTGTCAGCAAAAATTATCATTAACAATTTATTGGGACTACAAATTCACTACATTTATTTGAATATTTAGAATACAAAAAGCAAACATCACCCATCCAAGCTGGGCATTCTAGTAAACTTATAATATTTAAACAAAAGAATAAACCATGCGAGTTAGTTAAGGTTATGGCAACAGAAAAGTGAATTGATTAATGTCTGATATTGACCAGTTGACTTAGAAAACAGTATTGTATAATATAATCGTCGATTCAATGATAGACTAGCAAGCTGAAACAGAATAGTCAGCAGCATAAACAAAATTGTAAAGCAGCGCAATATACAGGTATATGTATACAGGCAAACACAGAACAAAATATTAATATGTTATATCAGTTCACTGGAAATTACTAGTACTCACTGGTGAAATACAAGCGCGTGTACATGCAGCATACAAGCATACAAACATATGTACATGTAACTGTATAAACATCGTTTCAAAATATCTAATACCAGGTAGTTATACCTTTGAATAGTAATGATAGCATATACATGTATATAATTTTAAAATTACATTGTAATTTGTAGAAGTGTATGCATTATATATATGTTTGAGGCAATGTTTGCAATAATACATGCATCATCATTATAAGGAGGAAATCTTTTCATGTATGTTTTATTAAACAAAAAATCAGAAAATATTTACTAAATCAAAGGACAACATTACTAGTACTGAGAATCAATAAATGAATTATTTTGACCTTATTTTCCTAGCAAGGTCATTATTTTATTTCCTCAATAGTAAGGATCAAATATAGAGGCATTCAATCATGTGCCACTTAATTACTTCTTTTCAAATAATGTTCGTTCTTCTTTTCTTACAAAAAAGGAAAGCTACAAAGAATGTGCATCAAATAATACACTTACTATAGATAGTCAGTTCAAAATGAAATAGCATATATTTCCTCGAAAGAACCACAACTACAGTTCTCATGTAATAAAAGTAACAGACTTCATAACGAGATGTTCATCGTCTTCCTCTTCGTCCACCCCTCCGAGGACCTCTTCCACCTCTTGTACCTCTTCCTCCTCTCGTACCTCTTCCACGTGACTGGTTCATATTTTCGGGTTCAAACTGACCGTTCCTAGGTGCATTGGACCTATTTTCGTGATAGCCTGTTTGCATATGTCCTGACGCCATTTCTCTCTGATTCCTTTGACCACCACTTGTGTTTTGAAAGCCCGCTCTTATGCCGCGTCCCCTGCCGCGTCCCCTGCCACGGAATCTCTCACCTTGTCTGTTATATCTAGCGTTGTGGTTTTCAAAGTTAGGTTTTCTTGGTATTTGAAAATCTTGTAGTGAAATTCGATCAAGCCCATAGCAAGTAAGACAGCTGTCATTCACACAACTGTATTGATGACCTTAAATAAAATTGAAATAAATGAAAAATCAAAATCATTTCATCTATCTTACTTGTAAAAACATTTGCGCTCATTTACAAAAAAAAAGAAAAAAGAAGATACATAGAGTTTAGTGGCATGCGTTAGATATGATTGTTTTGCTCAGCGATGTTTATCAATATTCTGTAAAATCTCAATCGTCATAGAAAGAAACCTATTAACAAGGTGATGACCAAAAGTTGTTAAACAAATCGATCATTGTGACATCATGACTTGCGATTAATGCACAATAATAGAGATAAGTTAAAATACCCCCTTGCTTGTTTTGTTATTTACAATACTTAGTATTTCTACGTGTTTTTATCAAATCAAATTTGTTTACTTATCAGTAAAAAGATAATCCAAAGTACCGAAATTTTGTAAGCATAGATACCAAATAGAAATATGAAATTCGATAATTATCTAAATACATGTATTAGTCTTACCGATATTACATGTTTTCCACGATCCACTGTGAATATCCACTACAGCAATCAGTCTTGGAAATACATTGGCTGTGTTAATCCATCCCCTTCCAATGTCAGTCAGAAAAGGGAGAAAATATTCCAACATCACTTCTATATCTTTGTCACAAACAGTATCTTTATCTTTATTCTTTACGAACCAGTTTTTTATTTTGTCCAGATTATGGTTAAATTTGTGATTGCTTCCATCATTTTCAGATGCCTTTTTCGATCGTTCTTTAGGACATTTCTCGCTCAATTCTGTGTCAAGCATGATTTCGTGATCGTTTTCGAAGAGGTCATAGGAATCGTCTGTGTCTTTCCTTTTATCAAAATCCTTATTTCTACAGTCATCTTCTTCAGTTTTCTGCTCCTTCGACTTATTTTTTGCAGATGGCACTGTGTTGTATAGTATTACAACAAAATATTTCCAAAATATGCTCAAAAGTTTTAGGTTTGAATAAGTACAAAGGTAGTATTGATTCCCTTTATCCGCCTGTTGTAGTAAACGTCTCACAAAATTCAACAACGATTTTGCTAACATAAGTTCACCTGCCTGGTGTAAAGATTTTTCATTTGCAACTAAAAATGTGCTAAATTTTGTAACAAAATCTAAACTACTGCTACCACTGCCTACAAGCAAAGGAAATGCTGAAGTGTTAAGAATTCTAGATACTGTGTTTATTGTGTTTCGGATTCTGTTAATTTTCAGACTTTGAATCTTAAGTTGTACGTGATAACGTGAGTGCCATTTGATTATTGTTCTACACTTCGGACAGCGTTTAACAGAAAACGTTTTCTCATCACCTTCCATGTGTTTGTCTAATGTTTGGTAATCAAAAATATGACTACAATCTAGCAATTCAACAAAAAGGCTTGAGTTGGCTTTAGATATCTTCTTAAATCTGTCATAATCACATTTTTTGCATAATTTAGGACACGGATCACTACAAAGTCCAACACATTGGTGCCCACATTTTAACTTCATGGTGCATCTTTCATTGCATTTGGGGCGTTCACAGATTTCAAAACACTGTTTCAAACATTTGTAATGCTGACATACCCAGTCACATGGTTTAGTACAAGTATAACATTCCCTGTTGCATGAGTGATTACAAGCACCATGAGGGCAGGCAAAATTGCAAGATTCAGAGCAAGTACCACAATTTCCACATTGTTTACTTGTACATCTATGCCCACATAGAAGAACTTTGCTGCACATGTTCTTGCATTCTTTGTGGTGATTGTAACTGCATTCCGAACAGGTACCACTGCACATGTGACCACACAAAAGTTTCGAATCACATTTTGCAATGCATACTGGGTATTTTCTTCCTTTATCTGAGCAAGCAACATTCATAACATGTCCACATGTTAACTTTACAGGTACAAGACTTTTGCATTCCGGTAACCCTACACTTTCTCTTAAACCAAATATAAACTGTTTATTAAGGTAACATGGTACAATGGTTTCATGCCCACAGTCTGGTAGAACTATACTGACATTTTCAGTACAATTATTCTCTTCAGGATTTTTAAAACAAGGTATGAAGACTTTGTGTCCACACGACGGAATCGTTTTCGTCATTTTCTCGGTACATTTTACGCGTGTATCATCAGGATTGACGTAGCAGGGCAGATCAAGAAAGTGTTTGCATTTTAATTCTTTCATAACTTTCTTTTTACACAAAACAGAGATATCATTTATATCTAAATGGCAGTCTAGCATTTTAGCATGTCCACATTTTAAATTCTTCTCTACAGGTTCTTCACAGAGTATCTGAGAAACTTCTACCGAGCAACCAACAGATAACGTATGACCACACTCCTTTCGCTTCTTCACCCTGACTTGACACACACAAGGATCCGGAAAATGACAGATTTTCTGACATTTATGTTTTTCTTTGCACAATTTGCCACATGTAGCATGACAACTTTTGTTAGATTTTTCGTGACAAAGCACTGATACATTTTCATGATAACATAGGAATTCTGTCATAATCGGCACTTGACATTTAATATCATCGTCCCGCTTATGACACTCGATTTCAATTTCATGTCCACATCCCAGTATTTTCTGAATCATTTCTTTACATGGATTCTTATATTGGAAATCTCGTGCCGATTCGTGACAATATCTGGTGTACATATGACCGCAGTTGTTATTTTTGGCAAACTTTCTTCGTCCGAAAAGTAAACTAGAATATCCAGAAGTTAAGCAAATAGATCTTTTTTCCGTGATTTTTTCTTTGCACTGAACAAATAATATACTCTCATGACATAGCATATTAAGTTCATGACCACACGTAAGTTTTTTGATAACATTTTCCGTGCATTTGTAGCGCAATGCATTAATATGGCAAGCCATATACTTCTCGTGATCACATTTCAGCCTTCTATGAACGAGTATTTCACATTTGTAGCTGTCTGGACGTTCCCAACAGCACATTTCTGCTTCGTGTTCGCATACAAGTTTTTTTGTCACAAGAACGTCACATTTGAAAGAACTAGGGCTCTCACAGCAAAGCATTTGTCCTGTATGACCGCATGGCAATTCTTTGGTCACCTGTTTCTTACAAGAAACTGTATCAGGATCAGTGCAACATGAAATAATTTTCCTATGCTGACAAGGCAGGACCTTTTCAACTTTGACATCACACATACAGTCGTTAGGAAAATGACATCTTTTTTTACACTGATGGTCGAGTTCACACCGTTTCATACATAATTTCTCGCATTCTATGTGTTCATGTTTAGGATCTCTTGGGTGACAAAATAATGGACAAGCATGTCCGCATTTTTTTCTTATGTCACATGGAAGAGAACACCCTCCCTCTGGACATTTGTCAAAGTCCAAATTGTTCACAGCTTGAATGCGAGAAAAATGAATTGGACACAAGAGGGGGAGACCTTCTCCTATTGCCCCCATCGTTTCCATAGATTTAATAGCTTTTATCCATAACTTGCATTTTCGAGAAAACTTTCGTATATTGTCGAAATTTCCAATAACATACAGTCCCATTTTTGCTCTTGATAGTGCCACACATACTCGATTTTCTTTATTTAAAAATCCAATTTTTCCTTCTTTGTTACTTCGAACGAGAGACAGCAGAATTATATCATTCTCTTCTCCTTGATAATTGTCAAGAATTGAAATTTTTATCCCCTCAAACTCTTTCCTGGGCATTATATCTCGCAAACGAAACATTTGTCCCGAATACGGTGTAAGAATAGTTATTTGTGTTGCATCGTACCCTTGCTTCAAAAGATAACGTGTTAGGCACTGAATATAAGCGGCTTCATGGTTGTTCCAATAGCTTTGAGTCTCTTCCTTTGTCGACTCCTCTTTATTGTGTGTAATAAAATACACATTTTTTTCAATTCCTTGGACAACCTCATATTCTAACACGTTTTCGTTATCAATAAGTCTTTCATACACCGGGCGTACCAACTGTGATATTTCTGGGCGCATTCGATGTTGTCGTTCAAGGCATACATATGGCAAACCAAGATTGATCATTCTCTCAAACATTGATAAAGCTAAGTTATATTTTTCTGCTAGCTCAAACACAGCAGGCTTTGGTTCCAATTGCTTGTGGTCACCGATCAAAATAAGATGGTCGCAATTTGGATTAAGTGTTGCAATAATATGTGCTTCCAAAACTTCAGCAGCTTCCTCAACAATGATTATTCGAGGCCCAACTTCCTTCAGGACATCTTGATATCTAGCCGCCCCTGATGTGGTCATAGCAATAATCTCTGAATGCAACAATATGTGTCGATCAACAGTTTGTTTTTCTCTTAAATATGTTTTACGCAATTCGATAAACTTTTGCTCTTCCCTACTGAGTAGATTTTTTTCTTGCTCACGAAACAATTGGACAAAATATCTATACATTCGCCATCTTTGATTTAATGATTGTTTCCAAGGGTTCTCAATTGCCTTTTCAAACTCATGTGGTTTCATTGCATCTTTACTCAATAGCTGAATTTTTGCTTTATTTGCGTGCTGCTTCAACAATTTTTCAAACGCTTCGTCAAGTTCTTCTTTTTTTGAGATAGATTCTACGATCGATTCAATATTAAATCCAATCTCTGGAAATTTTATATCAACTTCAAAGTCGTCGTCTTCAACATGCCTTTCGTCATTTATGAGCGCAGCTTCTGTTTCTATGATGATTTTTTCCAACTCTTCATTTACCTTGTTATTATTTACCGTTGTTGTTCTTGCAACCTCATACTGTTCATATTCTTTAAAAGCGTCCTGTCGTAGTGAATCTACATCGATCTTCAACCACTTCAGAATATCAAATTCATTGGGGCCACTTTTTGGCAATCTTTCAACTTCTTTAACCCACTGAGCCAATATATGGATGTCGAAAATATTTTGAATGGATTGGGATAATCTCCATTTGCTTTGTGATATTTTTTTATGAGATTTTTTAAGAAGTTCCAGATATTTGTGATGATCACTTTCCACATAAGACCGATATCGCTTTTCTTTTAATGAATAGCCTTCAATCCTTGGATTTGTGCATCTTGACCCAACGCGAACAAGTTTTTTCCCCCATTCACGTTCATTCTTTGGATCTAAAAAATTCAAAATCCCATTCATAAACTGATCCAAGGCGTGGTTTGTATAGCAGACTATCAACATTGCTGAAGATGCGTCATCTCTATCGGGTCTTTCATAATCTTGTCTAAATAAAGGAAACCCCTTATTAATTTTTGCTTCATTCATCCAATACCGTTTGTTATGCAACAAAACTTTGGCAATCTCCAGGCCTATGTGCGTCTTCCCTGTACCAGGAGGGCCTTGAATTATGACAAATTCGTTCGTTAAAGCAAATTTTAACGCCTTAAATTGTGATTCGTCGACATGCAATTCGTCCGCTGAAGGCCAGTCGTCTGATTGAATGCTGTAAAGTTGTTTTCTACCACAGGTATAATATTTGAAAATGACATCTTGATCGATTATTGGAAGAAAATCAAATTCGATGGTTTTGTTCCCTGCTACGTATTGTGGAGGTTTAATGTTTCTACAACCCTCTACAATATATCTTTTAAACGGCATCTGTTCTTCCGTAATTGTTTGCAAAGAACACAAGACGTGTCTGTAGGACTCAAAGTAAGCTGTACTTTCAACCATTGTCATTGGTAAATCTGGCTGAATCTCAGATTGACCAACTCCTTTCCTCATGCTTACTTTGAACGTGCAATTTGCTTTAATTTTGTCATAGTCTGCGTTTTCTATCACAGCAAAATAAAGTGTGTCGAAATTATCCGGCGACAAACAAAGCAGAGAACCATAGAGTAATCTCTTACTTCTTTCCCATCTAATACGCTCAACATGTGTGCGATCCAATTGGAGTTCGTAGATTGGACCCTCTATGGTTGATTCCTTTGAAACAACAAATACGTTTTTGTATAGTTTAGCTTCCTTTAATTTTCTTACGTCTCTATCTGCATGTACTGCCTTGGTCTCAATGTACTCAAATATACCATTTCGCAACTGTGCTATGCAATCCTCTCTTAATAGTCTAAACTGGACGTCCAAATAGTGATTTAAATCATCGTATGAGCCGGTTGTTAAATTTTTTCTCAAAAATGGTTCATGGAAAATATCATCTCTTGTCGGAAGAATTGGAATTTTGCGAAAATCGTTTGGTGGCTTCCTTTGATCCCGTTTTTCTTTTCTTTTTTCAATTTCAGGTCTGATCAATTTCTCTGATATGTTTTTTTGAAGATCTGTAACGTTGGTTTGAATAGACAGTAGACTATCGTTTATTTTTTCATCGCTGCTTGCCGAAATTAGTCTTGGAATGACAGAAATTAAGCAGGTACACAAACCAAGGGAACTCAACGCAGTTGTGGGAATCTTTATCCAAAGCTGATGTAGAATATTCAGAACATTTTCTATAGTATCGATCCATTCCTCCGCATCCGACGTTGATGTTGCTTCTATTCTATATAGAAATCCAATTAATTGCGAGAAATACTTATCACTTGCGATCTCGGAAAGAATTTCGTTGATTTTAATCTGGAGTTGAGGATATTCATAAGTTACAATTTTTGAGTAAATTCGCAAAAATATGATAGGTTTTCCTCGTTCCTCAAAATCTAGACTTGTCTCTCGAATGCGGCTATTTGACCATAATGGATTTTCAAAGATTTGTGGAACATCCAGACTTTCAAAGTGTTCTAGGTCTACTATCGAGTAGCTACCGGTTTCTTTGTTGGAAGACATTCCATCAGACTACTAAAAGAGAGAATGACTTATTAGAGGATGCCACTCTATAAACTTATCACTGCAAACAACTCCCCATTCAAAACAATGAAAGACTGTAAAAAGAAGTTGATTTTTCTATGATGAAGTACAATAAAATAAATCATAAACTTTTGGATTATCTGATGCTATGCACCTCAAGACTTATACTTCTAAAGATTATAGAAGTGTCTAGATAACAGATTCAATACTAATCAGACTTTATAGTTAAAAATGATAATAATAATTATTATTATTATTGTTATTATTATTATGTCCTAAATATCAAATTCAAGAAATTGTTTCAAATGAAATTGGGTCAGGTAAGAAAAATGATTCTACTCATAATGCATTCATGATACATGTATAACAACTATGTTTCTAACGATTATGATCTAAACAACATTTTTCTTTATTTAGGCAAAAATTTAATTAGTTGTTCATGTTTTTTTTCCTTAAAAGCTAGTCCAGAACACCTGCATATGTCAGTGACATAGCAAATGTGTATCGAAGGCAAACTTACATAGACTCTAAAAATTGACCACTTTTTGTAGCACACCAGGCTAAAGAATATCAGTATTTTTATCGGGCAAAATTGACTGCATATACTTGCCTAGAATTTAAATCTTGCTTCTTATGAAATAAATATCATCAGCATTGAGAAAAGAATAGTCGATTGATCTTGTAAACAAATGAATTACTGCTTTCTAATAAATTATACCCATACGCCATATATTTTGATTTCTTAAAATAATTTTAAATTGTGTCATCCTCGAGAGACTGGAGTTTATTTATTTGCAAATTCTATCTATCTAATATCTGAATGAATGGAAACTCAAGCGGAATTTGGTACACAGAAGATTTACTATCTCCGACGTAAACAATTAAAGAAAAAGTGAGCAAGCTCACATACCCTACGCTCCCCCATTTCTTAACAATACTACACATAATGAATGGCAGGGTACGTATTGAATACACAAAATGAATAAAGATAAGGGTATAACTCCCAAAAGATCATCCCATCCAATCGTCCAATTGCAACATAATTCTGGTAATATGCACATCTACACATTGTATCCCAAACACCTACAAATATTCCCAAAAGGGCCAAAATAGGAATCGGAATGTACTTGTAATATGTACATAAACACTTTTTGTCCTAAATACCTACAAAGTTTTATGAAATTCCGTGCAGCTATTTAAGAGGAGTTTCGCTGAAACCTGTTTATTTCTATATTCAATATATGGCCAAATTCCAAGTTCAAAAGGACCAAAAATCTCAGAAAAATAATGAAATCAGAATTTTCTCGTAATATGCACATCTACACATTGTGTCCTAAATACCTACAACGTTTTATAAAATTCCGTGCAGCGGCATGTGCGGATCTAGAAGGGGGTAACCCCCCTCTTGGAAAATTCAAATTTTTAAAATTTACATAGTAAAATCTTTGAAAATCGGCCTCGAACCCCCTTGACAAATGTAAATATTACTCTGACCCCCTTGCCCAACTCCCCCCCCCCCCCCCCCCCCCCCCGGAGAGTTTTCTGGATCCGCGCATACAGCGGTTTAAGAGGAGTTGCGCTTACAAAAAAAAAAAAAAATGACTGACGGACTGACTGACTGACTGACTGACTGACTGACCGACGAGTCAAAAACGGTTTATTCCCACGTAGCTAAAATTCTGAAATTTTTATTCCCACCTAGCTAAAATTGGGATTTTCACACCTGAGTGATCACTGAGTATAGTCTGTTTTAGGTGTGAATTACCTGTATAAAAATCACTTATGATATATCTATTAGTTATATATTCTTGACAATTATAAAAATTTAGATCAATATCTATCAATTATTGAAAGGTTTAATATTAATAAATTGAATAAATGAAATAAAATTTGAAAAAAATAAAATAAAAAATAATGTGTTCTTCTAAGATGTAAAGGTTCCAAGCCCAGTTCGTCCTACAAACATGATCTAGATGAATTAACTCTAAGCCCAGTAATATTTCCTGCAGCTTCTACCTGTACCTTTTCAAGCAACTCTGCATTTCCTTGTGTACAATTATCCCAAACTATGTCAGCATACTCTAAAATAGGTCGAATATAAGCAAAATAGATTTTTATAAGGGAATTTCTATATATGACATGTTTCAATAATCTAAGTATATTCAACATCTTACAGGCCTTTTTTATGTATATTTGTTTAATATATGATTAGTCTAAGTTCCATCAGCCTGAAAATGTAGTCCTAAATGTACATGAGCATTTGATTGTTTTATATAATCACCACCATAGCCAAATTGTATGCTGTGATAATTCCTCTGGTTTCTTTTAAAATTAATAATAATCGGGTTTTTTTTTTCACTATTAAAATCAACAGCCCAAAATTTGGACCATTTTATTTTTATTTTTTCAAGATCCTCAATAAGGGACATAGATGAGGTTATAATATCATTATCAACAATGGCAAACAGAGATGTATCATCAGCAAATAATCTAATGCTATTTGATATGCCATCAGCAATATTTTTAATATATATAAAAAGCAAATAATGACCAAGCACTGACCCTTGTTGTATCCCAGCATGTATAGTTTTATAAGTAGATGAAAAACCTTCTAAATTCACTCTTTGTTAATTATCTATCGGTAAGATAAGCATCAATCCACCCCAGGATATTTCCATTGAAAACTAAGTTATATCAAACTTACATGCTAAAATATTTATGTACATGTGTATGCTATTCAAAATAAGTTGTAAATGCTAAACATAGCTTGCTGTTGACTATGATTGTATTTAAAATAAACTTTAAGGCAACTATGTCTGTTTTCCTTCTCCTAAAAAAATGAATATTTTAAATAAAATAAAATTTGGCTAAGATGAATGAATGTTTATTTCTCTCAAACCATATCAATGGTTCTTGAGGTACAAAAAACTAAAATATTTACAAATGTACAAATGCAGGGTCAAGCTAGGAAGAGTACAGAAATTAAATAAGATCAATCAAATAACAACCCCTTTTTAATTAAATTTTACTTTTATTACATGTAATTAATTAATTAATTAAATAATTGTTTTTTTATTTTAAACATAATCTTAAAAAAAAAATATGTCTGTAATTTTTTTTATTTAATTGAAAATTTACCTATGGTCAATAACTGAACAGACTATAATCCACCTGTAATTAATTTCCTTTGTTCTTTGACACCCTTACCTGTGCACCATTCCCACTTAGCTAAAATCAGTCACCCATAGAAAAAATTTAGAATTTTAGCTAAGTGGGAAGACACCGTCAAAAACATTATACCCCTTGCAACATGTTCCATGAGGTATAATAATTATATAATTGAAACGTTTACATGCCAGGGCAAAGAGTAAAATCTTTATGCATTTATTGCTGTTAAAATAGATATTTTGATACAAAATTTGATAAACTCTTCATTTTTTGTACTCAGTCTTCCTGGATTTGGCTTTAGTAATGTTAATATGATATATTGTCCAATTCATGTTTGCAGGTATAAGTATGTTATGACATACGTCATATGTTATATGATTTAATATGTAAATATTGCATTGGGTTCACAAAAGAATCCACTCACTTATCCATAAACTATTCCACTTCTTTTCTGCTTCTTTTTAGTTTCGTCACTTTATGGATGCAGGGTCATCCTTTTTTGTTCCAAAAAAAGAAAGCAACAATTTTACCATTAAGAGACCTATTGTAGATCTTGATGGTGCTTGTTTGGACACTTCTAGTAAGTGATAGAAAATTGCACATTAGTAGTCTTAGATAAATTACTGTTCTTACCTATATATATATATATATATATATATATATATATATATATATATATATATATATATATATACATAATTTTTTTTGGGGGGGGGGGGACGTGGGTGCAGTGAAGAACCTGTTCAAAATATCTATAAAGAGAGCTTTGGTCTTGTTTTTATTTACTCTCAATTAGAACATAACCCACTTTTTCATCCAATTAGCAATCGCTCAATATTATATTAAGTGATGTATTTAATCGTTTATAATTTCTCTAAATTCACAGCGACGTCACATTTTGATTCACAGCTTAGAGAGCCGAAAACAAAAGAGAGGTGATATTTGATTGGCACAAAACTTTTGATCAGCCAATGAAAAAGTGGGTTATCTTCTAAGTAAGTTAGATCATATTAAGTAAAATTTACGCGATTAAGAAGGGGCGGAGGGAGCGAAGAGACCGAGCCCCTTCTTAATCGCGTAAATTATACTTAATTTGATCTAACTATTACTTGGCGACTACATCTGATTTCATGAAAATAATTCATTACTAAGTAATAGTTAGATCATATTAAGTAAAATTTATGCGATTAAGAAGAGGCGGAGGGAGCGAAGCGACTGAGCCCCTTCTTAATCAAGTAAATTTTAATTGATATGATTTAACTTACTTAGAACATAACCCACCTTTTTCATTGGCTGATCAAAAGTTCAGAGACAATCAGATATCTTTTCTCTTTTGTTTACGGCTTTCTTAGCTGTCAATCGAAAAGTGACGTCGCTGTGAACATAGAGAAATTCTTAACGATTAAAAACATATTTAGCGACTGCTGATTGGATGAAAAAGTGGGTTATGTTCTAAATCAAAAAAAAAAAAAAAGCAAAAACAAAATTGTAACGACGCTGCAGGAATTTAACCAATGCCCTTTTGCTTTTTCGTTTCTGATAGAATTGACTACTTGAATAATATGTAAAATTAAAGTTTGATTTAGGTTTCTTTGATAGTCGATTGATATTCTGCTTACATTTATATGTATATATTTCTGGCGCATCCCCTTTTTATAATACATGTATATGGAAGCTAGGATTGTTGGGTGTAATGAACAAACATTTTAGTTTTAAAAAATCCCAGTATGTGACGTGATTTCCATCACGCCCACAAAATTGTTTCCTACAAACTATGTCAACGCCCAAGGAATAACGTCTACATTAACATATTGATCCGATGATAATCAATAAAAGTATAACAGGACAATACTAAATATGTTTGTCTATTTTAAACTGTCCATTATGCGAGGATATGCGCATTTTCCCAACAGTTTATACCCCAAACATCAAATGAAATATACTCGACTGCTTTATCTAAACAGTTTCTCTACAAAATAATTCTTCTATGCCGAAGCATATTTATCTCAATATTCCTTTAGAGGAATGAGGCAACGAAAAAAATGTTGCTTTAATATAGTCCCTGGACCAATCCAAAACTGAAAGAAGAAATAAATTCCAAGGATATATTAAGGGGGATGTGCGGCCATCTTGTACATTTGAGGATAAGAATGTAAACATTTCTTGAACTGGCTTGTTTCTGCCCAAAACTGGCCAAAATGTTGCCAAAAGATATAAAAGCAATAAATATGAAGTCCTACTTGTTATTTTGTTTGAAAAGTATGCATACAAGAACAGAACAATGCCTTTTTAATCACTCAGAACAGGTGTCGAACTGCTCAGCTACAGGCTTATTTTGAAGATTTAAAAATCTGAAAAAATAAGAAGGGGGTTCATTGGTGTTCTCTTTACAACCATTTGTTGAGAAAAATTTCTAAGCTTGCTTATTTAAGTTGTAACTTTGTCTCATAGTAAGGTACTCTATTCTTAAAATGGGCCCCAAAAACCTCAAGATATATTTGTCTGTGTGTATGGAGGTACATTGCACATATATTTTTATTGAAAGATGATGAATACTTTTTTTTAATTTAAGACAATCACTATTTTTGACCACTATCCCACATCTAAAGAGAATTTACTTTAATTTACACTTATAGAACTAAACAATCCCCATAAAACAAACATGGGACAGGTAAAGAGATGAATATAAAATTCAAAACGGGTTGTTTTGAATTGACATTTAATTTTTTCTATAAAAATATAACGTCAATGTCTCTCCATAGACACAGAAGTTCTAAGTATAAACTGGATTTTTCTTGTTCTAAAAATAGATCCCGTGCCGACTGATAAAAATAGGGTATCCTATTTTGAGGCAGAGTCACAACTTAAATGAGCCAAATTCAAACTTTTCTCAACAAATGGTTGTAAAGAGGACACCAATGAACTCCCTTCATATTTTTTTTCAGATTTTTAAATCTTCAAAATAAGCCTGTAGCTGCGCAGTTCGACAGCTGTTCTAAGTGATTAAAAAGGCATTGCCCTGTTCTTGTATGCATACTTTTCAAACAAAATGACATGTAGGACTTCATATTTATTGCTTTTCTATCTTTGGCAACATTTTTGACTAGTTTCGTGCAGAAACAAGCCAGTTCAAGAAATGTTTACATTCTTATCCTCAAATGTACAAAATGGCTGCACATCCCCCTTAATAGTAAGAGGGAATTGTGAAAGTTGGCGCATTTCCAACAAATTTCCATTAAGTCTGATATTAATTGCGATGGTAAATGTTTAATTCTATCGATACAGTTGCAAAATATTTTATCAAATATCTATCGGATGGAAAAATGTTTTACACACAGCCGCGTTAAAATGACTCAACAAATGTTTATTAAATATGTAGTCCAAACAACTTAGATCGCTTAGATTAATATTGTACATTTATAATGTACAGGGTTTTTTTTACAAAAAGTTATATCATTACTTACATTTTAAATGTATGATCGAATCTGCTTTTTCGATCATTACCCGGTAACTTAGGAATCCCAACTGAATCGACTTGTGTTTCTAGTTTCGTTTTATTTTCTGCGTAAGCCAACTCTTTAAAAAAAACCATATTGTCTGACTCATCACACGCAGCAATGAAAGTGTTGCTAAAACGTGGAACGGAAAACGGAACGGAATGGAAAAGGGAAAATACAATATCAAGTTAATCGATGAGTAAAGATATAGAGTGGCCAGAAGTGATCATTTCTATAACATTTATTTATATCTAACAGATTGTTATTAACATAGGGTTGTTTTATTGATATCTTTTAGTGAAATTCTATCAAATATAGCAACTGACCATTATTTCCATATATTTGACAACATATATAATTATAAAATAGAACGTCAAAATTATCCCTTCTGGGACCCCTCGACTCAAAGCATATACAATTTATAGATTTTAAGTATTCGAGTGATAGCTATACAAGTTTTATCATATTCAGACAATGAATATCGTACCATACACATATTAAGCTTCTTTTCTTTTATGAATAAATATCTTATTAAACAAAGAAAACACACCGCTTTGTGACCCACCTATCTATAACAAGAAGCCGTCAAGCTCATGCTGAACAGAAAGTTTCTTACACGTGTTTTCCTCTCAAAGTGGTCTCCAATATCGATTATCATTTAACAACGTTCTCTGTCAAACTGTTTCTTTCTTTCTTTTCTCTCCGAACGCGTTATTCCACTGCCAACGAACCGACCACGTTTTCGCGTCGACAACTTGTGTACGTTCTAAAATTAGGTTGTAACATCACGTGCTTATGAATAAATCAAAGTTGGGCGTTTACTGACCGACCCGGTACTTTTGTAGCTTAATGGAAAAACGCAAACATTTCTTTCTTTTAAAATTTTCATTTCAAACGGTGTATATACCTTTAAATAAAAAAACACGTCTAAGTAATTCTAATTTATCTGCTACAAATAATGCGTGACTGTAAATGATATGTTTAATACAAACAAACAAAAATAACAAAAAATTATAAATAAATAAACAACCCCCCGTCCCCCTCAAATAAAAAAAGATGAGATTTTCCGTTTTCCGTTCCGCTTTTTAGCAACACCCGGGATATCAGCGTTTCACTAAGAGGCGGACGCTTGACCGTAAATAGAAGTATCGGATTAAGATAGGCCAGACTTACGTCCTTGACAACGAGCCTATGCACTTGCACATACGAATGATAAACATATGGATGGATAGAAAGATAGATGGATGGATGGATGGATGTCATTGTTTTGCATTGGTTTTATGTTTATACATCATCTAGTACATATTTTTTTTAATTGAGGACTTTTGACAAATCTGAAACACAGTTGGGACTTCATCATTTTCTTGTTCAATTTTATGCAGAAAGATATAGTTGTGATTTACCTATAACTAACCGAGTACGATAATTTTCATTATATGATCAAATGTGAAATAAAGAAGAGAAAGTAATTAATGAAAGCCGATGAATTCATTGAATGAGTCTATAGATGTCAAAATAGTATCCCGTTGACACATTTTTTGTGTGGATGTTAGAGGAAAAAAATGAATGCTACACATTTCTTACACAAATACACCTTTGCACCACATATACCTCGTACATATCCTCTGCATTATTTATCATTCAATCTAGTAAAAAATATGAAACATAAATCAAATTATTGGATACGAATATCGATCGCTTGTCTAAATATGTCGTCATTACGTTTATGTCTTAAAGAATGGCAAAAGTGACACTAAAAACTCCTTTGCCAATCCTCTGTATGGGCAAAAAAAACCGCTGGCTCTGTGATTGACAGTGAAGCTTTAGCAGACCAGGATGGGGTCCGGTTCTCCATTGATGATTCCGTGTCCAAAGCTTGATTTTGAGCTTTAAGAGTAGACTTCATTGCACTTGTATTTTGTGAAATGTCAGGATCTGTACGTAACACATATCATCAATTTTTTTAATCGTAAATCTTTCCTGCCAGCTTATTGATCATGATGGAAAATATTCAGTATCAAGTGTTCAGAAGAATAGCATAGTACAACAATCAAAGCCCAACTAGATAAAATATTAGGGGCAAATTGTCAGAAAAAAGATACAAACCAATTTATTTTGAGAAATAAGTGATGATTGCAAATATCTTTATTATCATCAAGAAAAGTAAAGTCGGGAATGAAACTTGGTAAACAGTAGTCTAGCTGTTGTTTTAGTGCTTGCATTATGAGAATGGTCCTAATGGAAAATTCAACGAATTTAAAAAAAAAACAAAAAAACAACAACACTTAGATGAGATGATATTTATCAAGATAAAATTCCAAGGCCGTATTATAGTTGATTAACAGAAAAAGTCCGTAACTTGCAATTTCACTGTGTAAAGTCAACACAACAGTCATAGCCGCAGGTTTCGCATTTTACTTCTGATTCTCATGTACCTAACACATGGAGCCTACATATTGCATGTCAATTTCAACAAGAGACATTCCTTTAACTAATGATCATCGTTAAAAATCATTTCATGAATTTTAGCAACACTCATAAGCGTTCAAGTACAGCAACTCCTAATTTTATAAAAATATTTACGGGGTACTTTATCCGAAACTGTCCCTTGCTACCTTAAAGGATAACAATGTAGCTAAAATTCCTCGTACCCAATATTTATTGTTGTTATTTATTTATTTAGTGTTGATTGAGTGTTGAAAGAGCTGTCTATGTTCAGTGTTATTTATCCTTTGTCGAAGTCCTTATTAATGTTGGGAGTATTTTGTTAGGTGACTGTTTATGTTCTAGTCATGCAGAGGCTCCAAGGGAGGTAAACATAACAGCTTCTCCAATATTTCTAGTACAAATCCCAATACTTTTTAGCCTTTACTATAATTATGCTTTTAGAACTCTTGTTTAGGGGGTCATAAATTATCATAAATTATTATAATTATTATCACAAGAACACGTTATTAGAAAGGATTTTTATTTTAGTTATTTGGGATTGGGACTGTTTTATGAACACAAATATCCAATTTAACGGTTCATAATAGGTATTAGCAATTCTAATTACAGTTTAATTCGGCAGTACCAGTCATACTTTTAATGGAGTGGCGTGTTTTAAAGTAGGGTGATTTCAACTGTCTTGTGATGATTTTGTATGAGAACATGACTGGAGTATGTTAAATTGAATTTAAATAAAGTATTATTTATCGAATATTTTTCCTTTTATATATTTGTTCTATCACTGTGTAAAAATTTTATTTTCTGCGTGAGATACAAACTTTTTTTTGGCTTTTGGCAAAAAAAAAAAATGATGCAACATTTAAAAAAAGAGGTTCATTGTTTATTAAAATGCCTACTTTTCGCCATATCTACTAGATAAGTCCTGCCGAAACTGCTTAATGGTGACTAGTACTCTTTGTGTAAAAATATTCCAGCAATTAAACCTAAACGTGTGTCGTTTATTATTATTATAATTATGAATATATCGACATAGATAATTTTAAGAAATGTGTTAATTATTGTGTAACTACATAACAATATTATTTTGAAGACAATGCATGCAATTTTTTGAGTTGTCAATGTCATTCATCATTGGAAATACCATACTCAAATTTAAACAATGAGAGGGACTAGAGTCATCAGATTTCATTCATTCATCCACTCATTCATTCATTCATTCATTTATTTATTCCAAAATCCAACTTTCAATATACGAATATGATAAATATATATCATAACAAATGAAATGTGATATCCAGCAATTTATTCAAAATCAAAACATTTAATTACTGAAAAGATGTGGCTAAGAAAACTCAAAACAAAGAATCTGTACAATTTAAACTTTTACAAGTAAACACATTGAAAAAATGTTCTATTTTTACATAAATGCTAGAATTGATTTATATGACACTATATTTGATCTACCCTAAAAATAGATATTGACGTAACAGCCTCGACATAAAAACGCCTTTATTAGATTAAAAGGGAATTACTCAAAAGAAATAAAACTAATCAACTGTTTTATAGGAATACTTTTATACTTTTAACCACTGGACCGTAGTAGAACATTTAATATACTATTTCTTTCAAATTCGTGCAGATTCGATATGTTTATAAGTTATACTCAAAAGAAATAAATCTGTATTTTTCCTTTCGAAAACACAATGATAAACGTTGTATTGTATTACATACTAAACTTTCATCTGTGAGCAAAAATGTTCTTTAACATCCTTTCGTGACTACAATCTTAGTAAATATATTTAAATTTTACTAAACCAGAATGTAAAAAAGAAAAAAAAGCCAAAAAACAAAACAAAAATATAAAAAAACGCCCATCCAAGCTTCGCATTCGAGTAAAATTATAATATTAAAACAAAAGAAATAAATTATAATATTGTTAAAGTTATGATAACAGAATATTGATTTGATGAACGTTTCGTAATAACCCTTTGACTTAGAAAATAGTATAAATACTAGATGCTGTCATTAGACAGTAATACCCGCACCAAGTGTTTGCCTCTAAATAACACTCTCTTGTACTAGTTTTAGTCAAAAAGAAGGCCACATGCAATATGTAACAATTAAATGATCTTTGAAGTTACGTACACAACACAGGTGTACAGGTTGCATCGGGTACTAGTTTTACCCAGCTCTTTGGTTAGATGGGTTTCACGTGGTGTACATGCATATGTTTTCTTGATATGCAGAATAGGATTAATTAACATGAATAAACGTTTCTTTTGTGGTGATCAGCTAAAGGAATTCGTATTGTGCTAATTGGATTATCATTATGGTGTTGACCAATATAGGTAAGCATAATACATGTAGAAGCGCAATATTATGAGACACCGGTATACAAAACAGTTAAGTTTTACTTTCACTTTCTAAAATGTCATCTCCCTTTGCCAGCATACTGTATCATCATCTTTATTTAGATAAGCTTATCTACAGTTTCTGTCATTTTTAATTGCAGAATTTTTTTATTTTTTCATTTGTCAGACTTACACTATTGAGTTGACTCCATATTGACCCTATTTTGTATTAAATTTGGGTATTAAATATCATGTTTATACGAGTTATAATAGGGAGGAAGGGGAAGGGGCCTTAACCGTTCCTTATCCCCAGAATGTGTGGATTAGATATACATTTTTAGTGAGAATGAAGGCATGCTGCAGCTTTTTTTCCCATTATACCCCCTACGCCATCATCATACACCAGTAATAGAAAAAGAGTTAATGACTAATTTTCTTTTATTTTAAATTGCTTATTCTTTTTTGTCAAGAGATATGTGGTATGTCAAGATTTATGACTCATGAAAATTTGTGCATTTTAATCCTGATTGTTAACATACATGTATAATTATATATAAAAAAAAAAAATACATGTGATATTATACTAGGGATCATGCAATCAATTGCCAATCGGTTATTTATAACTCATTTTGACTGATTAATTTGTTGATCATTTTGAAAATAAAGACATTTCTAAATACATGTATAACATATTATCAATATTTTTTGTAGATTGATTTTGGCCCCACTCTGCAGATGCCCTATAGTGATCATTCTGTCCAATTCTGCTGATCATGTCAAGATACATTTAAGACAAATTTGCCCCTGCCCCTTGGGTCATTCCCCCACCACCCGGAGTTGTTTTTAAACAACCACCCCCTCCTCTGAAATAGGAAATGATAATACATTTTAATAACTGTTGAGATCCCCACCCCTAGACCATATTTATTCTTCCTCCTTGTGTCATTGCACATCAATTGGTACATGTATATAGGTTATGCCCCCTTTGAAATGCCCAGTGACTTTCCAGAGTTGGAACTAATCAAGTAACCTATCTTATTCATATGTAGTGTAATTCCTAGCTCTAGCCCATTGTTGACCCTGCTTTGTTTCTTACAGCAAGCTCTAGGTTTTTGTTGACTGACTTTACAATTTCTACAATACATATAACATTTTGTTTATCTTTAAGATTAAAATGCAATTTCCAAAATCTCTTTATGTACATCTGACATCATACAGAAAAATACCAATCAAGAATTGATTTTGCTGCTGTAAAAATGTGAGAAGAGACCCCACCCCCCGAAAACATGAATAGTTGAACATTTTTAAAATATCCTCAAAATCATCAAAATCCCCACTCCTAAACCATATATATTTTTGTTTCTTGAACAATGACCATGTCAAGGCAAATCTTTTTGTGGTATTAGTAGGTCATGGCCTCTGGGGGTCACATTAACCCCACCCCACCCTTCCAAAATCAGAAATGATCAAATAACTTGAAAAAATGCTTGTGATCCCCACCCCGAAAGCATAATTTTATATATTCTTCCTCCTTATGCATCTTATGGTACGTTATTTCAATCACAAGATATAAGAGGAGGTCCAGGAATAAGGTTTTTTATAGGACGGAACATCATTTTGCAGATAGTATTGACCCTCAGAATCAAATTTATATTTCTAAAACCTTATTTCATATCTATAACCCAGCCCCTGCTATATCCCTATAAATGATGTGGCTATTCATTAATTAAATCATGAGAGGAGTTCTGGGAAGTAGGGTTTTTTTTAAGAGTGATAAACGTCAATTTTCAGCTACTATTTGACTCCCTGGATGAAATTTAAATTTTTAAAACCTTATTGCACAACTAAAGGACAGCCCCTATCATACCCCAAGATATGATATGGCTATTCATTAAATCATGAGAGGAGTTCTGGGAAGTAGGTTTTTTTAGGAGTGATAAACGTCAGTTTTCTGCTACTATTTGACTCCCTGGATGAAATTTAAATTTTTAAAACCTTATTGCATACCTATAGGACAGCCCCTATCATATCACAAGAGATGACAAAGCTACTGCATAAATTGTAAAAAGAGTTCTGGAAACCATATTTTTTTGGCAAAAAAACGTCATTTTTTTATGACCACAGACCCACATGATAAAAACAAAAATTCTGAAACATGATTACACATCAACATGACACCCCGAATCATATTCTAGATCATTTGGCTACTGCAAAAATAAATTGACGTTTTTTGAAACCAGACTTTTTGTAAAAAAAAAAAGTCATTTTTCAGCCATTTAATAACCCCCAGGACAAAATTGAAATTTCCGAAACCTTATTGCGCATCTATAAGACACCCCCCAAAACATATTCCAAGAGATGGTTTGTCTACTGTTGAAAATATAAAAGGAGTTCGAGGAAGAAGGTTTTTTGTCAAAAAACGTCCTTTTTTACCAATTATTTGACCCCCAGGACTACCAGAGAATTTTTGAAACCTTTTTACAAAACAACATGACACCCCAAATAATACTCCAAGAGTTCAGTTTACTGGTTTATAAGATGTAGGAGCAGTTTGAGAAAGTAAAACGTGACGGACGGACGGACGGACAGACGGAACAGGGTAACAACAATATACCCGAACATTCTTTAGAAAGTGCGGGTATAATAATCATCGATTCAATGATAGACTAGCAAGCTGAGACAGAATAGCCAGACAACATAAATAAAATTGTGAATTATCGTATTTTCCAAAGCATATGATTGGTCTATTGCTGTCACATGATCCTGTTATAAATATGTTATAAAACTTACTATATTCAAAATAGAAAATTTATAAACCTCACTATATAAACAGTAAAAATAGATTATCATGACAAACATTTTGGTTTGGCATGTGCGACATTGTGACCTCATAATAGCGAAATCAACGCCTATACATTATAAACAAAATATTTGACTGTTATACTCTTGAAGAGAATTGTATATTCTAAACTAGTGCATGTATATACTAGTAAGCAAACAAAGAACAATATAGAAACATGTTATACCAATTAATTAGAAACCACTCACTGGTTAAGTACACGTACAAGTAGCATAAAATATACAGTCGCATGTAATTGTATAAACATCGATTCAAAAAATCTAATATGTGGTGGTTGTACCTTTGAAAATGTAATAATAGTATATATAATTAATTACATCTGTAATATGCACATATGTATTTTGCGTAATCCGTTACACCGATCTTCATGCATTATTTAATATGCATTATATGTATATATGTGGCAACATATGCAATAATACAAATACTGTATTATCACTCCAAAAGGAGGGAATCTTCTCATATATATTTTGTTTTGTTTTTTTAAAATCAGTTAATTCTTAATCAATCAAAAATTACAACATTACTAATTATTAGGAATCGATAAGAAAATTATTTTGACCTTATTTTCCTAGCAAGGTCATTATATTTTCTATGTAGAATAAAATGTGAATGTGCTCAATCATTTGAGACTTCTTTTCATGTAATATTCGTTCTTTTTGTTCGTACAAAAAAGTAATACTATAAGTATATGGAAAAGATAATATGTCTAATATAGTTAGTCAGTTTAAAATGAAATAGTAAAATTGTTTCCCAAAGAACCACAACTAGAGTTATCATAAAATGAAAGAAACATACTCAATACCAAGATGTTTATCGTCTTCCTCTTCGTCCACCCCTTCTGGGACCTCTTCCACCTCTCGTACTTCTTCCACCTCTCGTACCTCTTCCACGTGACTGGTCTATATTTTCGGGTTCAAACTGCCTGTTCCTAGGTGCATTGAACCTGTTTTCGTGATAGCCCTGTTGCACGTATCCTGTAAAAGACAATTCTCTATAATTCCTTTCACCTCTACCATAGTCTTCTACTATGCCGCGTCCCCTGCCAAAAGAACCATGGAATTTGAATGGGAAATCTGGTACATTAGCGGATGCTTGCAACAAAGGAGAAACAGCACCTGGAAACAGCGTTTTAGAATGGCTCTTTCTTTCCATATCTTTCTGATTTATTCTACTAGTCGCCGTATTTGTGTGAGTAAATCCGGTGTCATGAAATGGTGACCATTTATTACTTTGTTTCTTCCTTCGATCCTTTTGGTGACTTTTCTGATTACTTGTGTTTTGTTCATCTTTCTCTGAATTTCTTGGCTCTTTCGGTCTCGCACCTTGTCTGTAATATCTTGCGTTGTGGTTTTCGGAAACAGTTTTTCGTGGTATTTGAAAATCTTGTGGTAAAATTCGATCAAGCCCATAGCAAGTAAGGCAGCTGCCATGGCCGTTCACACAACTGTATTGATGACCTTAAATACAATCGAAATAAATGAAAATTAAAAAACCATTTCAGTATTTTGTTCGATGTAGAAATTTGGAGTACCTTAACAGAAAAAACGATACACAGAGTTTAGTGGCATGCTCTACATCGATAATGTTTAAACGTCTATTGATAGTTTCCATAAAATTAAGTCTTCAGTGAAATCTTTAATCTTTATAGAAACCAACCCTATTAAACAAGGTAATTATCCAGAGCTTGATAAGAAATAACGATTTTTGAAACTTTCTTATTAATTATGTAAAATAACCTCTTTTTACAAAGTTATTAAGTCAGATACCAAGTGAACATATCAAATTCAATATATATACATAAATCTTACCGTTATTACACGTTTTCCATGATTCACTGTGAACATCAACTATAGCAATTAGCCTTGGAAATGCACTGGCTGTGTTAATCCATCCTTTTCCAATGTCGGTCAAAAAAGGAAGAAAATATTCAAACACCAATTCTATATCTGGGTTCCAATCAGTATCTTTATTCTTCATGAACCAGTGTTTAATCTTATCCATATTACAGTTAAAGTCTTGATTGTTATCATCATTTTCAAATCCCTTTTTCGTTCGTTCTTTATGATCTTTCTCGCTCAATTCTGTGTCTAGCATGATTTCGTTCTCATTTTCGGAGAGGTCATCAGAGTCGTCTGTATCTTTCATTTCGTTGAAATCCTCATTTTCACTTTCGTCTTTTTCAGTTTTCTGCTCCCTCGACTTATTGTTTGGTGATAGCACTGTGTTGTATAGTATAACAACAAAATACCTCCACAATATGCTCAGTAGTTTTAGGTTTGAATAAGTACAAAAGTAATTTTGATTTCCTTTATCCGCTGTTTGTAGTGAACCTCTCACAAAATTTAATAACGATTTTGCTAACATAAGTTCATCTGCCTGGTGTAAAGATTTTTCATTTGCAACTAAAAATGTGCCAAATATTGTTAAAACATCTAGACTATTGTCACCACTGCCTACAAGCAAAGGAAATGTAGAAGTGTTAAGAATTCGAGATGCTGTGTTAACTGTGTTTCGGATTCTGTTGATTTTCAGACTTTGAAGTTTCAGTTGAACGTGATAACGCGGATGCCATTTGATTATTGTACTACACTTTGGACAGCGTTTAACGGAAAATGTCTCATCATTTCCTTCCATGTGTTTGTCTAAAATTTGATATTCAAAAATGTGACTACACTCTTGCAACTCAACAACAAGGCTTGATTTGACTTTAGATATCTGCCTAAACCTGCCAGGGTCACATTTTTTGCATATTTTTGGGCATGGATCACTACAAAGTCCAACACATTGGTGCCCACATTTTAACTTCATGGTGCATCTTTCATTGCATTTGGGGCGTTCACAGATTTCAAAACACTGTTTCAAACATTTGTAATGCTGACATACCCAGTCACATGGTTTAGTACAAGTATCACATTCCCTGTTGCATGAGTGATTACAAGCACCATGAGGGCAGGCAAAATTGCAAGATTCAGAGCAAATACCACAATTTCCACATTGTTTACTTGTACATCTATGTCCACATAAAAGAACTTTGCTGCACAAATTCGTACATTCTTTGTGGTGATTGTAACTGCATTCCGAACACCTACCACTGCATTTGTGACCACACAAAAGTTTCGAATCACATTTGTCCATGCATAATGGATATTTTCTTTCTTTATCTGAGCAAGCAACATTCATAACATGTCCACATGTTAACTCTACAGATACGGGGATTTTGCATGCTGGTAGTCCTACACTTTCTGTTAAACCAAGTTTTAACTGTTTATGAAGGTAACATGGTACATTTGCTTCATGTCCACAATCGTGTCGAACTATGCTGACCTTTTCAGGACATTTTTCCTCATCTGGATTTTTAAAACAGCCTATGAAGACTTTGTGCCCACACGAGGGAATCGTTTTCGTTATTTTCTCGGTACAGTTTATGCTTGGGTCATCAGGATTGACGAAGCACGGAAGATCAAGAAAGTGTTTGCAACTTAATTCTTTTTTAATTTTCTTCTCACACAAAATATTGATTTCATTTATATCTATATGGCAAGCAAGCGTTTTAGCATGCCCACATTTCAAGTTCTTCTCCATTGGTTCTTCACAGAGTATTTGAGAAACATCTACAGAACAAGCAACAGATAACGTATGACCACATTCCTTTCGCTTCTGCACACTGACTTTACATGTGCAAGGAATGGGAAAATGACAGATTTTCTGACAAACATGTTTTTCTTCGCACAGTTTGCCACAAGTAGCACGACACCTTTTGGTAGATTTTTCGTGACAAAGCACTGATACATTTTCATGATTGCATAGAAATTCTGTCATCATAGGCACTTGGCATTTAATATCATCGTCTCGCATATGACACTCTATTTCAGTCTCATGCCCACATCTCAATGATTTTGTAATCATTTCTTTACAGACGTTTTTAGTTTGGAATTCTTTAGCATCTTCGTGACAATATCTTGTAAATAAATGATCACAATTGTAGTTTGCAAGCCTGCTACTGTAAATTGAATATCTGGTATATGAAAGTGGGGTTTTTGAGGTTAAACTGATTGTTCTTTTATCCGTAATTCTTTCTTTGCACTTTATCAATTTCACGTCCTCATGACACGCCATATCATGTTCATGGCCACAAGGCAGCTTTTTAACCACATTTTCCATGCATTTGTAGAGTTCGATATTTAAATGACAGGCCATCAACTTTTCATGATTACATTGTAACGTTTTATTAACAAGTTCTTCACAGTTGTGGCGAGTTGGACTTTTCCAGCAGTACATATCTGCTTCATGTTCACATGGAAGCTTTTTCTTCATAATTATCACACATTTGTAAGAATTGACGTTGATATGGCATTTAAGGTCTTCGCTATGGCCACAATCAAATGTTCTGTTTACCAATTCTTTACAGATAAAATTAAGAGGGTCCTCACAGCAAAGCATTTTACCTGTATGACCGCATGACAATTCTTTGGTCACTTCTTCCTCACAAGAGACTGAATCTGGAGCAATCCAACATAAAAGGATTTCCTTATGCTGACAAGGCAGAATTTTTTCTACTTCGATACTGCACTCACAGTCAACAGGGAAATGGCATGTTTTTTCACACAGATGGCCGAGATCACACCGTTTCAAACATAATTTTTCGCATTCTATATCTTTATGTTTAGGATCTCTTGGATGACAAAATAGTGGGCAAGCATGTCCGCAGCTTCTTCTAATGTCACACGGAAGAGAACACCCTCCCTCTGGGCACTTGTCAAAGTTTAAATAGTTCACAGCTTGAATACGAGAAAAATGAATTGGACAAAAAAGTGGAAGTCCTTCTCCTATTGCTCCTGTCGCTTTCATAGATTTAATAGCTTTTGTCCATAGGTTGCATTTTCGAGAAAACTTTCGTATATTGTCAAAATTCCCAATTACATACAGTCCCATTTTTGCTCTTGAAAGTGCCACACACACCCGATTTTCTTTATCCAGAAAACCAATTTTGCCTTCTTTGTTACTTCGAACGAGAGACAGCAAGATTAAATCATTTTCCTCTCCTTGATAATTGTCAAGAATTGAAATTTTTATTCCATCAAACTCTTCCCTAGGCATTATATCTCGCAAACGAAACATTTGTCCCGAATATGGTGTAAGTATGGTTATTTGCGTCGCAGCGTACCCTTGCTTTATTAAATATCGGGCGAGGCGCTGAATGAAATAAGCTTCATGGTTGTTCCAATAGCTTTGAGTTTCTTCTTTTGTTGATTCCTCCTTATTGTGTGAAATAAAATAAACATTTTTCTCAATTCCTTTGACAAGCTCATATTCTAAAACGTTTTCGTTATCAATAAGTCTTTCATACACCGGTCGTACCAGTTGTGATATTTCAGGGCGCATCCGATGCTGTCTTTCCAAGCATACAAAAGGTAATCCTAAATTTACCATTCTCTCGAACATTGATAAAGCTAAATTATATTTTTCTGCAAGCTCGTAGACAGCAGGCTTTGGTTCCAATTGCTTGTGGTCACCAATCAAAATAAGATGCTCGCAATTTGGATTTAGCGTTGCAATGATGTGTGCCTCCAAAACTTCAGCAGCTTCCTCGACAATGATAATTCTGGGGCCTACTTCTTTAAGAATATCTTGATATCTAGCAGCCCCTGATGTGGTCATAGCAATTATTTCTGAATGCAACAAAATGTGTCGATCAACAGTTTGCTTTTCTCTTAAATATGTTTTACGCAATGCGGCAAAGTTTTGTTCTTCCTTACTAAGGCGATTTTTTTCTTGCTCACGAAACAAGTGAACAAAGTATCTGTACATTCGCCATCTCTGATTCAATGACTGTTTCCAAGGTCTTTTAATTGCATTTTTGAACTCATTTGGTTTCATGACATCTTTACTCATAATCTGAAGTTTTGCTCTCTTTGCATACTTTTTCAAAAACTTTTCAAACGTTTCGTCAAGTTCTTTTTCTTTCAGAATGGATTCTACGATCCAGTCAATATTATATCCAATCTCTAGAAATTCCAAATCAACTTCGAATTCGTCGTCTTCAACATGCCTTTCGTCGTTGATGAGTGCAGCTTCTGTTTCTATGGTGATATTTTCTACCTCTTCTTGTACGGTGTTGTCATTCTTTTCCGCTGTTCTTGCAACTTCATACTGTTCGTAATCTTTAAAAGCGCCCTGTCGTAATGAATCTGCATCGACCTCCAACCACTTCAAAATGTCAAAGTCAGTGTCATTCTCTTTTGACAATTTTCCAACTTCGTCAACCCTCTGAGCCAATATGCTGATATCAAAAATATTTTGAATGGATTGGGTTAATATCCATTTGCTTCTTGACATTTTTTTGTGTGATTCTTTAAGAAGTTCCAGATATTTCTGGTGATCGCTTTGCACTTTTGCATATCTTCTCTTCCTCTTTAATGAAAATACCTCGGTTCTGGGATTTGTGCATCTTGATCCAACACGAACAAGTTTTTGTCCCCATTCACGTTCATTCTTTGGATCTAAAAAATTCAAAATGCCATTCATAAACTGATCCAAGGCGTGGTTTGTATAGCAGACTATCAACATTGCTGAAGACACGTCATCTCTATCGTTTCTTTCCAAATCCCGTCTGAATTGAAACCGCTCATTAATTTTTGCTTCATTCATCCAATGCCGTTTGTTATGCAACAAAACTTTGGCAATCTCCAGGCCTATGTGCGTCTTCCCTGTACCAGGAGGGCCTTGTATTATAACAAATTCGTTCGTTAAAGCAAATTTTAACGCCTCAAACTGTGATTCGTCGACATGCAATTCATTTGTTGATGGCCAGTCGTCTGATAGGATGCTGTAAAGTTGTTTTCTACCATAGGCATAATCTTTGAAAATGACATCTTGATCGATTATTGGAAGAAAATCAAATTCGATGTTTTTGTTCCCTGCTACGTATTCAGGAGGTTTAATGTTTCTACAACCCTCTACAATATATCTTTTAAACGGCATCTGTTCCTCTGTAATTGTTTGCAAAGAACATAAGACATGCCTGTAGGACTCAAAGTAAGCTGTACTTTCAACCATTGTCATTGGTAAATCTGTCTGAATCTCAGACTGACCAGTTCCTTTCCTCATGCTTACTTTGAACGTGCAATTTTCCTTAATCTTGTCATAGTCTGCATTTTCTATCACAGCAAAATAAAGTGTGTCAAAATTATCCGGCGACAAACAAAGCAGAGAACCATAGAGTAATCTCTTACTTCTTTCCCATCTAATACGTTCAACCTGTGTGTGGTCCAATTGGAGTTCATATATTGGACCTTCCATGGATGATTCTTTTGAAACAACAAATACGTTTTTGTAGAGTTTAGCGTCCTTTAATTTTCTTACTTCTCTGTCTGCATTTATAACCTTGGTCTCAATGTACTCAAATAAACCATTTCGCAGCTGTGCTATGCAATCCTCTCTTAATAGTCTAAATTGGACGTCCAAATAGTGGTTTAAATCATCGTAAGAGCCCGTTGTTAAATTTTTCCTCAAAAAAGGTTTATGGAAAATGTCATCTCTTGTCGGAAGAATTGGAATCTCGCGAAAATCGTTTGGCGGCTTTCGTTGATCCCGTTTTTCTTTTCTTTTTTCAATTTCAGGTCTGATCAATTTCTCTGAGATGTTATTTTGAAGATCTGTAACATTTGTTTGAATAGACAGTAGACTATCGTTTAATTTTTCATCGCTGCTTGCCAAAATAAGTTTTGCTATGAATGAAATTAAGCAGGTACACAGACCAAGGGAACCTAATGCAGTAGTGGGAATCTTCATCCACAACTGGTGTAGAAATTTCAGTACGTTGTTTATAGTCCCGATCCATTCTTCCACTTCTGATGTTGATTCTGGCTCTGTTCTATAAAGTAATCCAATTAATTTTGAGAAATAATTATCGCTTGCAACCTCGGAAAGAACTTTGTTGGTGTTAATCTGAAGTTGTGGATATTCGTAAGTTACGATTTTTGAGTATATCCGCAAAAATATGATAGGTTTTCTCGGTTCCTTAAAGTCAAGACTTGTCTCACGGAAGCGGATATTTGACCATAATGGATTTTCAAATATTTGTGGAACATCCAGACTTTCAAAATGTTCAAGATCTACTATCGAGTAACTTCCGGTTTCTTTTTTGGAAGACATTCCATCAGACTACTGAAAGAAAGAAAGAAAGAATGACTCTTGTATTAGAGGATGCAATTCTATAATAGAAAACCCATGTTGGTTATTGTACATAAAAGAGTAGGGGGACAAAAGTGTTGACAAAAACATGGCGGCCGTAAAAATTATGTCGCGTCTGACCTGTCGTAAATCTTTTGGCAAGACAATGGGCGACTTCATCTGGAACTCGGATTTTACTCCCAATTACATCATAAGTGTAAATACAAGCAAAGGAAACCTTCATATTCATACAATAATGTGAACAGCAGGAGTACGCACCCGAGTTTATTATAGCAGAAGCTGACTCCCTTGTTTTTTCTTTTTGAATCAGGTCAAAAACTAAGCAAAAAATAATTTCTGTGGTATATAATGCATGGGGTACATTGAAATTGTTGTACCAAACAATGTTTACGAAATGCTCAGCAAAAACTTCATTAAAATCAATTCGTTTTTTTTTTTTACACATATACATGAAACTTGTTAAAAACAGAGCAAATTCATAGACGCTACCCAAATATATTATAAAACCAGGATGTTAAATAGCAAACGTCATTTATTAATATGCATTAATTAAATATTTAAGAATTAATTTATTCTGTAATTGCAGGGAATCAGCCACACTAAATTAACAATAAAATGCGCAATTTTTAACACTTAATTCCTCTCCTCTGCCTTTCGACGCCATGTTGAAAAAGTACGAATCCTACCTGTCAGGTGAGTTAAATTCTAGTACGGGTAAATTTTACGGGTCAAAGTTCAATTTACGTCAGTTTAGTCGATGCCATGTTTGTTCATGTGTATCTCGGGTTAACTGAGTTCGTACTTGAGTTCCAGATGAAGTCGCACTTAGTAATTGGACTTCATTCGTCATGTTTTCGTCTGCTTCATAATTTTGTTTACATTTTGCTATCAAATAAGTGATGAAGGATAAAAAGAGAACTTTAAAAAAGTCATCGTGCAGATTTACCGAAAAAATAAAAAAAATAAAATTGCAGACATTTCACAGGCGGTGAACAATTCCCGGTCATATAAGGCTGGAAAAACGCCATAGATCAGGCCGACCACGACTGATCGACGAATGTGAATATCGAAAGTTGTAAAGGTTAATAAATGTTGCTTGTTGTGTGTTGTGAAATTACGGTTAAATTCAACCATAAGTGTTGCAGTATCTAAGAAGACTGTAAAGCGTAGATTGAAGGAACATGGATTTATAGGAGGAAAATGACAGTAATAAAATGAAACAGAAAAACCCGGTTGTCGTGGTGTCGGGAGAAAAGATAATGGACTTTAAAAATTCAGTGGAGTAAAGTTTGTTTTGGTGATGAGTGCCAGATACATGTTGGGAAAAGTAAAGGCATTTAACGTGTGGAGAAAAGCAAGGAAGGATGGGGACCTAACTTTGTTCCAAACAATGCGGATATCTTTGTTTTGATGTAGTCGGAACTTTATCGAGAGTTTATGGCAATACTAATGCTTAAAAATGCATTGAAAATTCGGACACTAACTTCTGGCCTGTATTAGCCCGGCATTTCCCGACAGGAAAGTACCTTTTTCACGACGACAATGCTCCAGTTCATGGGTGCAGATATTCCAAGAATTCATCGCAAGATATCACATAAAAAACATGAGTTGGCCGGTCAAATGTTCAGATGTAAACATCATTGAAAATATTTGGCTAAACGAAAACTGCAGCATCGCATACATCATATAAATTCGAATAATGAGCTGTATATGTACCAACAAACAGTCGAATAATATTTGGCAAGTGTTTACTCAAAATTATATACGGAACCCCTACCTATGGTGTCCGGATAGGGCCATTTGCAAAAGCTCGTCAGCGCGTTGTGAAAAAAAAAACACCACGCCGCCGTTGAGTCACAAAATGTGCCGTCGCTCTTAAACAACTTTGCACAGCACACTGCCGCTCTAAAATAACTCTGCACAACACGCTATCGCACGAACGCAACTTCACACAACTCACCGTCGCGCTAACGAAACTTCACATAACATGTCGTTAATCTGCAGCGAGTTGTGTAACTCATTTTGAACGCGCTATTTGACTTTTTGCTAAGATCCTATCCAGACACCATATCTGTAAAATTTTGAGAGTACTTCATCTGAAAGAACACTTGATTAAATACTTAGGTATTTTTTTTGTATTTTAATCAGTCTACTTGAGCAGATGCCGTTTTTCTTTTTGAGTCATTTTTATGACGTCCGTTGCGCAAAGTTATTTTTAGCCAACACATTTGCTCCCATACTGTATCTTTCTTAACAAATTAAGATGTATTAATTCCGACATAAACAATGATTGCTTAAATGAAGCTGAGAATTGTTATTTACATTCTAGTCAAAAAGTAAAATCGTTTCGTATTAATTGCTTTTAAAATAGATATTGTGATACAAAGAACTGATGGTTAATTCTTCATTTTTTCTTCTGTCTTCCTTAAGCTTGTACTGTTAATTAAAATACGATATCTTGTCCAGTTCTTTCAAATATGTGGAGATATATATTAACTACTGTTTTATGATATACATGTGTCTAGTATGTAAAAATTACGTTGGAATGACAAAAGATTTCACTTACTTATTAATAACTGTTCCACGTCTTGTTATTTTCAACACTTTAAGGACGCAACGTCATCTTTTTTCTTCTAAAAAAGAAAGCAACAATTATATACCATTAAGCGGTTTATTTCCAGATCTTGATGGTGCTTGTGGGTAATCTTGACGTTAGTGATAAAAGATGGCACATTTGTAATCTTAAAGAAGTGTTCTTACCTATCAAAATAGATATATATTATAATGGTTCTAAACAAACAACGAATGCCGTGTGTGCAGTGATAAACCTGTTCAAACTATTTATATAGAAGGTTCTGGACTTGATTTGGTAATCTCAATTGGCGACTACAAATGATTTGATGAACATAATTTGAAATAGAATTATCAAATAAACGAAATTGTATAGACGTTGCAAGAATGCATTCCTTCTCGCAGTTGTTTCTGAGAGAATTGAATCGTCAAGCAAACTAATGCATAAAATCTACTGAGGTTTTGAACTTGGGATGATAGTCAATTAACATTCTGCTTATATGTAGACGTAGTGAACTAGCTTAATCTTGGAGGCTATTTAGAAGCTGGAGTTGTTTGGTGTACTGAACAAAGAGTTCAGAAGTCTCAGTATGTTATTATAAGCATGTGATTTCCACAACGTCCACGAAGTTGTTTTCTACGAATTATGTCAACATAAACATTTGCGACGTTCAATTTCCTGTGAATACACTTAGCCTATTCATGCGCCTTGAGCTCAAATATAAACGTCATCACGCGTTTTGGGTTTATTTATTATTGTAAGAATAAATGAAACGTTTTTAAAAACTTTCATAACCAATTTGATATGTACTTATGAAAAATAATGGTTAAATCATATCTACTCGTTAATAAAAAAAAATTCTCTACAGAGTTTCTGCCACTATATTTTAAGTCGCGGAAGCGAACTTAATAACATGTTAATATGGCTATTCCATGTATGTTTCGTATCCCTGACTAAGAGCTTATATAATGGCTTTAAAGCGAGAATACACAAATATTTCATACAAATAGACATCAGTATGAATATAAATATAAGCATTGAATGCTTATTTTTTTTTTATGTCGTTGGTTCTATAACACACCAGCCCGTGCAGACAAATTGATAATTTTAGTCGGGGCGTGGTCAAATTCAATAAAGCCCGAAGGGCTTTATGATAGATTTAACCATGCTCCGATCGAAATTATCACCTCATAATATTCAAACAATTACTTATATTTATACAATTGTTATCAATTGTACGATTAAAAATAAAATATTGACATATTTATGTGATTTCAATCAATCTTTTTTAAGGTATACCACTTCTCAATGTTGTTGTATCAAGAATTTCTTGAGAAGTATATCATTGAAATCTGTAGACAAAACATGCTTAAAAAATACAAAGAAAAAGGGAGGATCAGTTTTTAACCCTCCGAGTTCTGGCCCATTTAATTTTACCTTTTTGCACCTAAAATGCAATTTCAGCCTGGTTAGGATTTGTTGCAAGTATTTTTAATGAAGCAAACTTATTCCATCAAATATTGTTTTCAATAAGGCACAATGGTCAGTCTGAATAGAGAGATTAAGAGGAAAATTTGTATGAAGCTGCATAAATTTTTATTGTGACCTTTTTGAATATCAAGAATTTTATAAGATTCAGTATTATTTTGACATAATAAAACATGGTGGTCAGTGATGTCAAATTTCAGATATGGGGCTTCAAAGGTAAAATTCTCGCAAAATTTGACTGAAAAAATTTCTGACATTTTCTATGTATTTGCATGATTTTATGCTAATTGTCTATCACACTGTCAAGATTTAATTTTGTACATGCCACACAGAACCTATAGAATATGTTACAAAACTTTCAAATGTTAAAAATGTGCGTAATAAATAAAGTATAATAAAAAGAAAAGTATATTGAAAATTCATACAATTGCTTGTTTCTATCATTTCCGCACGGAAAAATAGTTCCCATAAAAACTTGATTGTTTATTGAATCAAATGAGTGTGTAATTATGAAATAATAATCATTCTGTGATGATTTTATAAATAAAATCATCTTCTTTAATGATCATGTGCGCAGTGAAATCAAATCGTGAGGAGTGAGATACCTTAATTATGCAAACCCCGCTTGCGCCCAAGCGATTCGCCATTTAAATTTATTTTATTTAAAATCGATTAGTAGTGTTATCACAGACAAAGACACTGAAAATGTAAATGTAACCCTTTAATAACAATATATATCAAACATGTAATATATATAGCTCAAATCAATGATAAATAATGCACACTATTACTAAGGTTATATAATTACTTACATTGTGTACGTATAACAAAGCAAGAAATCGAATATGGTTTGTCCACCATTATCCAGTTACATAGTAACCCATATTGGATCAACCTGTGATTTGGTGTTTCTAATTTCGTTTTATTTTCTGCTTAAGCCAGCTCATTTTTTAAAAACACATTGACTGATTCATAAAATGCAGTTATGCAATATTACCACAATGACGTTATAACGTGAAGCACAATTTCAGGACACATATATTGAACCTCGGTTACAACAAATATTTTTGAATGTATAATTAAAGACTCTTAAAGACGCGCTGTTTATTTCTTAAATAGTTACATTTTCCTACGGAAAATAGCCGAGGTTTGCCGAAAGGGAATTTCCAGCTTATCAGTTCGAAAATTCCCGAAAATATTTCCTGTTCACAGGCTATATTTATTATATCTACCTGGAAAAGCAGGTGAAATATAACATTTTGTAGAATGAATTGTCAAAGAACTAGAACTATGAATCGATATATCATGTCATAAGGCTTTCACACAGTATTTCATAAATACATGTATATTAAAACGATGCATATTCGATAATTCACACCCGTTCCTCTCTATAAACGATTATCTACATCTAAACGTCCATGAATATATTTAAGTCGGCATAATTACATCCGGTTATCTAAAAATATTACTGGACATAACGCCAAGTGAACAATTTATTTTTCTTTTTTAAAGCTATACACGCTATAATTTGCCACAATTTTACCTTTATTCTGTAAATTACAATGGCGAATTCCATCTCGGTACAAAGATATAGATTTTCAATTGTTTATTTTCATGCCAGGAAAGTAATGTCTTTTCATAAATATTGTTGAACGATGAGTGAAACCGACCTCATTGCTCATGTCCGCGGGAAATCAGGTGGCCGTTATTGTTTTCCAAATTACATATCTGTCTTGATTTTGAATATGCTGATAATACTTACACTAACTGAAAATAGCCCTCAGGGAAAATACACAGGCCTACGTCATTGTTTAAACTACGTGTGTACATGCTTTTTGTACACAATATAGGACAAATATATGCTTTACTAAAAAAATATCTTAATATCCTTTCATTCGTGAAACTTTTACGGTTATGAAGGTGTTGACTCTCCACCAATTTTTGTATGATAGATTAAATATAGCTGTCGATATCACGTGATAGATTGATATTAATATTAATTAAGGAGGCATTACTTTCCTGGTTTAATATTTGATATTTTTGTTACATGATCGAATTTAGCAATTTAATGAACAATATATAGATAAATTTTATAAGTAATGAAACATGTACATTTTACCCGTTATTGGCGCAAATTATAGCGTGTATAGCTTTAAATATACATAATATATCTACTTGGTTCTTTTGGTGACATCTGAAAGAATTTCGAAATACACGTACATATACGAGGGTTGTTCGAAAATTATTGAGACAACACAAAAATATTTCCGTTTCTAAGTGACGAATTTCAGTGAAAATTGGCATAAACATTGAAGAAACCTAAACAAATCATTGAGCAAAGTCGTATTAGAAAACAATTAATTATTTGTTTACGACGGTACACAAAAAGTCGGTGGTCGGGGTACCCGGTGCAGGCCCAAACTTGGAGTTTTAAAAACTTAAAGATCTATATTTTAAGTGTTGATAGACCTACAATTAATGATAAATGTTCATTTTGATATTTATTGTGACTAACTTTTGTGCAAGGTTCACTAGTGTTCGATCTGAAATACGGAAATAGTTCAAAAATATGTACCAAGCTATAGAAAGCTGACTGCGACGGGTTATTGAAATTTTAACCGTTGCAATTTTGAAATTAAGAGAAAAGATGAAGAATAGTTCATGTTTTCCGTTCGTATGTATGGTGTTAAAACATAAGAGCAAGGAGAAACGGTAAAATGACGTTGTGATGAGTTTGTGGTTGCTCCGGGTCAATGGATTTAGGCAAGTTTGTTAGCTTACCAGGAATGAACAGATGATGTCATTAACTTCAACATTTTCAAGTTAATAAAAGGTATCCTGTTTTACTTTCTGGTGAAATTTCAATGATTTATCTTTTTTCACAAGGGAGTAAGAGTAAATGTCTCAATAATTTCCGAACCCTCGCACATGTATACAACGCAATATTTAATTAAAATACAATATCTTAATGATTACAAAACGAAATAATGAAAACTTCATGTTTGGATAAAAATGTATTTGAAGTATTTGAGATGTACAGTTGAACTTCATAAAAGACTAAATTTTTGCCTGTAAAATATCGTATAGCTGGTTTTTTGGTTGGGATATAATTTTGGACTATTTTGGCGATTTTTGAAAATTCACCAAAATTAAAATCACCAAATTTAACTACTTTTATGTATATTTTATTGACAAACGTGTATCTTTGGATCTTTTTTTCATACATTTTTTTAAGTCTCTGAGCATGATGAAAAAGGACAATTGTTACATGCATACAGTGTTACAGATACAAATGTACAATTAATCTTAATCAATACAAAATGTTAGATAAAAAATAAACATTATTCGTTATCAACTCCGGTGCAGACAATTGTCTGATTAATGGTTCCATCACTAATGATGAAATGAAAATTGATTGTTAATAAGTTATACTATTTTCATGCATATATTAAGTACTATTTAGAAATTTCTGTTGAAAATATTGAAGTGTGTGAAGCCAGGATCGGACATCAGTTTTTTTTTTTGTTTGAGTACATTAACTTCTCAACTATTAAAAATAAACTGACAGTAGATTATAATGAAGGGGAAATGATTCACCAAAATTACATCCGCCAAAATTAATGGTATATCTTGAAGGCCTAAATCTTTTATTTGTACTTTATTTATACAGTAATTAAGAATGCAATTATTGCTAAAGGAAAAGTAAAGTTAACATTGTGTATAATAGGCTCACTCTTTGTCTTGCAAACAGTTTCCTGTCGTATTTCTGTTTACTTAAGTTTTACATCACATTTTTCGTTGCTACTACTTCCGCCGTCCGTGCTTTCTTCTGTTGCCTCGGTTACCCCGGTTGCCTCGATAACCCTGGTTTCCCCTTCCTCTTCCACCTCTTTCTTGACCTGAGGTCGGATCATTTGCGATGTTGGAGTCACTCATAAATTCATTGGGTAATGACGTAGACGACAATGGGTTTGTTTTATGATTAAACCGTTTATTTCGTCCTTTACCCCTTGTACGTGGTTCACTTCCTCTTGAGGAATTGTGGATTTTTTGTGTGTCAGTCCTAGTTATATCACGAATCATAGATTCAAAGTCGTCTGGGACCGATCGATTTGCCGGCGATTCTGTTTGCTCTGGATACAAATCATTCCCCTTTTCATGTTTCCCGTGGTCTTGAGAGTTCAAACTTTTGGCAATGTTCAATTCATATCCTTCATAGCGACTCGCTAGCTCAGATGTTTTACGCGTTTCTGTGGAATAATTTGAACCATCGGTATCCCTTTTTGACAAGCTGTCCTTGTTCTGTGCTTGTTTCAACTGCTTAGGACGAGCACCTTTCTGATTGAAATCGTGAGATGGTTTTGGTCTTGTAACAAAAGGGTGTTTAAACTCCACATGATGACAAATAGAACATGCCTGCTTGTGATCAAAATCATAAAAGGGGTGACCTTGAAAAGAAAATATACAGTATGTTATATCATGCAAAGTCTAAACCATATCAACTCGGTGAACTGCGAAATCTTTGGTAGATGAACCTTAAGATGATATGTATTTTTAATTTGTTGCGTGTACTGTTGGAAAATCCATAATTTAGTGTGTTTAGTATTTTTTCTGCAATTGAATTAACTAATAAACATTAATAATAACAAATAAAAAGGACATTTTATAAGTTTACCTTTTTTTAAAAAAAATCTTAACATACGAAGTTAGTGAACGTGCTTAAAGTAACGTACTATAGTACTATACATCAGTGCAACATAGTTTACATTAATGGAAGAGCAAGCATGCATTGGAACTATGGCATCTTTTTAACTTTGGCTTATTTAATTTAAAAAGTTTGAAAAAAGATGTAACCAGTACACACGGTAGGTTTTCAATAAAAAAGGCAAAAAGCTAGATTATTAATGTTAAATTATTTTATAGTAAATGATCATGTAGTCTTACCATTTTCACACACGGACCATCTGTCAATATGGCAATCCATATATCCTGAAGGTTTGGGAAAATTATCAGCCTTCTCAATTCTTGTGTTTACTTGTGATGACAGCAACGGTTTGATATTTGATATGAAGGATTTTATTTCATGCTGTTTTGAAATGAAAATATCTATGGGTACGCTGTCAAGTTGTCCTAGTAAGCAAAATCTTTCTTCAATGTCTCCTGGTGTTTGTAAACCATCAACTTTGGAAACATGTTCATCTTTAATACTTGTTTCGCTGGGAGTCTCTCTTACTGTAAGACCTTCAATTATGTCATTTTTAGCCAGCTTTAAAATCAAGGTTTTCCATTTCCAACTTAAAACTTCAATGCTATCGTATATGTCGATGACCGTTTGATAGCTGTGTAATTCGTCCGAGGATAACCGAACCTGAATTATTTCTAGGTAAAACTGCACACGTTTAAGATCATTTTCATCCACCTTTTCCAGTTTTCGTTTTGTTGCTGATAAAAATGTTCCAAATTCAGTTACGTACCGGCGACATTCCTTGCCATCTCCAAAAACCGTTGGAAATGTGACTACAGGATTTTGTCGTTGAATTTGGATTTTTATCATGTTTAAAAGATTTGCTCTTTTCTTTAAAATTTCATTATAGCGAGGGTGATACGGTATTATTGTATGACAAGAAGGACATCTCAACGCATGCAAAATACTGATTGTCTGTGCTTCAATAGCAGCGTCTAATTCATATGCTGGAAATATATGTCCGCATGCACTCAGCTGTACCAATCCTGTTTTTAAAAGATGTTTGGAATCATCATCATTTTTACATTGTAAACAGGTTTTTATGCAAGGTTCGCCACAAAAACCAGCACATTTATGACCACATTGGAGGATCTTTGGGCATTTTATGTTGCATCTTGGTCGTTTACAAGGCTCATAGCAAGGAAGTTCACAAGTAAAATGAGGACAAGACCAGTCACAAGGTTTTTCGCAAGGACTGCACGGTCTGCTGCATATTTTTTCACAAGTAATGTGAGAGCACGTTGACGTGCATTTATTTTCACATGGTTTACAATTTCCGCAATGTTTACCAATACATTTATGACCACAAACAAAATTTGAAGTGCAATTTTTCGCGCAAATTTCATGAAATAAGCCGCCTTTGCATTTCTGACAATCGCCTGTACATTTGTGTCCGCAGGCTAATTCAGCTGTGCATTTTTTTCGGCATATGTTTTTCGAAGGATTAATGCAAGGGTTGGTCACTTCGTGACCACATAATTCAATCCGAGAAATGGCTGATGTACATTGTGGTGGCTTCATTTTTTCATTTTCTTGAAGCGATTTGTTCACATGGCAAGCAATTTGATTTATATGATTACATGTTGGTTGTATAAATTCAACTTGCTGTACGCACTTTATCTTATTTGGAGATAAATAACATTTCATCCACATGGTGTGGCAACAGTGTGGTAGCTGTTTTGATACATTTTCTTCACAATTTATTTCATTTGGCGACTGGAAACAAAATGCAAAAGCATTATGCCCACATGGTAAGATTTTATCAACCTTAGTATTGCATTTGATTTCATCAACCTTTCTCCAACATTCTGTTTCTTGCTGATGAGAACATGGCAACACCTTCACGGTCATTTCATTACATTTAACACTCAGTAGGTCAACAAAGCAATGCATTATTTTGCGATGACCACAATTTAAGCTCTTAAGAATGTTTTCTTGACACTGAATATCGCTGTCGCTTACATCTTTGTGGCACATCACTTTTTTTTCATGACCACAGGTCAACATTTTCACCACCATCTCTTTACATTTCACCTGAGAAATGTCTATATGACAGAAAGTCGTCTTTTTGTGTCCACAAGCTAAAGTCTTAACGACCTTACTGGTACATTTCGTGTTTTCAATACTTTCAGAGCATTTTACATTTATTACATGACCACATATTGGGTGTTTTTTCTCTACTATGATGTCACAAAGACATTTTTCAGGGAAATGACAGGGTTTTGAACACTCGTGACCCATAGAACAAATCAACCCACATTTAGAAGTGCATTTTGTTGAATCTTTTTTTCTGCATTTTACCATAACATTGTCATGGTGACATGGAAAGTTCGTGGTTACAAGATGTTTACATTTGAATCCTTTTATGGACACGTTACATTCGACGTCAACAAAATGTTTACATGGTAAATTCTTCTTTACTATTTCACAACATTTATTTTGTACTTGAAATAACATGCTTGAGATGTAACATTTACGGGTGAAGCTATGTTCACAATCTTTTCTTTTCTCAGTGACTTCAACTGGACATTTGAATATGTTTTCATTTTCAAAACACTTCATTTCAACTTCATGATTGCATTTCGAAAGAGTTCTTCTCACCAATTTCATGCAGTCATATTGCTCATAATCAATATGACACTCCAAGTCCTCTGAATGTCCACAAGTCAAATTTCTAAGAACAATAACTTGACATTCATATTGTTCTTCCGGTATCCAGCATTGCATAGCTGCTTCATGATCACAATCTAAAGTCCTCTTGACGATCTCAAGGCATTTATATGTACCAGGATCTTGATAACAGGCCATCTCAGCTGTATGATAGCAATCCAACAATTTCTTTACCTTGACTCTGCACCGGCAAGGTTTAGGATAATGACAGATTTTGTTGCAGATATGACCTCTTTCACACTTTTTTTCACAGCTGAATGTACAACGTATATCTAGGTGCTCTTTATCATATGGATGACACAGACGAGTACAGGTGTGTCCACATTCCAATCCAAAATTGCAAAGTAAGGTACAACCTCCTTCAGGGGCCTTGTCAAAATCATCTGGAGATTTTGCTAATGTTTTTTGGGTTGAAGGGTGGTTTTGGCAATAAATAGGTAATCCGTCGCAGAGAGAATTGGTAGTCTTCATTTTATTGATAGCCGATCGAAGTAAGTGGGTACTGCGTGTGTTTTTTTCAAACATCTGAAAATTCCCTATCACGTATAAGCCGATCTTTGCTCTTGACAAGGCGACACAGATTCTGTTTTCCTTCTTCAAAAATCCAAGTCTTCCCTCTTTATTACTTCTTACCAAAGAGAGTATGATTATTTTATTTTCCTCCCCCTGATAGTTGTCTAAGATTGATATTCTAATACCTAAAAACTCTGATTTTGGCATCAAGTCTCGTATGCAAAACATTTGTCCAGAATAAGGGGTTAAAACAGTAATGTCTTGTCTTTTATAGCCCTGTTGTATTAAATATCGTGTCAGTCTCATTATATATTTTGCTTCAAACTCGTTTGAATAGCTCTGTGATTCCCCTTTTTGATTCTCTGCATGAGAATGCGAGATAAAGAAAACATCTTTCTCTATGCCCATCACATGTTCGCGGTTATAAACGCTATCACTGTTTTCTAGCCCAGGATACATATCCTGCACAAGGTTTGAAATTTCTGGACGCATTCTGTGCTGGCGCATCAAACAACTGAATTCAAGTCCATTCTCAATCATTCTTTCAAACATGGATAATGCTAAATTGTATTTCTCAGCAAGTTCGTATACTGAAGGCTTTGGTTCCAATTGTTTATGATCTCCAATCAATATCAAATGTTCACATTTATTACTCAAAGTAGATATAATGTGAGCTTCCAACACTTCTGCAGCTTCTTCTACAATGATGATCTTTGGTCCGATTTCATTGAGAACTCTTTGATATCTAGCCGCTCCAGTTGTTGTCATTGCAATTACCATGGAGCTTCGCAAAATTTCTTTGTCTACGTAATTTTTCTCGATCAAATAATCTTTGTATTTTGCATCATATTTTGCTTTTATTTCAGCAATTCTCTGTGAATGGAAATCACAAAACTTCATCTCAAAATATTTGTACATCCTCCATCTATCTGGCATTGATAAATTCCACACGTTTCCAATTCTTTTAATCACATCCTCATTTGACATTGGTTTACTTTTGAGAAAAAAATCACTAACAATTAAACCCTCCTTGTCAAGATGTTTTATAAACTCTTCAGTAAAATTAGGATCAGACTTAGCCTGATTCAATACCATCTCAACACTGACTCCAATATCAGTAAAAGTAAAGTCCATTTCAAACTCGTCTTCTTCTATCATTCTTTCATGTTTTGCGCTGTCGCTTTCGGTTTCAACATCAATGAGTTCCTCACTTTCTGTTACACTTTCATAAACGTAGGTAGCAGCAGTTTCTTCGGTCTCTTCATATTTTTCAAAAGCTGCTTCAATAAAATCCTTCTCTGTAACTTTCAACCATTCCATTATTTTAAACGGTTTAGGCAATTTCATTCGGGAAAAAATGTTAACTTCGTTCACAAAGGATTTCAGAACGGTTTCATCTATAATATTTTTCCTTGCGCTTTCAATCAAAGATTTATGGGCGCACATTTCTTTGACTTTTTGTTGAAGTTCTTTTTGAAATCTGCCATGATCAATGTACTTTTTCCTAAACTCTCTCCTTCTTTTTGTGAGCGTGAAATCTTCTATTTTTTCACTGTTACTCCTACCACCTACACGCACGACTGATTGTTTCCATTCAGTTCGATTTGCAGGATCCATAAAGTCGATCACACCTTCTAGAAACTGATCAAGGGCATGGTTTGTATAACAAACTATTAACATAGGATGAAGTTGCTGTTCTTCCTTTTGATCTTTTCTTGCCTGTGTTATATTTTCCTCAGATATGCTCACACCTTTCCAATAGTCTGAATTATGAAGCAATGCCTTCGCTATTCGAAGTCCAAGATGTGTTTTCCCTGTACCAGGTGGGCCTTGTATGAGTACAAATTCTTTTGTCAGGGCAGATCGGAATGCTTCATATTGTGATGAGTCAAGGTGGAGGTCAGATGGTCTTGGCCATCTTCTTTCTAATATGGAAACTTCTAGTCGTTTTTCTCGATATTGAGTATCTACGTGTCCCGTCTTAAATCCAGCATGTCTTAGACTTTTGTTATTTTTCGGTGCTTTAAATATTGTAGAACATGATACGATCGGCTGTAAATCGTATTTGATTCCTTCCTCACGTTTCAAGTACAATGGTTTTTCGATATTTTTTTGGCAATACACAATGTATCTTTCAAACGGCAACTCCCCCGCTTTGATATTCTGTAGACAGTGCAACACATGTCGATATGCTTCAAAATAGGCAACACTTTCTATCAACGTTAACTTTAAGCCCTTCGTCAATTCTGGGTCGCCTTTCTGTCTTTTGACTATAATCTTCAACCTTCCGTCCTTCTTGATTGCACCAGTATCTGATTCAGCAATGATTCCAAAATAGAGCGTGCGATAACTGTCTGGTAAGAGGCAGAGTAACGAACCGTAAAGCATTCTCTTGCTGCCTTCCCATCTTGTTCTTTTTACCTGAATCATATCTAACTTTATTGTATACATTGGACCATCTAACGTCATCTCTCTACCTTCCTCAATTGTAACGTTTTTGTACAATCTTGCATCTTGTATTCTTTTAGCTTCACTTCGTTCTACATACTTGGTATGAATGTATTCGAATATTCCATTTCGCAGCTGGGATATACAATCTTCTCGAAGCAATCGAAACTGTATATCAAGATAATCATCAAGATTTTCAAAGGGTGTGTCACGAAGATTTGGCCTAAAAAATGGCTTGGTTTGTAAATCATCTAAAGTGGGTAATATGGGAACTTGTCGAAAATCATTTGGAGGTTTTCTTGTGTCTTTTTTCTGCTTTTCACTTTTAACTTCAGAAACTGCAAGTCTATTAACAATTATCTGATTGATAACTTCAATGTCGTCCTTTAGATCTAAAAGATCATCAACATCCTCGTTCCTTTCATCAATAACATCATTTATCTTTTTCTCCGTTTCTGCTGCTAGTTCAAGAAACCCATTGCCATACGATGGTGATCTATTACATAAATGCTGCAGAAAACTTATAATGTCTTTGATGGAATGTAACACGCTATCATGTCTTCCACATTGTAAGAGGTATCGAAGATTTTTCTCAAAATTAGAAGATGCCAAAACGGGGACCAGGCTTGTAACGTTTGGATCTTCGGAATGTCTTTTGTTTTGCAAAACTTTTAAAATAATTTGTAGAAAATACTTCATCTCGTCCAAGTTTTGACTAGTTGACTGCACCGTGGCTCTAATTTTTTCATTTGTCCACAACGATGAGTCCAAAATCTCGTGAACTTGAAATTTTGACAAACATTTTAATTCTTCGGTTCGAAGAGGTGGTACACTATATTTTTCTCTCTCCATAGTCCAACGTGTTAAGCTAGAAAAATATTCATAAATATATAATTAGTCGCATGGCCTACTTAATCAGAACCGCAACTGCAATTCGGAAACTCGTGCCATACATTCAAGATTAGCAGTAATATAAAAGTTGTTTCCGAAACTGGAGGCCCATGTGCCACTTTGCTTGCCTGTCTGATCAGCAATATCCAACTTTCATGAAATGCGAATCTAACTACATGAACTAAATTTACCATATCAGTACAATTCAAAAACATACCTAATGCTTATTGGTTAGTTCATGTGCAATATAAACGTTAATTATCACAAAGAGTGGGCAAAATTATGTTTATACCTGTCAGCTTCATATTAGCTTGTTTCCGTAGCGTTTTACGAACTTTAGTCCTCAGATCCTGTAAGTCCTGGCTTTCTATGCATTCTACAAACTATTATAGTATTCATATCTTGTATAAGATTGCATGCATATGCAAGTCCCATTTTTCATTTATCTTATGTGTTATTAAAGTAAAGAAGAAAAATATAATGAAAAATTCTTAACACATTTAAAACTTTTGTTTTCATAGTAGCAAACGTTTAGGTCTCCAAAATTATTAGCGTTACCAGGTTATATGAAAAACATTACTACAATGATCGATTCCTTCAAAACACATGGACCACCGTAGAAAGCGTTTTATTATTTTATATTAATTCACATCTCTCTTTGGACCTTCATAATATCAATCATTGAGAAATAGCATTTTTATAATCACTATTGCCGACCATGACGCAACGTAGGAGGAAGGGCAGATTCTTCCATAAATGGAAAGTGTTACAACTGTCTGACGTCATACTAAATGACCTCTAAATAATAAATTTGTAGTTTTAAAAGGTATTTAAGAAATATATATATATATATATATATATATATATATATATATATATATATATATATATATATATATATATATATAATCTAAATTGGTTCTCAACAGATTTTTAAAAAAAAAATGATCTTATAATACAAAGCGATGAAAAGAGGGGAAATAGTAAGGTTGACTTCCTGCTTTTTTGTGTGTATTTTTAATACATTTTATCTTGTAAGAAAATAAATCCATTAATTCTATTAATATGATACTATATGTTATAACCACACATTGCCTAATACAAATATGCAGGCAAGGGATAGAAACTCCAAAAGACGAATTAAGTGTGTCAGGTATTGATTAAATCCATTTTCACTTTGAATACACGGAAATAGCTTCGTCCTAATTCTTACACTGAAAAGTTATGTTTTATTTTTTATAACTTGAAAATTACACGTTTATTAAAGGAAAGAAATACAGTCACTGCAGTTATTTTAATAAGTGTAAAAATTTATCTGAAGCATTCGCGCATCCAGAAAATTTTACCAGGGGGTTCCGAAGGATAATTGTGTTTGCCATAGGGGTCCGAGGCATATTTTTAATATATTTACTATGTAAATTTAATAAATTTTAATTTACAAGATGTCAGGGGGGTCTGTCCCCATCCTTCACCACCCCTCTAGATCAGCGCACTATAGAAGTATGGTGCAATACTTTATTTATTGATAAAAATTGAAAGAAAAGGAACATAGATCTACTCGATGTGAACATTTAGACTGATAATGAAGTTGTTGCATGGGTTCTTTTGCCACTGAATAAACATTTTTAATAAGCTACTTACATTTTTGTGAATTTTAAGCCGTGGCGACAAGGATACGTCACGTTTGTTGTGGCAGTCAAAAGATCGTACGTACAATGAGGTATAGAATAGGCTATTTTTTATATGCTATAACCAGGCACTATAACCAGGATGTGCGCATGCGTGAACCAACTTTCTATCGGGATCGGTAAACATTTGGGAGGAAATTCGAAAGCTATTTGGAGGAACTTCGAACTGATATATGTGCAATTTAAAAATTACAGGAAAATGCGATTTTTACATTAAATGTTCATTAAAAGTGATAAAAATGTTATGTACATTAGATTTTACACCAAAAAGTTAAATAAATGATTCAGAGAAACAAAAAAAGCCATGTTATTGGAAAACAACAGGCATTTAATTAGCATCGGAGGGGGGGGGGGTGAAGTGGGGCAAGGACAGGGGGACGGGACTGCCTCCCCTCCTCCTCCCCCCCCCCCCTGTACACGTTTTCTCGCAGCAAACATTTTCTTGAATTTACTTTTAAAAAAGTGAATTAACATAAAGTCCCCCCCCCCCCCCCCCCAAATGTTTTTGGGTACCATGTAAAAATTGAAATGAAAGGGAGGAAATAAACTGTGAAATTGAAGTTAACGGTACATTTAGCCTCCCTACCTCCACGGATTAGGTTTTTCAATTTTTTAAAAAGTATTTCTGGGTTGTTTTTTGTTTTGTTTTGTTTTTTGCAGGTCAAGATTGGATTTTATGTAATCCAATATTACCTAGTGCATTGTGCCATATACCAGGTTATACAAACACTTAAGTCCATCATAAATAAAAAAAAATCCAAGCTTAGGAAGGGGAGAGAGGAAAAATCTATTTTGATTTTCTTTTTCTCAAAAGCACTTTTGGGGGATAATATTAAGGGTGAACATGTCACTGACCCTTGTAGATCTATCAATCACCTATCATTAGAGTCTGTGTGCCCATCCCCTGGGTCTGTACACCCATAACCAGGGCCAGTATACCCATCACCAGGGTCTCAATACCTATCACCAGGGTCAGAGTTCGTATCACCAGGGTGTGTATGACCATCACCAGGATCTGTACACCCATAACTAGGGCCGGAATACCCATCACCAGGGTCTCAATACCTATCACGAAGGTCAGAGTTCGTATCACCAGGGTCTGTATGACCATCACCAGGGTATGTACATCCATAACCAGGGCCAGTATACCCATCACCAGGGTCCCAATACCTATCACCAGGGTCAGAGTTCGTATCACCAGGGTCTGTATGACCATCACCAGGGTCTGTATACCCATAACCAGGGCCAGTATACCCATCACCAGGGTCTCAATACCTATCACCAGGGTAAGAGTACGTATCACCTGGGTCTGTATGGCTATCACCAGGGTATGTACACCCATAACCAGGGCCAGAATATCCATCACCAGGGTCTCAATACCTATCACCAGGGTCAGAGTTCGTATCACCAGGGTGTGTATGGCCATCACCAGGGTCTGTACACCCATAACGAGGGCCAGAATACCCATCACCAGGGTCTCAATACCTATCACCAGGGTCAGAGTTCGTATCACCAGGGTCTATATGACCATCACCAGGGTCTGTACATCCATAACCAAGGCCAGTATACCCATCACCAGGGTCCCAATACCTATCACCAGGCTCAGAGTTCGTGTCACCATCGTCTGTATGACCATCACCAGGGTCTGTATACCCATAACCAGGGCCAGTATACCCATCACAAGGGTCTCAATACCTATCACCAGGGTCAGAGTACGTATCACCAGGGTCTGTATGGCTATCACCAGGGTCTGTACATCCATAACCAGGGCCAGAATATCCATCACCAGGATTTCAATACCTATCACCAGGATCAGAGTTTGTATCACCAGGGTCTGTATGGCCATCACAAGGGTCTGTATACCCATAACCAGGGCCAGTATACCCATAACAAGGGTCTCAATACCTATCACCAGGGTCAGAGTTCGTATCACCAGGGTCTGTTTGGCCATCACTAGGGTCTAGTTCGTATCACCAGGGTCTGTATGACCATCACCAGGATCTGTACACCCATAACTAGGGCCGGAATACCCACCACCATGGTCTCAATACCTATCACAAGGGTCAGAGTTCGTATCACCAGGGTCTGTATGACCATCACCAGGGTCTGTATACCTATCACCAGGGTCAGAGTACGTATCACCAGAGTCTGTATGGCCATCACCAGGGTCTGTAATCCCATAACCAGGGCCAGAATATCCATCACCAGGGTCTCAATACCCTATCACCAGGCTAAGAGTTCGTATCACCAGGGTCTGTATGACCATCACCAGGGTCTTTATACCCATAACCAGGGCCAGTATACCCATCACAAGGGTCTCAATACCTATAACAAGGGTCAGAGTTCGTATCACCAGGGTCTGTATACCTATCCCCAGGGTCTCAATACCTATCACCAGGTTCAGAGTTCGTATCACCAGAGTCTGTGTGCATATCACCCGGGTCTGTACTACCATAACCAGGGCCAGTATATCCATCATCAGGGTCTCAATACCTATCACCAGGCTCAGAGTTCGTATCACCAGGGTCTGTATGGCTATCACCAGGGTCTGTACACCCATAACCAGGGCCAGAATATCCATCACCAGGATTTCAATACCTATCACCAGGATCAGAGTTTGTATCACCAGGGTCTGTATGGCCATCACAAGGGTCTGTATACCCATAACCAGGGCCAGTATACCCATAACAAGGGTCTCAATACCTATCACCAGGGTCAGAGTTCGTATCACCAGGGTCTGTTTGGCCATCACTAGGGTCTAGTTCGTATCACCAGGGTCTGTATGACCATCACCAGGATCTGTACACCCATAACTAGGGCCGGAATACCCACCACCATGGTCTCAATACCTATCACAAGGGTCAGAGTTCGTATCACCAGGGTCTGTATGACCATCACCAGGGTCTGTATACCTATCACCAGGGTCAGAGTACGTATCACCAGAGTCTGTATGGCCATCACCAGGGTCTGTAATCCCATAACCAGGGCCAGAATATCCATCACCAGGGTCTCAATACCCTATCACAAGGCTAAGAGTTCGTATCACCAGGGTCTGTATGACCATCACCAGGGTCTGTATACCCATAACCAGGGCCAGTATACCCATCACAAGGGTCTCAATACCTATAACAACGGTCAGAGTTCGTATCACCAGGGTCTGTATACCTATGCCCAGGGTCTCAATACCTATCACCAGGTTCAGAGTTCGTATCACCAGAGTCTGTGTGCATATCACCCGGGTCTGTACTACCATAACCAGGCCCAGTATATCCATCATCAGGGTCTCAATACCTATCACCGGGTTCAGAGTTCGTATCACCAGGGTCTGTATGGCTATCACCAGGGTCTGTTCACCCATAACCAGGGCCAGAATACCCATCACCAGGGTACAAATACCTATCACCAGGGTCAGAGTTCGTATCACCAGGGTCTGTATGACTATCATCAGAATCTGTACACCCATAACCAGGGCCAGTTTATCCACATCCAGGGTCTCAATACCTTACACCGGGGTCAGAGTTCGTATCACCAGGGTCTGTATGGCCATCACCAGGGTCTGTTCACCCATAACCAGGGCCAGAATACCCATCACCAGGGTACCAATATCTATCACCAGGGTCAGAGTTCGTATCATCAGGGTCTCTAAGACCATCACCAGGGTCTGTATACCCATAACCAGGGCCAGTATACCCATCACAAGGGTCTGAATACCTATCACCAGGGTCAGAGTTCGTATCACCAGGGTGTGTATGGCCATCACCAGGGTCTGTACACCCATAACGAGGGCCAGAATACCCATCACCAGGGTCTCAATACCTATCACCAGGGTCAGAGTTCGTATCACCAGGGTCTATATGACCATCACCAGGGTCTGTACATCCATAACCAAGGCCAGTATACCCATCACCAGGGTCCCAATACCTATCACCAGGCTCAGAGTTCGTGTCACCATCGTCTGTATGACCATCACCAGGGTCTGTATACCCATAACCAGGGCCAGTATACCCATCACAAGGGTCTCAATACCTATCACCAGGGTCAGAGTACGTATCACCAGGGTCTGTATGGCTATCACCAGGGTCTGTACATCCATAACCAGGGCCAGAATATCCATCACCAGGATTTCAATACCTATCACCAGGATCAGAGTTTGTATCACCAGGGTCTGTATGGCCATCACAAGGGTCTGTATACCCATAACCAGGGCCAGTATACCCATAACAAGGGTCTCAATACCTATCACCAGGGTCAGAGTTCGTATCACCAGGGTCTGTTTGGCCATCACTAGGGTCTAGTTCGTATCACCAGGGTCTGTATGACCATCACCAGGATCTGTACACCCATAACTAGGGCCGGAATACCCACCACCATGGTCTCAATACCTATCACAAGGGTCAGAGTTCGTATCACCAGGGTCTGTATGACCACAACCAGGGTCTATACACCCATAACCAAGGCCAGTATACCCATCACCAGGGTCTCAATACCTATCACCAGGGTCAGAGTTCGTATCACCAGGGTCTGTATGGCCATCACCAGGGTCTGACAACCATAACCAGGGTCAGAATACCCATCACCAGGGTCTCAATACCTATCACCAGGGTCAGAGTTCGTATCACCAGGGTCTGTATGACTATCACCAGGATCTGTACACCCATAACCAGGGCCAGTTTACCCATCACCAGGGTCTCAATACCTATCGCCAGGGTCAGATTCGTATCATAAGGGTCTGTATGACCATCACGAGGGTCTGTACACCCATAACCAGGGCCAGTATACCCATCACCAGGGTTTAAATACCTATCACCAGGGTCAGAGTTCGTATCACCAGGGTCTGTATGGCCATCACCAGGGTCTGTATACCCATAACCAGGGCCAGTATACCCATCACCAGGGTCTCAATACCTATCACCAGGGTCAGAGTTCGTATCACCAGGGTCTGTATGACCATCACGAGGGTCTGTACACCCATAACCAGGGCCAGAATACCCATCACCAGGGTCTCAATACCTATCACCAGGGTCAGAGTTCGTATCACCAGGGTCTGTATGGCCATCACCAGGGTCTGACAACCATAACCAGGGTCAGAATACCCATCACCAGGGTCTCAATACCTATCACCAGGGTCAGAGTTCGTATCACCAGGGTCTGTATGACTATCACCAGGATCTGTACACCCATAACCAGGGCCAGTTTACCCATCACCAGGGTCTCAATACCTATCGCCAGGGTCAGATTCGTATCATAAGGGTCTGTATGACCATCACCAGGGTCTGTACACCCATAACCAGGGCCAGTATACCCATCACCAGGGTCTCAATACCTATCACCAGGGTCAGAGTTCGTATCACCAGGGTCTGTATGGCCACCACCAGGGTCTGTACACCCATAACCAGGGCCAGAATACCCATCACCAGGGTCTCAATACCTATCACCAGGGTCAGAGTTCGTATCACCAGGGTCTGTATGGCCATCACCAGGGTCTGACAACCATAACCAGGGTCAGAATACCCATCACCAGGGTCTCAATACCTCTCACCAGGGTCAGAGTTCGTATCACCAGGGTCTGTATGACTATCACCAGGATCTGTACACTCATAACCAGGGCCAGTTTACCCATCACCAGGGTCTCAATACCTATCGCCAGGGTCAGATTCGTATCATAAGGATCTGTATGACCATCACCAGGGTCTGTACACCCATAACCAGGGCCAGTATACCCATCACCAGGGTCTCAATACCTATCACCAAGGTCAGAGTTCGTATCACCAGGGTCTGTATGACCATCACCAGGGTCTGTACACCCATAACCAGGGCCAGTACACCCATCACCAGGGTCTCAATACCTATCACCAGGGTCAGAGTTCGTATCACCAGGGTCTGTATGACCACAACCAGGGTCTATACACCCATAACCAAGGCCAGTATACCCATCACCAGGGTCTCAATACCTATCACCAGGGTCAGAGTTCGTATCACCAGGGTCTGTATGGCCATCACCAGGGTCTGACAACCATAACCAGGGTCAGAATACCCATCACCAGGGTCTCAATACCTATCACCAGGGTCAGAGTTCGTATCACCAGGGTCTGTATGACTATCACCAGGATCTGTACACCCATAACCAGGGCCAGTTTACCCATCACCAGGGTCTCAATACCTATCGCCAGGGTCAGATTCGTATCATAAGGGTCTGTATGACCATCACGAGGGTCTGTACACCCATAACCAGGGCCAGTATACCCATCACCAGGGTTTAAATACCTATCACCAGGGTCAGAGTTCGTATCACCAGGGTCTGTATGGCCATCACCAGGGTCTGTATACCCATAACCAGGGCCAGTATACCCATCACCAGGGTCTCAATACCTATCACCAGGGTCAGAGTTCGTATCACCAGGGTCTGTATGGCCATCATCTGGGTCTGTACACCCATAACCAGGGCCAGTATACCCACCCCTAGGGTCTCAATATCTGTCACCAGGGTCAGAGTACGTATCACCAGACTCTGTGTGCATATCACCAGAGTCTGTATACCCATAACCAGAATCAGTAAACGTATCAGTAGGGTGTGTAAGCCTATCACAAGGGTCACTATACCCATCACTAGAATTTGTGTGCCTTTCACAAAGGTCTGTACACCCATAGCCAGGGCCAGTATACCCATCACCAGGGTCAGTAAATCTATTACCAAGGTCAGAGTACATATTCTGAAACTCTGTGTATCCATCACCAGGGTCTGTAAATCTGTAAGCAGTGTCACAATACCCATTATAAGTGTCTGTGTGCCCATCACAGGTGTCTGTTTGCCTATAACCAGGGCCAGTATACTCATCACCAGGGTCTCAGTACCTAATACCAGTGTCAGTGTACATATTACCAAGGTCTGTGTGCCCATCACTAGGGTCAGAATACGTATCACCAGAACGGTAAACCTATGACTTTGGTCATCATACCTATCACTAGTGTCCGTGTTCGTAGTACTAGGGTCTGTGTGCACTTTACCATGGTCTATATATCCTTAACCAGGGTCATTTTACTCATCTCCAGGTTCTTAATAACTATCACCAGGGAGTGTACGCATCACTAGGGTCTATGTGCCCATCATCAGGGTCAGTATACCTATCACAACAGTCAGTGCACTTATCAACAGGGTTTGTACATCATATACCTTGGTTAGTAGACTTTCATCATGATCTTTACACTTATTACCTATTACTTATCACCAGAATCAGTTTACCTAACGTCCGGGTCAGAATACATATCACTATGCCCATCATCAGGATCAGTATATCTATCACATAGCTCTGTGTGCCCATCACTGAGGTCTAAATACGTATCACAAGAGTCTGCAAATCTATCACAAGGGGCAGTATATTCATCACTAGAGTCTGTGTGCCCATCACCATAGTATGTATGCCCATAACCAGGGCCAGTATATACCTATCAACAGGGCCAGAGTTCGTATCACGAGGGTCTGTATGTCCATCACCAGGGTCTGTACACCCATAACCAGGGCCAGTATACCCATTACCAGGGTCTCAATAACTATCACCAGGGACAGTGTACACATCACGAGGGTCTGTGTGCCCATTCTTAAGGTCAGTATACCTATCATAAGAGTCTGTGTCACCGGTACATCTATCACATTCTCTATCACCAGGGTCAGTATACCTATCGACAGAGTTCTTGTACGTATCACAAGGGTTTGTGACCCGTCGTCCCTGGTGATAGGTACTAAGACCTTGATGATGGGTATACTGACTGTAGTTGTGGGTACACTGACTCTGATTATGGGTATACAGATCATAGTGATGGACACACAGACCCTGGTGATACAAACACTGACCCTAGTAATATGTATACTGACCACGGTGATAGGTTTACAGTTCTGGTGATACGTACTCTGACCCTGGTAATGGGTATACTGACCCTGATGTTAGGCACACAGACCCCACACAGGTACTGAGACCCTGGACGGGTATACTGACCCTGGTTATTGGTGTTGGGACCATTGTGATTGGCAAACAAACTATAGTGATGGGTGTAATGACCCTGGTGATAGGTTTACAGACCCTAGTGATACGTTTACTGACCTTGGTTATGTGTGTACTGACCCTGGTAATATGCACATACCTTGGTGTTACGTACACACAGACACTAATGATAGGTATAATGACCCTGTTAATAGATTTACAGACCCTGGTGATACGTATTAAGACCCTGGATATGGGTACAGAGAGCTTGGTGATATGTACTGGTGATGGATTTACAGACCGTTGTGATACAAACGCTGACCCTGGTTATATGTATACAGACCCTGGTGATGAGGACACAGACTCTAGTGATACGTACTCTGACCCTGGTGATAGGTATTGAGACCCTGGTGATGGGTAAACTGGCCCTGGTTATGGGTGTACAGATCCTGGTGATAGTCATACAGACCCTGGTGATACGAACTCTGACCCTGGTGATAGGTATTGAGACCCTGGTGATGGGTATTCTGACCCTGGTTATGGGTGTACAGACCCTGGTGATGGTCATACAGACCCTTATGATACGAATCTGACCCTGCTGTTAGGTATTGAGACCCTGGTGATGGGTATTCTGACCCTGGTTATGGGTGTACAGACCATGGTGATGGTCATACAGACCCTTATGATACGAATCTGACCCTGGTGATAGGTATTGAGACCCTGGTGATTGGTATACTGGCCCTGGTTATGGGTGTACAGACCCGGATGACTCTGGTGATACGTACTCTGACCCTGGTGATAGGTATAGAGACCATTGTGATAGGTATACTGACCCTGGTTATGAGTGTACAGACCCTGGTGATGACCAAACAGACCCTGGTGATACGAACTCTGACCCTGGTGATAGGTATTGAGACCCTGGTGATGGGTATTCTGACCCTGGTTATGGTTGTCAGACCCTGGTGATGGCCATACAGACCCTGGTGATACGAACTCTGACCCTGGTGATAGGTATTGAGACCCTGGTGATGGGTATTCTGGCCCTGGTTATGGGTGTACAGACCCTGGTGATGGCCATACAGACCCTGGTGATACGAATCTGACCCTGCTGTTAGGTATTGAGACCCTGGTGATGGGTAAACTGGCCCTGGTTATGGGTGTACAGACCCGGATGACTCTGGTGATACGTACTCTGACCCTGGTGATAAGTATAGAGACCTTTGTGATAGGTATACTGACCCTGGTTATGAGTGTACAGACCCTGGTGATGGCCAAACAGACCCTGGTGATACGAACTCTGACCCTGGTGATAGGTATTGGGACCCTGGTGATGGGTATACTGGCTCTGGTTATGGTTGTACAGACCCAGGGGATGGGCACACAGACTCTAGTGATGGGTGATTGATAGATCTACAAGGGGTCAGTGACATGTTTACCCTTAATATTATCCCCCAAAATAGCTTTTGAGAAAAAGAAAATCAAAATAGATTTTTCCTCTCTCCCTCTCCTAGACTTGGATTTTTTAAAATTTATTATGGACTAAAGTGTTTGTATAACCTGGCAAATGGCACAATGCACTAGGTAATATTGGATTACATAAAATCCAATCTTGACCTGCAAAAAACAAAACAAAACAAAAAAAAACAACCCAGAAATTCTTTTTAAAAAATTGAAAATCCTAATCCGTGGGGGTAGGGGGGCTAAATGTACCTTTAACTTCAATTTCACAGTTTATTTCCTCCCTTTCATTTCAATTTTTACATGGTACCCAAAAACATTGGGGGGGGGGGACCTCTATGTTAATTCACTTTTTTATAAGTAAATTCAAGAAAATGTTTGCTGCCAGAAAACGTGCACTGGGGGGGGGGGGGGGGGGGGGGCAGTCCCGTCCCCCTGTCCCTGCCCCACTCCACCCCCCTCCGATGCTAATTAAATGCCTGTTGTTTTCCTATAAAATTGCTTTTTTTTGTTCTCTGAATTATTCATTTAACTTTTTGGTGTAAAATCTAATGTACATAACATTTTTATCACTTTTAATGAACATTTAATGTTAAAATCGGATTTTCCTGTAATTTTTAAATTGCACATATATCAGTTCGAAGTTCCTCCAAATAGCTTTCGAATTTCCTCCCAAACATTTACCGATCCCGATAGAAAGTTGGTTCACGCATGCGCACATCCTGGTTATAGTGCCTGGTTATAGCATATGAAAAATAGCCTATTCTATACCTCCGTACAATGTACAAATTTTAAAAGTGGCTCAGAGCCAAGTTTCTTATTCGTGGAATTAAAAGTGAAACTAAACAAGAGGCCCATGGGCCACATCGCTCACCTGAGCAACAACAGACATAATAAAATCAGCTTTATAGAGTCATATACAAAATATCAGAACAATGTCGTATAATAGATCCTGTATAAAAAAAAATTCCCCTGCATATTCTTATGTTTATCATTGACCCCCTTTGTAACAGGATGATTTTACAGTCATATCACATATTGAGCATTGCAGTTCTCGAGTAAACAACTGTTTATATATGGACTATAAACCTACATCAAACTTTGAACCCCTTTTGAGGTCCAAGAATTGTCCAGGGGCCAGAGTCTAAACAATTTTAAAGAATCAACAATATGTCAAAATGCTTGCATATAAGTAAAACCATATATAAAAACCATTTGAATTTTTGTGAACAATTTAAATGTTTTCCTTTGAAAAATTGGACCCCCCCACCCCCCCACCCCCATGTGGCCCAACCCTACTCCTGAAGAATATGATTTTGACAAATTTTAATCTAGACTATTTGAAGACTGAACTGACTAAAGCTTTTCTAGACAATTTTTGTTTTAGAAAGTTTTTCCCTATATATTCCTATGTAATAATTTGACACCCCCCCCCCCCCCTCAGATTGTGGCCCCACCCTACCCACAGGGATCATAATCTGAATAATTTGAATTTTCCCTACCTGACGATGCTTCCAGACAAGTTGCAGCTTTTCTGCCCAATTTGTTTCTGAGAAGAAGATTTTTCAAGATGTTTCTCTATATATTCCTATGAAAAAATTCGACCCCCCATTGTGGCCCCATCCTACCCCCAGGGATCATGATTTGAATAAACTTAAATCTACATTACCTGAGGATGCTTCCACACAAGTTACAGCTTTTCTGGCTGATCAGTTTCAGAGAAGAAGATTTGTAAAGAATGACTCTATATATTCCTATGTAAAACATTTGACCTCCCCATTGTGGCCCCACCCTACCCACGGGGATCATGATTTGAATCAACTTGAATCTACACTACCTGATAATGCTTCCACACAAGTTACAGCTTTTCTGGCCGAATGGTTTTTGAGAAGAAGATTTTTAAAGATTTACTCTATATATTCCTATGTAAAAATGCAACCCCCCATTGTGGCCCCACCCTATCCACGGGGATCATGATTTGAACAAACCTGAATCTACACTACCTGAGGATGCTTCCACACAAGTTTCAGCTTTCCTGGCTGATCAGTTTCAGAGAAGAAGATTTTTAAAGATTTACTCTATATATTCATATGTAAAAATTCGACCCCCCCCCCCCCTCACTGTGGCCCCACCCTACCCACAGGGATCATGATTTGAACAAACTTGAATCTACACTACCTGAGGATGCCTCCACACAAGTTACAGCTTTTCTGGCCGAATGGTATTTGAGAAGAACATTTTTAAATATTTACTCTATATATTCCTATGTAAAAATGCAACCCCCCATTGTGGCCCCACCCTACCCATGGGGATCATGATTTGAACAAACTTGAATCTACACTACCTGAGGATGCTTCCATACAAGTTTCAGCTTTCCTGGCTGATCAGTTTCAGAGAAGAAGATTTTTAAAGATTTACTCTATATATTCCTATGTAAAAATTCGACCCCCCCATTGTGGCCCCACCCTACCCCCAGGGATCATGATTTGAACAAACTTGAATCTACACTACCTGAGGATGCTTCCACACAGGTTTCAGCTTTCCTGGTCAAATGATTTATAAGAAGAAGATTTTGAAAGATTTACTCTATATATTCCTATGCAAAACATTTGACCCCCCATTGTGGCCCCACCCTACCCACGGGGATTATGATTTGAACAAATTTGAATCTACACTACCTGAGAATGCTTCCACACAAGTTTCAGCTTTCCTGGCTGATCAGTTTCAGAGAAGAAAATTTTTAAAG